>VWZI01000957.1:691143-701268 GCA_013396835.1 Psilopogon haemacephalus | reverse complement strand
TTTTTTTTTTTAACCCCCTTCTTACAGTCAAGTTGGAAGTGGTCACTTGGCTTTTTGGATGTTGCATCTGTCTTTGTGGTAGTACTTCATGAATGTGCATGTGCAAGCCTCACTCTTGCTTGCAGGGTTGGTTTTTTTTAGGACCCTTGTACTGCTGCCTAACTAGTTCTTAGCTGATACAGCGAGAAGTAATTTTTTTTAGTTCTTCATATAAGGACACCATTTTTTCCCTCTTCTGGTTATTTTCAGTTTGGGAAGTGGTGCCTGGTGTCCACAATAAGGTACATGGTTGGCCATGTGTGGAATGGTGTACAGACAGATGAGAGCATCTACTGCCGATGGTGTCTGGGTTTTTTTCCTTTCAGACATGCCCAGATCCCTATTTTAATAGGCAGGCAGACCCCTAAAGATCTGAAATTTGCAGCTGAATGAGCGACACCTCAGTGATGCAGGAAGATTACTTTTTCTGCTTTAGGGAATTTGCTTTAGTTAACCTCTTCTGAGGAGTTCTTAGGAATATTTTGTCACGACAGCAGTTGTCACAAATGACCTAAAGGAACGCAAGGTTTCAAAGCAGAAATGATAAATGTTTTGAAACATAAAATCCTTCCTGTTCCTATCCTCTCTGATGCTCTTCTAGGAACGAGGAGTATTAGTGTGCCTGCAGCATCTGGCAAGCAGAGCTGAACATGGACTAAGCAGGACTCTGGATTACTCCATACTAAGTAGCACTCCATGTGTGTTGCATGTCCTGGTTTCTTGAAAGATTCCTTCTAAAACATTTTTCTAGAAGCCTCGGTTTGGGGTTTGAGCTACAGTATTATAAGTAATCATCTTTCTACCAGAGAACAGAAAACTCATGATGGTCACTTAGTTGACTGCATGCAGGGCCTGATGTAATTTTTTCTGCTGAGATATTAAATGCTGCAGTGCTCTTTAGTCATCACCAGCCTAGTTGCCTGGATTAATATGCAGAGCACTGCAGCTCACCTTCAAAGACCTGCAAGCCTTACCTCTGGATAGTGCAAGAAGGTTGAACAGGTAAACACTGCTAACTGCTAGAAGAAATTACTTGTTTTAGGAAAACTTCAAACATAATTATGTTGCTATTTTCAAATGATGCCCTTGAAAGCAGCATCACTCCATTTCCTTCATGCTTTCCTCTGAATGCAGATAATTTCTCTAGCCTCCCACCTTGCTTGCTGTCTGATTTGAATAATGATTAAAATGCCTTTTTCTCCAATGCTGAGAAGTATTACCTGTGCTCCAAACTTTGAGCAGGTTAGTCTGCTCTTCTGTGTTTCCAGAAGTTTCTGCAGACTTACTAATCCTTTACAGGCTTGTTTGTTACTCTGTCAGTCGCAGCTGTATGTTGCAGTTGTGGCCACCTGGCTGGCTGTACAGTCACCTTCACTGTTTTTTATTTTATCTGGTTCTGGCTGTGGAAAAAAATTCAAGATTGCTGTCTGATCAACACATACTGGTCTCCAACAAAACTGGTTGCATATGTGCTGCAAGGACTGCTCGTGTCCAGGCTGTAGACTGCAATAGTTACTTACCACTGTTACAGATATTTACCTTTAGTTCAAATTGCAGAAGGCTTTAAAAGTAGTAGGATTACTGGGATGTTATTCCAATACATGTGGCTTTTGTATGGCATTAAATATGAAGCTGTTGTTAACTTTTCTCCCTGTTTACTCTTTGGGGCAGGGAAAATTCCTCCTGAGAGCACACTGATTTTCAACGTTGACCTTCTAGAAATCAGGAATGGACCAAGGTCTCATGAGTCATTTCAAGAGATGGATCTTAACGATGACTGGAAACTGTCCAAGCAAGAGGTGGGTAGGTTACCCTTTCTGTGAGCAAATCTGACAGGATAGGATAGTGGAAAGGGAAAGACAAGCTGAACTTGGTCCTGTTAAGGAAGTATCTAAACACAAGTATAGATTTTTAGCCATTGTGCACAGAGTGACTCTGCAAGCAGAATGCCCACTATTTAAGAGTGCTTAAGGCAGTTATTTATTGGGTGATGCACAGTTATTAACATAACACAGCTGACAAGTTATTAACATAACTACTGAACTCAACATTAATAATAAGATAGCCAAAAGGTGATTGCTGGCCTGGTGGCCATTAGCCCATTAGGAAGACTTGAGTCTGTTACTCCTAGAAGTAGCTTTCAGTGTTGCTGCCTTCCAGATCTCCACTTTTTTTCCTTTGAAGTTTTATGCCTTTTCATGTTGGCATCTTTCCTCTTCAATGCTTTGAATTACTATTCTTGGCTTATCAATTAAGCTGTCTGTACTTCAGTAGAATCAGTCAGGGTTGGAAGGGACCACAAGGATCACCTAGTTCCAACCCTCCTGCCATGGGCAGGGACACCCTACCCTAAATTAGACTGGACAGAGCCTCATCCAGCCTGGCCTGCTCTTATAGTTTTATTCTTGATTAGATTACTAAAGAGTCTTGTTACTAAATGGGGCTGGGCTGCAGAATCTGCAAGTAGTACTCTGGCAGTGGCATAGGAAAGATGTCTGTTGTCTAATGCTACCATTCTGAACAGTCATCCCCTATTTTATGCTACAGTAATCAGTCCTTTCATTAGCCTAAAAACATTAATTCTCACCTTTTTGTCTCATAGGTGAAAATTTACTTGAAGAAAGAATTTGAAAGGCATGGAGCAGTGGTAAATGACACCCAGCATGATGCTTTGGTTGAAGACATATTTGATAAAGAAGATGAAGACAGTGATGGGTTTATATCTGCAAGGGAATTTACATACAAGCACGATGAGCTGTAGAAAAGGGTGGAATGATTTTTTTTTTTTTTTAAACATAAATGGCAGTGAGTTAGACTGCCTGGTTCTCTTGTCATCCTAATTCTGTGCTTTGGAGCTGACAGCTGCTCTTGGCAAAGAAACACTATTTGTTTATGTAAGGGAGAATTTTTGTTCACTGTGTACAAATGTTTTAAGCTATTTTAAAGTATGAAACTGTACATCCTTTCCTTCAGCAAAGACTTGCACATCAGTGTTTGGTTGGTTGGTTGTTGTTTTTTTTTTAATTTTGTGTTAACTTATTTTTCAGAAATGAAACAAACTTTCCAGTTATAAAAGACTCTGAAAATCAAAAGCCAGTCCAGTGCCTTTCTGCGATTTGTTTGTGTTTTAAGATCACTTCCTGTGACTCTTTAATGTCTGACTTCCAGCCTGTATCTTGATTTACTCCATCTTGTGTTGCTGCTTAAAAAGCAGTTAAACCTTGTAGTTTTTCCACAGGTATTTAAAAGTTGTGCTAGACAGCATCAGCATCTCTTGACACAGCTGAGAAACTGATAGAAGGCTGAAGGAGAAAAATAACTCCCCTGTGCTGATTTTGCTCTTCTAAAGAGAGACTGTTGCTAACCAAACCAATAAGTATCTGCATTTTTCCTTAAATTGTGTGAACAATGTAGGAGCTACCTATCATTTTCACTTTTAATGCCAGCAACACTCTAGGAAATGCCTGTCATTTGAAAAAGAGCCAGTCGTGCTGCACTGCAGAGGTGTACACACACACAGATTGGTTTTGCATTCAGAGCTTGTATTTAAGTAAAGATCAAACCTTTCTCCCCTCAGGTTTTGAGTGGGATCTCGAGGAAAACAGCCTGAAGCTTTTTCCATTAACAGGAGGATCAGTGTGGCCTGACAAACTATTGCATTGGATTGCCTGCTTTGCGACTGACTTTGTAGGACTTGTTTCATCGTTGCCCTTTTGCAGTATCTTCACAAGTGGCGTACAAAGGGGTGTGAATTTTAAATAATAAAATGTGTTTTTTAGAAAAACAGAGACACAAGGAAAATGTTACGGTGCTGTCTTTACAGAGATGGAAACCATGAGGATTTCAACTCCATTTTGTGGGTTTTTTTAACAGCTTCTAGAAGGGAAGGAAAAATTAGCAATTGTCCATAGTTTCTTAAACGAGAAGGGCAGGGTCTCTGAGGGAAGGAACGTGCCTGAGTTCTGGCGCACGCAGTGTTTTACTTCAAAAGCATTGCTCAAGACTGCAGGGACACAAAGCAAACCCAGTTGTATGAAATCAAAATTGCATTGCACTAATCTTTAACATCTAGTCCCGACCCCCCTGCCATGCTCAGGGACACTCCTCCAGCCTGAACTGCCCCAACTCTTTCGGTCTGTCCTCATAGCAGAGGTGCTCCAGTGCTCTGAGCATCCTCGTGGAGGGAGCTGCTGCTTCTGTTGGTACAGAAGCAGCATTTGGAACTCCTTCTATTTGAAACTTCTTGATGCACGATGCAATGACACGAGAAAGCTTTTGGCAAAGCTTCAGATATGGTACTTAGTGTCTGAACTGCTTTTTAACGCTTTCCTCTTTCTGATAAGTGACAAGGCACACTGTCAGAAATGAAGGAAATCACTTTATTGGGTCCCAAATCTTTGCTTTTCAGTACCTTATGTCCTTGCGCTGCCAGCAGCATCTCCTGTATGGAGGTGATTTGGTGAGTACTTTATGTGACAAAGTCATAACACTGCAGTGTTGAGTATGCATTGAACAAAATGCTGCCCTAGTTTTCTCCTTGTGACATTTAAAATGAAAATGATCTGTTGCATGTTTCCTGAGTGCTTCAGTGTAAACTTAGGTGGCACAAGTCAGCCTTTAAAGCTTACTACCATCTTTGTCATTTGTGCTCCCCACACGCCATTGCTTCTGCTGTTTGATACCAGATGATCTATTGATTGACCCAGAAATCCCAGTTCCAGGAGGTAGGATGGGGAGAGCTCATTGCTTTGGGCATTCTGGGAAAAGGAGGAAAGCTAGGGGAAATGGGATGACAGAGAGTGGAAGCATACGGAGCGGCGTGAGAAATGCAAAATGTTTTGTTTCCTTGATCCTTCGCCATCTGTGCCAGCGTTCTTCCATCCAAGCAGTCACTGATACAGGTTCTACAAATAATAAGGCTGGTTCCAGGTCTGACTTTGCTTAGAACTCACTGCTTCAGCCAGTTTCTACAAGGATTTCTACCCCTATGACAAAGTTTAAATGTGTATTTCCAAGTTCCACTAAAGAATATTCAGAGCAGATAGGCTGAGTTTTGCATCTGCCTTATCCTAGAGCTTTTAACAAAGAGCAAAAAAACAACAGGCAAAAGACAAAAAAAAACCCCAAAAAAACAAACAAGCCATGAAACCCTCAAAACCTACTACTCCAAACCCCTTCATTTGTCTTCAACACTGAGCTGACTTTGGTTAACAGGGAATAAAACAAAACCTGGTTATATTTGTATAATCCTGGATAATTTTAGCCTCTCTTGGAAGATAATCGTAATGTGCAATCCGTGCCCTAGTTTTCTGGTGGCACGTAGGAAAAACAACTCCAGCAAAACAAGAATGTTTCTTCAGCTGTCCTGTTTCTGTTTTCATGCTAGTGCTTGATTATGTCAACAGTCTCACACAAAAAAAAAAAAAAAGTAATTGAAAAAAATCTCGGTAGGAAGCTGCATTTCTGTGTGTGCAGAGACAAAGACCTTCATTATGGGCTCTTCCAGCCTTCTCGTGCATCACATTGCTTTCTTCTAGGAGATCCAGTTCCAAAAGCAGAGTGTTTTAGCTAAGGGGGTTGCACTTGGTTAAGAGCCATGTGGTATTTCTGTTCTCTTGAGTGATGTAAAAAAAGAGTAGGAGCTTGGTTTAGCTGAGAAATTTGTCATGAAGATACAGCTTGAAATATGCCAGGTAAGAATTTTCTGCAAGGTTTCTGAAGGTTGTGTTCCTGTTGGAGGGCTGAAGTTTGGCCACAAGGATTTTGTGGGGTTTTGGGTTTGGTTTTTTTTCTGTTTGCTTGTTTGGTTTTGTTTTGGTTGGGCTTTTTTGTTTGGTTTGTTTTCCTGCTTATAACTGTTCTGCATCTCCATTAGGTAAGCAGTGAACAAACTCGCTTTCAAAATATTAAGATCTGACAGCAGAAATCTGGTGGAGCCAACTCTACAGAGCTTTCCCAAATCCCAAAGATGTTTTCCTTTAAAAAAATCTGAGGCTGGTGCCAACTACCATTAAGAGCTGCTCTCTGTATTAGATACAATGCTTCTAACATCTAGTTTGCCTGGTGACCTGCTTAAGGAGATTAAATGATGCAGGATAATTGATTCCTCATCTGGGACTCAGACTGAAAGCATTAAATCAATCCTGTCGTTTTAGATTTTGTTGCCATTGAAATGTCTTTAAAGCAGGTGATGCTTCCTTTTCTGCTTCTTTCCCTGAGTGGTAATACCTATTTCTTTTGCATGCTTGGCCTAATGTCTCTCTGGGAGCAAACAGCAGAGTTTATGTCTAGCCTCTCTTATCTGTTGGGATATGTCTTGAGGGAACAGTTTTTCATTCCCTAAATACAGTGCAAAATGGTTTTGGTGACCCTGTGTCCATCTCTCTAGGACTATAGCTAATGGACTAATAATTCAGTGCTCTGCCCTGCATAACTCAGTCTGAAGCAAAGCTCTCAGCTGTGTCGTGCTCACCTTGCAGCTGACAGATGAGCACAGACTGCAGTTGGAGCACATATGGAGCAGAAATGGCCCAATGCTCTTGTCTGGTACCATGTCCTGTTGCTAACTAAGCCAAGTCCAGCTCAACACAGCACTCTTCCAAAACAGCTACAGCCAGCCTCTCATGCAGTGGAGGGGCTGTGTCAAGCCAGGCTGCTGAGGTGGACTCTCATCAATTAATATGTTCTGTCAGACCTCTGCTGGCTTTGGACCTTCACACCTTGCTTATTGAGCAAGCAGCTGCAGAAGGCCATCACTGATGTGTTTGTGTCTCTGAGCAGACCTGGAGTGGCACCAGCCAGGCTCACACTGTCACACCACTGCCTGCAGGCAAAGCTAAGGGCAAGCTCAGAGCAAATACCAACAGCCCTGGCACTGGGAGAGACAGTAGAGAAAATAGGAGGAGGAATGGCTCTTCATAACAGCCAGTTTATCTTGGCTGATATCCACAGACAATCTGAGGCAGCTTAAAACCTCCTGGGTAATCTATTTTTTAATATTTCTTTATTATGTACATAAGGAATAACACACTCAGAATGAAACATGCAGCACAGTTTGAGATTTGTTAATGTTCTCATCTCTTCTTAACTACTGTTTTCCAGTTGTGCATTATGAACAAGGATATTCATAGAAATGTGAGTTCTTTTATGACAGGGGTACTCGGTTGTGGATATTTAAAATAAAATTCCTAGCCTTTTGGAACTACAGGAGCCAAAAAAATTACTTTTTTTCCTCTATTTTAGTTTGAAGTATTTCTGCCAGCAGAGGTCCTTTGCTGTCTGAGCTATCTGACACTTCCATGAATAAGCAAAGCGACTGTCATCAGGGGGTGGGTTTTGGAGTTGGGTTAGGACTCCTTAAAGTCATATTTAAAAAAAAAAAAAAAAGGCCCAAGTTCTACACCTTCTGAAAAGTGGAATAATGGACAGTGCTGCAGCAGAACCATCTGCTCACAGCCCCCAGTGTGTGATGCATATGTGAAGAGATGATGCAGTGTTTGCCTTTTGCTCTCTTCCTTCCACAGATAAAACACGGAACAAAAGTTCTATGAAATTCTCTATTCTAAGAGCACGTCCTTCCTGCTGCCTTTCTTTGCTGCTGTATCCCACTGGAAATGTATCTTTTACAAGAGAAGGAAACCTTTTACAGTATTCATAAATTCTGCTGCTACGTTACTAAAGACAAAGAGCAAATAATCAATAGATGAGCATTGTGGCTTTGTCCTAATTAGTATAATCCTGTACTTTCTCTTTATGCAGCAATCTCTATTCAGAGATAGCAGCTGTGAGTAAACACTCTCCCTTTTTAATTTATGAGGTAATTTAAATGCTGTGAGGTTACTAGATTTACCCAAAGCTAAGCAGCGAGCTTATGGCAGAACAATATAGACCTCTGGCTCTCCGGATTCCCAGGGCCATGCTCTAACCACTCATCCTTGCTGCTTTATGTGGTTCATGGCAGCTTACACAGAAAAGAAGCATCAGGGATTTCTCTGTCACCAGTGTGTAATCATTCCATAGACAGTCTAATAATTCTTAGGTAGATTATACTCAGCCATAATCATCTCCAGTGTAATTAGAGAACAGACTTAGTCATCTAAGTGAGCATAATATGGGTAATGTAAGTGGAGTGCTATAGGATATAATTTAAACTCCTTTTTAAGCTGCACCTGCTCTTTTCATGGGCTATCTTTCTGATTCTAAGAAGCAAGCTGCATATGACGCAGCTCATCCTTGATGCATCAACTCGAGAGCAAGGAATCTGGGTTGTTCTGTTCAGCTGAAGTCGTTGCCATTAGATTAGTATAAACTCATCAGTGATTTTCAGTGATTCCAATCACCTTTCAGTTGGGTATTTTAAGCAGGATTCTATCATTTGGGTAGGGTTGGCAAACAGAGCAGGACACCTGCTCTGTGCGCCAGGGCTGAGGCATGCTGTGAGCCTCCTCCCACAGAGAGAACTTGTGTCCTCTCTTGGTCATAGAACCATAGAATCATAAAATGTCAGGGGCTGGAAGGGACCTCCAAGGATCATCCAGTCCAACCCCCCTGACCAGAGCAGGGTCACCTATACCAGATCACACAGGAACACATCCAGGCAGGTCTTGGATATCTCCAGAGAGAAAGACTCTGGGCAGCCTGTTCCAGTGTTCTGTCACCCTCACAGGGAAAAAAAATTCTCCTTATGTTTAAATGAAGCTTCCTACGCCTCAGCTTCCACTCATTGCCCCTTGTCCTGTCACAGGCTCACAGGACGTTAGGGGTTGGAAGGAACCCAAACAGATCGAGTCCAGACAATCTATCTTAGGTCACACAGAAATGCTTCTGTCGCTGGGCATCACCGAGCAGAGCCTGGCTCCATCCTCCTGGCACTCCCCCATCACACATAAGCACTGCTCCCCCCTAGGTGGGTTGAGAGACAGGCTGCATGCACTGCATTCCACCCATCCAGACGAAAACCTGGAAGCTTCTTGGTTCATGTTCTCGTGCCTTGTGACCTGTGGCTTGGTGTGGCCCTTGAGGCAGGGCCAGGCACTGACACCCAACGGCTTTCGCCCTCCAGGCCCGGCGAGACCAAGGGCAGGCATGGCTGTGAGGGAAGGCTCGCTGCCAACAGTGAAACGCCTGAAACGGGCGGTCCCCGAGTCCCGCGGTGCCCCTGGGCTGGCTCCCAGCTCGGCGACACAGGAGCGGCGGCAGGGCCCCTCTGTAGGGCCGCTGGGCAGGGCCGCTCGGTACCGGCGGATCCCCGCCCGGGTAAGGAGCCGCAGCACCAGCCGGGACTCGCCGCGCGGAGCGGTTCGGCCGCGCTGCGCGCGCAGGGGGAGGGCGCCGCTCCCGCTTCCACCGCTAGGGGCCGCCACCGCCGCCGGGCTGAGGGGAGCGGAGCGGAGCGGGGCGAGAGGCGTGCTGAGGTGCGGTAACGGTGCCGGTGACCCCGCAGGGCAGGGCGGCATCTCTACAGCCCCATCTCCCTCTCAGCGGCGAGGCTGGACCGGGACGGGACGGGGCTTTATTGCTCTGTGTCAGAGGAGAAGGTGCGGGATCTGCGAGCAGCGAGCTGACCGGCGGGGTTCGCCCCGTCAGCGCCGGGCGGCGGTAGGGGGGATGGCTGGGGAGGACGTGGCCATAGCCGGTTTCCCGGGGTCGGCGTGGGCACCGTACGGAGGCGGCGGCTCCGGGTGGCGGCGGCTCTAGGCGGTGATGTCCCCAGGAGGCTCCGCGCACCTGCTCCCGCGGCGGTGGCGGGAGGGACCGCGCCGCTCTGGGCAGACGCTGCGGGCACCGCGTAACATGGCTGCTCCGCAGGCATCCCCCGGTCCGCAGGCATCCCCCCGGCCTGAGCTGGGCGGGAGCGGGCTTCGGTGATGCGGATCGGAGGTCCGGGGCGTGGGAAGACTTGGGGCTGCCATCGGCAAACGCCGCCGCCGGCTGCCGCTCGCCTTCCCGTTCGAAGCGAGGGTCTCCCGTCTCTGCCTTCCCTGGCTGCCCTCTCTACAGCTGCTGCCTTCCATTCTGAGCTTTGAGGACTCGACGCGGGTTGTGTGTGTCGTCCCGTCCTCACTTCCCCCACCCTCTCACCCCCCT
>VWZI01000957.1:657217-686180 GCA_013396835.1 Psilopogon haemacephalus | reverse complement strand
TTTGTTGTCCACCACTCCCTAGTGAGTATTGCACTTTCATTATAAGCCTCTTGTTTTATTTTCCAATTGAAAGAAAGGGCAGAGAAAAGGACTTGCCGTTGGCAAATGCATTTTACTTTATTTTTTTTTTCAGGAATAAGCTGCAGAATTGCTTGAACAATAAGTTATTAGAAGAGCTTCGAAACTTAATAGTTCATAATATTGGTTTTGTGGTTTTTTTGGGGGTTTTTAAATAAATAAGGTACAGCAACTATGACAGCTACTTGTGGGCAAGACAGTTTTCACATTTGTAACTTTGTAAAGCTAGTAATTACTTCATGTTTGTTGTCTTCAGGGTGTTTCAGCAAGCAAGGAAAATTAGTTGGCTGCAAAAGAGTTTTCTGAAAAGTAATTTTGTCGGAGTGGTCAAATTGCTGAACTTTATAAAAGATTATTTGGGTACCAAATTGACAGCTTTGAGAGAAACAGTGCAGTGCTATTCTGTATTTAAAAAAAAAAAAAAAATCAAAACAATCTTGAGCAAGTCAGTATAAAAAAAAATCTTCCTTTCTGTAGATTGGGCTCTGAGTAGCTAAGCTCAGAGTGCTCTGCTGTGGCATTTGTTTCCTGGGTGGAGAGAAGGCTCCAAAACACACTGAATAATTTATGCTTATCCCTGTTCTCCTAGGAGAGTGGTTTCAGTCTCTGACACTCATGTGTTCATGAGAGGAGGATGGGATACTGCAATCTGCCCTCCATGTCTGTTCCCTTAACAGCAATGTTTGTCTGTTCCTTTCTTATAAGTGAAAAACAACACCTAAGCAAGGCTAAATAAGATTATGGAACAACTCTGCTCTCCTCACACCCCACCTACAGCACTGTGTGCAGTTCTGGAGCCACCAACACATGAAGGACATGGAAGTGTTTGAGCCAGTCCAGAGGAGGCCACCAAGATGCTGAGAGGGCTGCAGCACTCATCTAGAGTCAGTAATGTACTCTTACTGGCACAATGTGCAAGTCTGCAGGTAGCCAGATATGTTCTATCAGGTGAAACCATTCTAGCTTATAGCTTGTCTGTTTCCACTGGGCAAAGCTCTGCTTGTAAAAAGAAGTTGGTTTGTTTCCTAACACATTTGCAGCTCAACTGGCTGATTATCCTTGTGTGCAATCTTAGCTAAATTGAAAGGTGGTGTGAGTTCCCTAGAGGATTCATCACCACGCAGTGCATGAGAGGACACCTTCAGTGCACATCTTCTCTTGAAGTTTTTGGTTTTTTTTTTTGCAAGGTTGAGCATCTGTGTGACCTGTTTGTAGGCAAAACTCTTCAGTATTTTTTTCCACGACAGTTACTGCTTGGTGTGTTGTGGCTTTTATCCTTTTTAAAATTTATTTAACATTGGAAGCCTGCTATTTTGTGAGAAGTGTATGCTCAAATGGTACTGTTTAAAAAAAAAAAAAAAACAAAACCCCCCCCAAAAAAAAAAAAAAAAAAAAAAAAAAAACAAANAAAAACCCCACCCAAAAAAAAAAAAACCAACAAAAAAACAACCAACCAACCAAAGGGTCACATTTGAATGGTTTGAAAGATGTCCAAGTTAATGATTCAAGCCAGCTTTGCACACAGCCACACACACACAGAGTCCCTCCTCTCCCTAATAATAAATACACACCTTTGAAGAGAAATTTTTGGTTATGTACTGGATATTTCTGAGAAGTGCATATGTCTGCAGATACTTCTACTTGTTCAGAGTATTGTGGAGGGAGAAGAGGAACATGAATGTTCCTTTTGGGGCTGAAATTTCTGATGCAATGATAAGCGCTGTGAGGAGGTCTCAGGAGTCTGCTGAGTGCTGTTTTAACCAACAAGTGCCTCACCTTTTGCTTTCGCAGACATAGGTGCAGGGAGTTTCCCTGAATGCTGGAAAAAAAAATGCCAGGTATGGCAGTGTACACAAGGCCAGCTGCATGGTCCTGAAGCAACCTGCCCTTTTTATTAATATCTCATTGCTAGCAGTTCAAATCTTGAAATATTAATGCTGCCCAATAAGCATTTTAAAGAATATTCACATCAGTCTGCATAAATGAGTAAACTGCAATCAATTACATTTACTTAAGAGCACCACAGAGAAAATGAAGTGCAATTAGTGTTTCAGTCTCTCCCTAATCTGAGTAGGTAAACTGACAGGCAGGATTTGATTTAATTGCGCTGTATCTTTGTTCTGTTTCCAGTCAGGCCACTGGCCTCCCTCAGGTATCCTTCAAACATGTTTTCTCTTCCCATTTTCAAAATATTCGACTGAGAGAATAAATTATTTAAAATTATTCTGTGTCTCTGCACTTGCCTGAGTCAGCAGAATGCATCTAGGTCATGTGTTCCTGAGCAGCTCCAGTGCAGAATATCTTCTTTCTGTGGGAACTAAGTAGATTCATTAAGGCACAGTTATCTTGCCTTTTTTTTTTTTTTTTTTTCACCTCTTCTTTATACCTTCACAAGGGTTGGGTGAAAAATGTCTGAAAATCACTGTAATTCTTTTTATTGCATCCAAGTAAGCTGCTTCTGCTCTGAGCTGCTCATCCATCAGCTGACAGAGGGAATGTGTTGTCTCCTAGCTACAACAAGTAGCAGTGGCTGAATGAATTCTGTAAAGCACACAAATACCACTCCACCAAACACTAATTTTGTTTGTTTCCTCTTCCTTTCCTTCCCAGGATGGCTGCAGCTCCTCCTAGTTACTGTTTCGTAGCCTTTCCCCCATGTTCTAAAGATGGGCTGGTGGTGTTTGGAAAGAACTCTGCCCGGCCTAGGGATGAAGTGCAGGAGGTGGTCTACTTTGCTGCTGCAGATCATGATCCAGGAAGCAAAGTTGAGGTAAGGCTGAGTTGTTACATTCAGGTTGGGGAATTTACAGTTATTGGAAGAAATGAATGCCATCTTGTTTGCTTGTCAGGTTGTGGAGACCCTTGTGCCCTTCACTCAGACCTCTCTTGAGTGGGGACAAGAGTTTTGAAAGCCTTGGAAGTGAAAGTTGGAACATGACTTCTTTCTTTAGTGGAGGAAAAATCCACCATCTGCACCTTTTCCAGCAGGCAGGCTGAACTGTTCACATCTTAGATTCCTGTACCTTTTCTTTTTCTGTTCTGGCTAACTGGAACTAGAAACAAATTGTCTAAGTTTGTCACTTGCCATATGAATTTTTCTTGTCCGTGGTTATTGCCAGATAGTTGTGATGGGGCCTGACTGTGCTAGGTGTGTTGCAAAACAGGTGGTCAGAAACTTCTGCCTCAAAGAGCCTGTGCTCTAAGAAGGCAATGTCAGAGGAGGAAAACAAGCATAAGCTCTATAAGCCAAACATAACTCTTGTAAATAGGGTTGGCTTTAATGATGTTCTGCAGCTGAAGCATCTGCACCATGGTTAGTTTTAAGTGCTGCGGCTTCTTTCTGAATCCAGGTTGGATGCAGAGTCCTGAAGCTGGATGCAGGCTGAAAAAGACCCTGCTGCAAATCATTTTAACTATAGTCTGTACTGAGGCCTCACTTTAATGAAAAGATAGACTGATGTGGAAGGCTGAAGCAAGGGGACAAATCAAACAGGAAGACAGGAATATATTATGTGTAATATATTATGATCACTTTCCTACCTCATGATTAACTAGCTTAATGCCCTTTATAGATTTTGGTCATAGACTGGACTTTTCTCTCATCACACCACAGTTTTGTAGTTTTATTTTATTGACTGCTATCTGCAAGCCTTCCCCTTGAATGTTGTGTTTTTCAGTTTAAAAAAAAAATGAAGGTAAAGTGGTGTAATATGTGCAATATGGTGGTAAAGTGCAATATGGTGAAGATGCACTATTAGGCAAGGCACTGGAGAGGAGTTTTTTTGGTTTTTTTAAGTAGGGGTTTAAGCCCTAATTAGATGAATACTTTGGCCTCTGCTAGTCTATGCTACTGCATAAACATTAATGTTTCATTTTTCTAATTCAGTAATCCTTTGTATGTCTCACTAAATTCTGCCTATCGTCCATCCTATCTGTTGGGTTTTTTTTTTCCTTCCAAATGAGCAGCTTCATTCTCCATCCCAGGTTGTACATCTGCATTCATTTTGTACGTTAGATATGTGATGTTTTGCGTTCACTGGGCAGTGATGGTGAACTTGCTTTTCACCCTATTCTCTTCTTTGCAGGTAATGTGATCCAATGTGGATCACATTTTGCTTGCTGCTCCGTGACTGTCACTCACGTTCTGCAGTTCTGTTCCGAGCTGCTTTTCAGCAGGCTGACAACATGGCCTGTTTTAGAAGACTCTCCCACAAAGTCTGTATCATTTGTGTTCTGTGCTGCTCCCGTTTGTAAATGTGATAATGCACAATGTAAGCAAAAAAACCACACAGTAGTTGGGTTAGATTATTGCCACAGGGGCATCAGGCAGGCTGTGCTGTGCATCTATCAGGGCTTTAACCAGGGAAATCCAGTGAATGCCACAAGTGGTTTTAAGCTTGATCTTTGTGGCTCAGCCTACCAGACAAGCAACGCTGCAGCTAACTCATCAACATAATTCCTTCCCTCCATGTCAGCAGGTTCCCAAGACCCTGAACAATGAGGCTTTTCATGAGGGTCTGCTCTGTGCCTGCATCTGTGACAGCTTTCTCAGAAGTTTGTTCTTGTCTGGCATTGTAATTTGGCGGTGGCAGATGCTAAGCAGTATCTTCCTTGCAGTGATCAACCTAATAAACTTGTGCACGCAGGTGAAACGTTGTTCCCTTAAGCATAAACAAGGTTCTTCTGTGTTTTAAATTCCTCTACTAAAAGTGTGTTCATTTTTCATGAGAGGGGGATTGTAAGATTTTTTTTTTTTCCTCTGTGTTAGTGAGAATTCATTTTGTATGAGTTTTAAGATGCAAGACACTTATTTTTTAAGGTGGATTTTACTGACTAGACTTCTCTTATTCTCTAGTAACTTTCTGCTTGCTGTGGTTTTCTATTTTCCCCTGAAGAAATCTTGGGTAGATGAATTTTTTNCCTTTCTTTTTTCTAATTTGACCTTTTCTTTTCTTTGGAGGTGTTCAAGGCCAGGTTGGATGAGGCCTTGAGCAACCTGTTCTAGTGAGAGGTGTCCCTGCCTATGGTGGGGGGTTGGAACTAGATGATCTTTGAGGTCCCTTCCAATCTAAACCATTCTGTGTTTTAAAAATAGTCATAGTTGCTTGCTGCTGTATAGATCTGTTAAAGCTCTTCTCTTAAAAGCATGCAACTTTTTATGGCTGAGTGGAGTGGGGTGAAAATAGGAAGGATTGTCTATGGCAAAGTCTATGAAATTGTGGAATATGCAAAATTTTTCTAATACATTGGTGTTAAGTACTGCTCTGGGCTTAAAGCCAGGCCTCTGTAGGGTAGAAGGAATTTTGTGTTCTCTAAAACATCATGGCAGAGTTATGCCTTAATTATTCTTTTGTTTTCTCTCTCCCTCTCTCTCTCTCTCTCTTTTTTTTTTAAAGGAAAAAAAAAAAAGATTCCATTCTATCTCCCTTTACTCCAAGATTTTAGAGGAGAAGTAAAGTAGTTTGGTTTTTTTGCTGTGCATTAGCCTGAGCACTACAGACATCGTATCTGATCTGAAGTTAACTGAGGGCTCTCTGGGTTGCAAGACAGGTAGCTATAAAGCTTGGAAATCAGACTTTTGAGTGTATTAAAGTCGACTTTGTATTAGCTGGAAGTATCTTAATGCTGGTGTTTGTAACATAATCACCAGGCACCATGCCAGTGGCACAACTCAGTTCTGGTGTGCTTTGATTCTTGCTTATACTAGCAGTGTATCTTGGGGTAAGAGGGCCAGGATCTGGTAACAGGAGCCAAGCAGCAGCTGAGTTTCCTGGGATTTTGCTGGTTGTGAAGTCTCCAGGTCAGACTGGCAGTGCCTTACTTAACAGCCAGGTTACTGCAGCTGTGAAGTTGAACCTGGGCACTGCCACTATGAGCAAGTGCTGAACACAGCAGTGTTTGTGTCCATGGTGAAACTTCTCATATAGTCTACACTACAACTTGTTTTTTTGATCTACAAGAAGACTTGCAATTCAGAGATGGTTTAGGAAGCTGCTTTTTCTTGCTTCTCAGCTGAGAGCTGGTGGCTGGCTGTGTAAGCAGCCTATCTCATGACACATGCTCACCTCAAGCCACCTGGATGAAGCTAACCTTTAGACTTTGCACAGGGAGAAGATGCACTATGCAGGCAAACAGCAGCTAATAAAAAGGAGAAAGTGGTTGCTGCCTTCAGCAGAGTCTGTTGCTTGGCTGATGTGAGCTTTTTCTCTGTTCTGCTCCATTGCAGGCCACTGCCCTTTAAACTAATGCGTTTGACTTGGCTTTGTAACACAATGTACAAGCTGGCAGCCATTCAGAGGTAGAAGCTGTAATTTGCTTGGATGTTTCTGCCCTCTCAAAGTCTCTGTTTGTACTGTAGGAGTGCTGCTTCTTTGCTCCCTTCTGCTGCAAAGATGCTTACCTTGAAACACTTTTTTTCCCCCTTAATTTCTTCAAATTTTATTTTGTTTAATCGGAACAGAGAGGAAGAGGAGAGAGAGTGCTGGAATCACGAGGGGTAAACAAGTCCCAGTAACTATCCCATCTTAGCCCAAATGCCTTATTTGTGGCAAAACAGGTGTGAGAGCAGGCTGCTGTTGTTTTTATCCAGCTACAACTCGAGGAGGGTTCAAGTGCTTAGCATAGTCTGTGTTTTTGAAAGCTTGCTTCTGCCACTGCAGAGACTTTCATTCACCATTCGAGTTTGACTGCATGATCACTAGAACTAGGGCTGACTACCTGAGCTGTACCCAAGCTAGGCTTATCCTCATGTAGGGCTGTCCCCTCCAGCGTGGCACAACAGTTTTGCTGCTGGTAGATGTCATGGCCATAGTTAATGGGTGTTGTAAAATCATCCAGGTGCCTTCACCTCTATACCTGCTGCTGATTAATGCATAAATAAGCAGCAGTAAATGGCATCAGCAGCAGTGTCAGCAGCAGAACATCTTCTGCACTGCTGCTACTGCTTGAACATTTAATTTTTCAGAGAATGGTTATTCCCACTCCACTGATCTCTGTTGCATTTTTTTTGTCTCTAAGCAGCAAAAGGAATTATTTGTAAAAGACATTCTACCAGGTGCATCCACAGGAGATGATCTAGAGGGATTTCTTGAACAACCACGTTCTGGCTTTTCACTCCTCCACCGTTGTGGTGGTTTGGCATTACCTCTCCCCCCCTTTGAAATAACCCAGACTAAGACTCAGTCAGCTGGAAGTTAATAAATGAAGCTTTATATTTACAGCTTTGCACAATATACAAGCAGATATTTACAATATATAGCAAATATTTACAGACATATACAGTGAAAAGGTAATACAGAAACACCACACTCCTCCCAGAGATCAAAAATCCCCAAGAGGGGTCTCTAATCACTCTACCACCTTCCTCCCTTCCCAATCTTATCTCACCTTCTGTCTTATGCTGCAGATAAGCAAAGGTAGATCTGCCAGGGGGATTAGCAGCAGGAAAGAAGTTAGTGAAATTATTCAGCTCCAGCTAGGAAGGGAGAGACATGCAGCAGCCAGAATAGCTCAAGCAGCTCTAACAGCTCAAGCAGCTCTGTCTTATCTATGTTTGGGTTACAACTCTTAAACATTTTTTTTCTTTCTCAGTGCAGCTATGAGTGAAGTAGCATCATCAGTGTTTTCCTTTCTCAGCCCATAGTCTCATTCAAATCCTCCAATTAGTTCAAACCAGCACAACCATGATGGGAGGGCCCAGATAGCCCATGTCACCGGGGGAATTGCCTCTCTAGATGGTTCCAAGCAGGCTGTCAGTCTTGATGGGCAAGAGGCAGCAGGCTGAGACACTGCCTCATCACTCTTTTGCTATCCCTGTTTTGGAAGGGGTTAAAAGCAACCATAGTACAACTTCTCGAGTTACTGCACTAGGAGCTACATTTTGCTTATTTTCAAGTATGTGCTGTGTTATGGTAGTGCTTGAAGTAGTTAACCAGCTAATTAATGCCAGCTTAGAGCCTGGATCTGATGTGTGGGGGACGTGGGGCAATCTCTTCTGTAATCTAGAGTCTCATGGCCCTTCTTCAAAGATTATTTCTTTCTAAAGCATTCCCTGACTATTGCCTTTGTTAAGCAGGGCCAAAGCCTATGTGATTTCATTGATATTTCAAGATGACCTGACTGACAGTGCTAGGAATTGGGCTTCTGCAGCCTGAGTACAGTAGAAGCCACACAATAGTTTCTTTTCATTAATGAAAGAAGAAATCTCTTGTGCTTATGACTGTCGGGTCTGGTTTTGGAATACCTCCAACATAGCTGCATGCCCTAGCTGGAGTGGGAGGTACATTGGTGCCTTGTACTATACTTAGAACTGCCTTGCTAAGGTTCTTTTCTTGATACTGGAAGTGAAATAAAGGAAATGTTATTAGTTTCTATGCTGCTCAGTTCTCTCTGAAGCCATTGGCTGCATCTCTGGTATGTGAAGCCTCTGTTCTTTGCTTTTACATTTCCTGATGGGAATTTACTGTCACAGGGCACGATGCCAGTTATGCTGCTTTCAGGGCTGGAATTCTAGCAAATCAATGGAGCCTGACACCACTCACTGGCAGCCTTTGCCACCAAATGTATCACTGTTCTCCTGTTTTTAGCCTTCATACTCAAAGAATAACATTAGTGTTAGGAAATGCTGAGGCTGGATGCTTCAGGAGTTTTGAAGGTAAGGTCGATAGCAAGCAGAGTCACAGCTCTACCTGTTCTATTTGCCTGGTTTGGCACAGCTCTCAGCAGAACAGGCTGCTGTGCTGCTGTGCTGCAGGGATTTGCCAGATCTGTGGGGTGCAGGAGACAGCACAGGGGCATTGTGGTTTGTACTTGCTTTTGAAATGTTGTCAGCATCTCAGCTCCTGTTTCTAAGGGTCAGTGAGGTTTTTTTTGGTGGATGGTATTTCCTTCCGTGTCTGAGCTGTTATAAGCACACATTCTAACTTCTGTGGAATAAGTAGTAATTTGCTGCAATGCAAATCCATCTTCATGGCAAACAACTTCAATTCCACAAGTCAGTCCTGCTCACCCTGCTCACTTTGATACGTGTGACCAAATATTCCTCAAGAAAACTGTTGTAGATTGCTTCCTACAAGGAAGGCATTGTGACAGGAATGCTTGACACTATCAGCCACAGACAGTTTTGGTGGCCTCCAAGGAAAATTCTGTGGAGTTTGGTCCCTGAAGAGCTTAATGTGACCTTGGTAGTAAAGTGTAAAGCTCCTTCCTTTAGCTTGTAACAATCTAATGATGGATCAGGCTCTCTTTCATGCTGTCTGGGAAAAGAGTGCTTGTTTTTAAGTCCTAGAGCAAGGGCTGCCCAGGGAGGTGGTGGAGTTGCCATCCTTGGAGTTGTTAAGAAAAGCCTGGATGGAGCACTTAGTGCCATTGGCTAGGGCTGGGTGATAGGTTGGACTGGATGATCTTGGAGGTTTCTTCCAACCTGGCTCCTTCCCTTTCCCAAAAGACAATACATAATTTCTGTTTTTCCTTGCAGTTTCAGTGACTCCTGTGCAACCTTTCCCTATAGTTTTGATGTGTCAGAACATTTCCACAGACCTCTGATTACAGTAGACCATATGAAAGAGTGGAAACATCAGTTTCAAGCAAAAACAATGCCTCTATTTTATTTCCTGTGACTGTGGACCAAAACATTCCGCTGGCCCTTTTCAAGTCCTGATTGTTTATTTATTTATTTTGCTTTCCACTTGCAGTTTCAGCCCTGGGGGCAGCTGCAGGGAAGGCAGCAAAGAATCAAGGGAAGCCTTTGTAGTGCACTTCATTTGGTTCCCATTGTTAACGCTATGAACTTAATAAAGTACTGGAGATTGTGCCGAGGTGAGGAGGTAGAATTGTTTGATGATGTCGCTGCGTCCAAACATGCTCTGTGTTTCTTTACTGTAACAGCACAGTCTGCCTGCTGCTTTCCACTGATTCCAGCACTTGGGTTCTGCTTGTCTCTTTGAAGCTTCCAGCTATCAAAGAGAGATGTCTTTTCCCAGACTTTTGCAATATAAGGATGTAAATGGTCAAATGTGACACTTGGTTTAAAAAAAAAAGAATCTCCTACCTGTACACAAGACATGGGACTATTTTTAAACAATGTGTGTCCTATCTGCACCTCGAAGCCTGATGTGTACTTGAGTCCCAGCAGTAGATACAGTGCTAGCAACTGTTTTGCTTTTTTTTTCCCTCTTCCTGCTCTCTCTGCAGTGCACATATATTGAGATTGAGCAGGTGCCAAAGACTCATGCAGTTGTGCTGAGCAGGCCCTCCTGGCTTTGGGGGGCAGAAATGGGAGCTAACGAGCATGGAGTGTGTGTAGCTAATGAAGCTGTGGTGACCAGAGAGCCAGCTAACGAATCTGAAGCCTTGCTTGGGATGGATCTTGTCAGGTGAGTGGCCAACACCAGAGCTTTAGGTGATGGTAATGCTGGGCAGCAGCTTTGTGCTGTTGACATTAGGAGATTTTAAAGCAATACAAGCAAGAGGCCTCTCTAGGCAGAGCTAAGGCTCAAAATACTTGGAATCTGAATTTGGCTACCACCAAGTATGCAGCAGTCTAATGTGGGTTCTTAGCTCATCTATCTCCCTGCAGTCTAGCAGGGCTATTCTGACAGGGTAAGAGAAATTGCTATGTTGTTAGTAAGGAACTGATAAATTATTTGTAACATCAGATTGATGCTGTGCCTTTCATGCTCCCCTACTTTACAACAGCCTACACTGACCTGAAAAGCTTAATGCTGGGCTTATAGCCGACTGTAGGCATAAACAAACTACTATGCCTCACTTCAGCCCATGCCTTCCTATGCAAAGTATCGCCCTTATTTAAATGCTGGCAAACAAACGCTTGTAAGTCTGTTCACTGAAGGCTGTCTGCCTGAAAGGCTTGTGCTGCACTGTACATCTCAACCTGCATGGAGATCTTGAAGAGAATTTAAAGGAGAGTTGGGTGAGAAAAGAGAGCTGAAAATCAAAGTAAAGGGGAAAATGGTGAAAAGTTATTACAAAGAGAAAAGGAGCAAATGGACTCAGTGTAGTTACAGACAGGACAGGACAGCAACAGTGAGGGTGGTGAGACTGGCACAGGTTGCCCAGGGAGGTTGTGGCTGCTCCCTCCCTGGAGGTGTTAAAGGGCAGGTTGGGTAAGGCCTTGAGTGACCTGTTCTAGCAGGATGTGAGGGGTTGCTGCTGGATGATTTCTGAGGTCACTTCCAACCCCAAACCATTCTATGTACCTGCAGATTTGTAGGTGGTAGCATATCACAGCATGTTGGAACATATGAATGATTCCTTAAAAGTGAATCTGTGTGGTTGACTTGAGGGGTACAAGTTGGTCCTACTCCACGCAGGCTTATCCCATCACAGTTTATTTAAGTGGAGAACCCAGCCACAACAGACAGACAAACTGAGAGAAAACAGGTGCCAGCACAAAGCTTAAGAAATGTTCTTTTCTGTAGTGGGCTTTGAAAAGGTACCCACTACTGATGCATTGCTTACCTTCTCAGGATGATTTTTCACATATTCTTCCTAGCCTGGCTGCAGGGTTTTTTTTTTGTTTTTTTTTTTTAAAGTCAGTTACCTCTAAAAAGTACCTTGCTGCTTAGGGAAGCACATTGACATGAAGAGGTTGTGTACTGTTCTGCTTATGCTGATACAGTTATAACAGGACAACCTCATCATACAGAAGCTATACATGAAGAAAGCTGCAAAACACATGCTTATTTTTGCATGGTTTTCTCAGTTTTTAATCCCTACGTGCTTGCATTATTCCTTTGTTCTTTTCATTCCTGCTACAGTGATTTTTGAGATGTGAGTCTTGGCAGGGAGTCAAGAATGGTCTTTAAAATGGTATTAATTTGTTTACCAATTGCTTTCCTTAGAGACATCAAATCTGTGTACAGTAGAATGTCATCATCATCATGTTAGTCACTTAATAAGGAAAGTCTGCATCTGTAGCTGATATGTGAAGCTGAAGAGAGCAAGATAATGTTGGGTTGCCAAAGTTACAATATGCTGTGATAGAATATTGGAGGTACTGAAGGAGTTGGATGGTTCTAAGTCATTGATTTATTTTTTTTTTAATGAACAAGTCAAGATCTCATCTAGGGGTGAAATGACTTAAAACTCTTCTTCCAGCTCACTTTGCAGGGTACCTTGAAATATGTTTGTGGGAGGTTTATGCTGCAGTTCCCAAAACACTAATGCCCAGATAATCTAATTTACCTCATTAAAATATTCCAATTAGCCACAACCCAGCACAATTTAATATCTTGTCCTGTAATTCTAATAACTCATTAAAGCAAGATTTCTTACTCTAGGCATACCTGACATACCAAAGTATTTTAAAACCACATCAGTGCTGATGTTTTGAACAAATACCTTACTGAGATCTCCCTGTTACATGTCTGTCCGAATCTCTTTACCTTTTTCTTACAGACTTGGCCTAGAAAGAGGTGCAACAGCTAAAGAAGCATTAGATGTAATAGTTGCTCTGTTGGAAGAGCATGGACAAGGTGGAAATTACTACGAAGATGGGAGTTCATGCCATACATTCCAAAGTGCATTTTTGATTGTGGACAGAAATGAAGCCTGGGTACTGGAGACTTCTGGGAAGTACTGGGCAGCAGAAAAAATCACAGGTCAGTTCACAGCAAACCTCTTTTATTACAAGTAGCTGTAAAAAACTGTCTTGGAAGAATTGGTCTTAAAAGTCACTGAGTTTAATCATAGATTCATAGAATGGTTTAGGTTGGAAGAGATTTCAAAGGTCATCCAGTTCCAATCCCCTGTGCCATAGGCAGGGACACCTCCCACTAGAACAGGTCACTCAAGGCCTTGTCCAGCCTGGCCTTGAACACCTCCAGGGAGGGAGCAGCCACAACCTTCCTGGGCAACCTGTGCCAGTGTCTCACCACCCTCACTGCAAACAACTTCCTCCTAACATCTCATTTAAATCTCCCCTCCACCATTTGCTGGTTGCTTTGTTCCAACAGATATAGTCCCCTCATGCCCATTTCTTATCTGATGCTGGAAAACAGTATTTTTTTCTGCTCTGGAAAACAATACTTTCCTGCTCTTTAAACTTACAGGTGCTTTCTTATTCTCTATACCTGAAGCCAGAGCTGCCAAGTTAATTCTAGATTTCACTGGCTTGGCAGCTGGCAAATGTGTGCTGCCTTAGTATCCTCGTCTAAGGCATATGTTGAAATGATTCTCAGTTGCTGTTTAAGTATTGAAGGGATATTTGTCATTGTGTTTTGAGCTATGACATTAAAGTCTCTTCATGGAAAGGTATGCATATGTATTCAGCATACAGCAGATCTGCTGAAAATGGCAAAGAGAAGAAGGCCAGGCTCTCTAGTGTTGTGTGGTGCCATCAAACATGCATCATCTCACCTTAGCAGGGATAGTGTTTTCTCCAAGTTTGCATTAAGAATACCTACAAAGTGAAGGACATCTTCTAACCCAGAGATAAGAGACACAGAGGAGGGAAAACTGACAATGCTGTCCTCAAAAAAAAAAGCAACAAAAAATCCAAGTTGTGGAAAACAGCTGGCTGCTGAGGCTCCTAGGATTATGCAGTGACAGCCTGCCTTCTTCTGTTGACCTACCTGGCTGACATTTGAAGAGGAGTGATTTTTTACTTAGCCTTTTTAGCTGCATCAGCAATACATAACCTTCGTGCCCTTCTTCCCAGCAAACAAACCCTCGCCTCCCTCTGCTGCTTGCAGCTTTTTCAAATGATACTGCAGCTCTGCTCTGATTTTTTTTTTTTTTTTTAACCAGTGCATTTCTCTTCAGGAGGCCCCTTTGAGCTGCAGATAGAGAAGTTCCCATCTCCTGGAGCCTGCCAGGAGGAAAGGCTGCTAGCTGTGTAAGAGCTCTACTTCATACTGTGTTCAGGGAGTCCTTTTCTGCAGGCCTGTGTGCCTTCTCAGCTTTCAAATGAATGCACAAATGCTCCCAAAACAGGGAAAATGTGTCATTCCCCAGTGCTGAAGGCATTTTTTCCTCTATGTTCCCAGTGTTGTTCTGCTTCTAATAATACTGCTGCAGTTCTGTAGAGTTCGTAGTGAATGTTTACCAAGAACTCTTTGACAGCAGTTTAAGGATAAATACTTTAAAATCCTTCCTATTGCTGTTCTTCAGTCTAAGTGGGGGAAAATTTTTTTTTTTGCTTGATAGATTTTAATTTTTTTTTTAAAGGTGATAAACCCCATGAAATATTATTTTGCATGAGTTAATAAATGTAATATTTAAAGAGCTCTTAAGCAGCGCCCTGCCTCGCCTGCTATGAACACCAATATTCCTACCACTCAAGTCAGGAACATTCCCTGAAGGGTAAGCTGTGTGAAACTGTGAACCAGGGCAATCTGCCACTGTCCCTAGCCTAAACCAGAACTGAGTGACAGCCTGATGCACAGAGCTTCCTGCTCTTAGACTGCTGCCTACAAGAAAGCTGGGGAGGGACTCTTTAGGCTCTCAGGTAGTGACAGGACTAGGGGGAATGGAGCAAAATGGACTCAAATCACTGCAGTTTGATGCCATCTGAAAACAACAAACCAAACCATGCTCCCCTGTGCTGGGTGTGGGGAGCCCCTATTACAAGAGGGATGTGGAGATGCTGGAGCATGTCCAGAGAAGGGCCATGAGGATGCTCAGAGGGCTGCAGCACCTCTGCTATGAGCACAGCCTGAAAGAGTTGGGGCTGGGCAGGCTGGAGAAGAGGAGGCTCTCAGGTGACCTTCTTGTGGCCTTCCAGGATCTGAAGGAGCCTACAAAGAAAGCCAGGGAGGGACTTTTTAGGCTATCAGGTAGTGACAGGACTAAGGGGGAATGGAGCAAAGCTGGAGGTGGGGAGATTCAGACTGGCTGTGAAGAGGAAGTTGTTGAGCATGAGAGTGGTAAGAGCCTGGAATGGGTTGCCCAGGGAGGTGTTTGGGGCCACATCCCTGGAGGTGTTTGCAGCCAGGCTGGCAGAGTCTGTGGGCAGCCTGATCTAGGGTAGGTTGTCCCTGGGCATGGCAGGGGGGTGGNTGTCCCTGGACATGGCAGGGGGTTGGAACTAGATGATTCTTGTGGTCCCTTCCAACCCTGACTCATTCTATGAATTACATTGGGTGCATGAGGCATTACAAAAGCAAGCTTTTACTTTTGTCAAAGGCTTTCACAAATACTGCTTTAAGAGAAAGTTTGTGCCAAATCCCGGAATATGGTGGTTGGTTGTTTTGTTTTGGTTTTTTTTTTTTAATTTTAAATTCACAAATTTACTTTCTCAGCTCTTTTCTTGGCTTTCAATGCACTTTCTTCATTCTCTCTGAGGAGTGTCTGCAGCAGCCGCTGTTAGTCATGCTGGGGATATATGGATGTGAGCACTGCAGCATTTCTGAGAGGAGCCAGTTATAAAACCTTCCAACATTCTTTGAAGGTTGCTCACACTTTTTTCTTTTCACTTCGTGCCATTTCAACAATTTAAGATTAAAAAACAAAGTTTAATTTAAGCTTGTCTTGCTGCTTACAACAAAATTGTTTTGCAGTTGGGAATCACTGGGGAAAAGATCATAGAATCCTTTGGATTGGAAGAAACCTTTAGAGGTCATCTAGTCCAACCACCCTACAGTGAGCAGGAACATATTCAACTAGGTCAGGTAGCTTAGAGCCTCAGTCCAACCTGACCTTGAATGCTTCCAGGGGTGGGGTATCTGCCAGCTCTCTGGGCAACCTGTCCCAGTGCTTTGCCACCCTCGTTGTAAAAATGTTCTTCTGTACATCTAGCCTAAATCTCCCCTCTTTCAGTTTAAAGCCATTACCCCTTGTCCTGTTACAATAAGTCCTGCTAAAAAGATTGTCCCCATCTTTCTTGTAGCCCCCCTTTTAAGTACTGAAAGGCTGCAATAACATCTCCATGGAGCCTTTTCCAGGCTGAACAACCCCCACTCTCCCAGCCTTTCTTCACAGGAGAGCTGTTTCAGCCTTCTGGTCATTTTTGTGGCACTCCTGGACCAGCCAAAACAGGTTCATGTCTTTCCTGTGCTGAGGACTCCAGAGCTGGATGTAGTACTGCAGGTGTGGTTTCACCAGAGTGGTATAAAGAGGCAGCATCCTCTCTATTGATCCTTTGGCCACACTTCTTTTGAAGCATCCCAGGATATGGTTGCCTTTCTGGGCTGCAGGTGTACATTGCTGGCTGATACCCAGCCTTTCCTCCAGCACTACTCCCAGGTGTTTTTCTGCAGGGCTGCCCTCAGATCCTTTCATGCCCCAGCCTGTGTTGGTACTAGGAATTGCTCCCACCAGGTGCAGGACCTTGCATTTGGCCTTGAACCACATAAGGTTCACACAGACTCACTTCTCAAGCTTGTCCAGGTGCCTTTGGCATTTGGAGACCATTGCCCCACCAGAATGTCATAACCACTGCTTTGATTTGTTCCCTAATTGAAATTGCATTGTCCTTACAGCTTTTCCCAGGGAAAAAAAAAAACCAAAAAAAAAAAACCAACAAAAACCAAACTCTTAATGCTCTTTTTTAATGCATGGCTTTTTCTGCAGAGGGTGTGAAATGCATTTGCAATCAGCTTTCATTAACTACAAAAATTGATGCCGAGCATCCTGAGCTACGGAACTACGTGAGAAGTCAAGGCTGGTGGAATGGAGACTCAGACTTCAACTTTTCTGAAGTGTTCTCTCTTGCTGATGAGCATTTAGCCTGCTCTTCTGGCAGGGAGAGCCTAGAAAAGCAAGGTGGTAAGTGCTGAACCATTTTTCTTCCTGTATGTGCAGAAGGATCTTTAGTCCCTACTGCCTCCTTGCAGACATTCTGTCCAGAACTACCTCTGACTGGGAACACCTCAACGTAAAAACTGTGGAAAGGAAGACCAGAACTGAAGACTGTCCCTAAACTTGCCACAAATTAGGATGAAGCCCTTAATGTCTTCCTTGAGATAAAGATTTTCAAACTGGATTGCAACTATAAACTCTCTCCACTGTTGTTCTGATATGTGCATGATGTGCCATGGTATAATTTATAGTGGCCATACCTAATACTAAACTTACAGCATAAGAAAAAGAAAAAAGGCCTGAAGTATGAAAGTCTGTGCTCAATGGATTCTGCATTTTGGGATGTTTGCTTAGGCTTTTGGAGCAGGAATTAAGTTCATAGTTTAAGAAGGAGCAATGGCAGTCAGTTGCACAGTGAAGTCCCTTTTTCATGGTCCAGCAGAAGAGCCACCATGCCAATTCCCTTCATTCAAACGATGGCTTTATTCAAGACCCAAATTTATCATCGACTTAAGCTCACTGCAGCTGGCCAAAAAATAGCTCAGAAATGAGCAGCCTGCAGCAGTGCGTGGCTGACATACATCTGCTCTCTTGTATGCCATAAATGCTGCTAACTGTCTCTTTATAAAAGCCCTTTACTATGGCTGTGATTTTGTAGGATTTTCATGTGTTGGCAAATGTCAAGAAGAGTGTGGAGGTGAAGTACGTACTGCATTGCAGAATTCCTGCTAAGGCTATGGAACTATATGAAGTGTGCTTTGTGTCCAAGCAACAGACACAGTAATTCTGAAGGACTGTAGGTAGAAGGTCTTAATAAACCTGGATTATAGCACTAAAAAACCCCAAGGGCCCCTACAGACAGATGGCTATGGCTGTAAATCTTGCAGCTGTAAGTCTTGTTTTTTTCTTCTTTTTTTTTTTTTTTTCTATTTAACATCTTTGGACTTTTCCTATTTATTGTTTATAATTTAAAATTAGGCAAGAGTGTTAGTTTTAAATGACTATACTTAGGTAGAGGTACCCTCTTAGAAGGAATGTTTTATCTAAATAGTCTAATGTATTGGTTTGAGGGGGTTCTGGGTGATCCCACAACATCTCCTGACAACAATTGCTGAAGCAGTACTACAGACACAATGGCCTTTCCCTGAAAAGCAATTTTTTTTAGTGACATTCCTCCCTGCCTGGTAATTGTGATGCCAAATTACAGCTCCTTACTGTTCTCCTTTACTAGCTGGGCAAGTTCATTCTGGGTTTGTATTGTTTAACCACAAGAACAACAACAACTGTGATCTGGGCCATGCTGATGTCAAGTGTCATTGGTCATACTGCTCCAAAGCCTGTTCAGACAGAAGTCTTTATCTGGAGTTCAAGACATTGAACACTCAGGAATCAATTCTTCTCCCTCCCCCTTTCATGTAGGTGATGTTTCGGCGCAAGCCATGATTGATGTGCTGCGTGACAAGGACAGTGGCGTCTGCGTGGACTCTGAGTCTTTCCTTACTACAGCTAGCATAGTGTCTGTCCTGCCTCAGGACCTTAGTTTTCCCTGTGTTCACTACTTTACTGGCACGCCAGACCCTTCGAGGTAAGCCATAGCACTGGGGTCTCCTGGGTGCAGGGCGGGAGATGGGATGAAAGAGTAAAACAAGCAAACAAACTTGGAGAGGAAAACATGGTTCTAGTTTTTTGAAGAAGTGGCAGAACTGGCATGAAGGAGATGGAAAAAACCTTACAGATGAAAAGGACTAAATTTTACGGTAATCATAGAATCATAGAATGGTCTAGGTTGGAAGAGACCTCAAAGATCATCCAGTTCCAACCCCCTGCCACAGGCATGGACACCTCCTACTAGATCAGGACGCTCAAGACCTCATCCAACCTGGCCTTGAACACATCCAGGGAGGGAGCAGGCAAGCCCAATGCTTTTAAAGCACCTGGAGTTATTCTGCTTGTGGCCAGTACCAACTCTCTAACCCAGCCTGTGCCTAGTGCTGTTCTGTATCCATTTTTTGGAAGTAGCCTCGTGAGCATTTCAGTAACGCACAGAAAACCTCCGATTGCTGCAAGCAGTGATTCTCATTTCTTCCAGGTCCATATTTAAACCCTTTATTTTTGTTGATGATGTAAAACTAGTACCGAAAGTACAGTCCCCTTCTTTTGGCAATGATGATCCTGCTAAAAAGATACCTCGATTCCAGGAGAAGCCTGACCGCAGGCATGAGCTGTACAAGGCACACCAATGGGCCCGCTCCCTCCTTGAGAACGACCAGGTAAGACCTGCACGACCTGGAGTTAAAGAAGTAAAGGTGGATCCCTAACTCCACAACTTACTTCAAAGTCACACGCTAAAAAAAAAAGAACAACCAACAAACATTCTCTGAATCATCTTAGAATCCTTTGCAAACGTAGCTTGGATAAAGACACCCCCTGGAAGACAAGCTGCTCTGCACAGCCCTGCTGACAGCTTGAGGCTAGGGAGCTGCTTTGCTGCTTTTGAGTTGAAAAGTCATTTCAGACCTAATCAGCGTCTTGCAGGTGATGATCTGAGGGAATCAGAATGGTTTAGGTTGGAAGAGACCTCAAAGCTCATCCAGTTCCAACCCCCCTGTGCCATAGGCAGGGACACCCCCCACTAGAACAGGTCACTCAAGGCCTCATCCAATCTGGCCTTGAACACCTCCAGGGAGGGAGCAGCCACAACCTCCCTGGGCAACCTCCCTTGCCCTGCTGCCCACAGCTGCTCTTGCTGCAGCCCAGCACACAGTTGCTGTCTGAGCTGCACTCACACTGCAGACTCATCTTGAGCTTTGCATCACCCCAGACCCCCAGGTCCTGTTCCTCAGGGCTGCTCTCAGCCATTCCCCACCCAGTCTGGAGTTGTGCTTGGGACTGCACCCACCCAGCTGCAGGACCTTACACTTGGCCTGGTTGAATTTCATGAGGTTGGCCTGGGCCCACCTCCCCAGCCTGTGCAGGTCCCTCTGGATGGATCCCTGCCCTCTAGCAAGTCAACTGTGCCACACAGCTTGGTGCCACCTGCACACTTGCTGAGGCTGCACTGATTCCTCTGCCCATGTAACAAAGATGTTAAACAGGACTGGTGCCAGCACTGACTGCTGAGGGATGCCACTTGGCACTGGTCTCCAGGTGGACACTGTGCCCTTGATCACTACTCTCCATGTGCCACAATCCAGCCAATTCCTTATCCAGCAAGTGGTCCACCCAGCAAGTCCCTGTTTTTCCAGTTTGGTGACCATGTCCACAGCATGATGTGTACAGTCCTGAGGGCTTACAGTCTTCTCATGTAGTTCTGTTTGTAGGGTTTGCAGGCTTAAGAGGTTGCTTTACTCTTTAATCATGTGTACAAGCTTTTATACCATTTTCCTCTCTCCATCTTCCTTCTGTGCTTTAAATACAGCAACTCCTTCTTGGTTAATTTTTAAAGCATAAATTGCCCAGCGCTGTTCCTCTGTAGCCTTTGACCACCCAAAAAACTTGTTAGCAGAAACACTTTGTACTTCAAGAGGCTTAAAAATACTTGAGAAGATCTCTGTAACAAAAGAGAACAGCAAAATGCTTCAACAGGCCTGGTTGCTGTTAATTGAGTTTGGTTGTTTCATGCCCTTAGGACAAAGGCCAGAAGCTGATGAGGATTATGTTAGACCTTGAAAAACAAGGCTTGGAAGCAATGGAAGATATCCTTACTCGTACAGAGATCCTGGATCCTGCTGAAGTAGTGGATCTTTTCTATGACTGTGTTGACACAGAACTAAAGTTCTTCAAATAACGTAAGCAAACACTTCAGTTCTTTACACACTGAGTTTCTGGTATCTCTTGAGTGTGAAATGTTGGATCCAGTTCTGCTCCTCCTCATCCTCTTTTACCACGAACCTAAGGGTGTTCAGAACTGGGTCCAAAGCCACCTTTCTACCTCAGTGCCTGTGCCTGGTTTGTCTCCAAACTCCCTTTTCCCTGTGCTCTATTGCAGACTCTTGGGTTTTTTTGTTTGTTTGCTTGTTTTCAATTTCAGCCTTGCTTGGAGTGGATTTTTAACAAATGTTATCTAATTTCAGCTACAGTGGCTACTGTTAGCCTTTTCACTGGAAGACTGCAAAGTCCTTCACACCTTGAAAGGAAGCCTCCACACTTGTGAATTTGCAGGAAAACAAAACAAAACAAACATTTCTAGAGGAAGAAAAAAAAAATGTTACTTGCTAGCTGTATCCAATTAACAAATTGCTTTCCTTTGTCCAATCTTGTGGTGTTCCTGTTTGTGTATATATATATAGTGAAAGAAGAAAGTCACCGACTGGTCCAGTTCCTGTTGTGCATGCTGGCTAATTTAGCACAGAATGTTTAAATATGTATGTTGGGAAACCAATTAAAGCAAAGATTAACTTCATCAGGCTACCTGCCATATCATCATTGAAAGCAACCTGTTTTTTTTTTTTTTCTTCTGTTGCTCAGGAGTAGGCTTGCAGCAAAGCTGACTCTCAGTTTTCTCTTGCTAATTCATACAAAGAATGATAGAGGTGAAATGCCAGTTTTGAGGGGCAGGAAGGTAAGTCCTGGTTCTGTACTGGACTCATATGGGTATATTTGGTTACAGTAACTCCAGCATCTGACATTATACCTGTACAACTCATCAGAAATAGGTCCCCCAGGGCAAATTTTGCCTTCACCTGCACCCAGCTTAGGGCAGATTGTGTATGTATTGCACATGGCTACCACTAGCACTGAGTTCTACTAGCAAAGGGCAACCTTTGAACAAGACATCTCCACATAACCTTTGGGCTCTTAAGGTGCAACAAATTTGGAGTGTTTTGAAGGAGTAGATGCTAGACCTTGATCAATCCCTGACCATTCCCCATCTTTCTGCCTTTGTATTGCTGAACAGCACCCAGTAAAATCTGTGGTGAGTGTGAAAGGCTGAGGTATCCATTAAGTACCAGTGAGTTGCTGCTGAGTGTGGCAGTCCAACTGGTTAGGCTTAGGAAGGGCTGTCTGATGCTTCCTTACATGTTAAGTTCTGCAGTAGGCTTCCCTTCCTTGATGGTCTTACAGACAGACCTTATTTTTATGTATTTTCTTCTCGTAGAAGTGAGTTAGGGCAAACAATTTAAGAATGAAACCAGTGTGTACTGCTTCCCCTGTCACACCAAGATAGTTTGGTGGGGAGTTAACAGGAGGTTCTGACAGGAAGCCTGTCTCTTTAATAAGTGAAAGTTAGCATATAGAATTAAAATCCTCCACTGTTCAGGGAAGGGGAGAGTGAAGAGCCACGGACTTCAGCACTGAGGAAATAAAAGCTCCTTAGTAGGCTGTGACACTGCAGTTTGAAAGTGTTGAGAGCTGTGTGTTAGGGAAATAGTCCTTGGCATTTTGGCACGTTGTATCCTCAGTATTTTTGTTAATGAAATTGTTCCATCCAGACTCCTTACTTTCTTGTTGCCTTATACGATGACTGGCAACTGGCCAAGAAAACATTGGGCCTTTTCACTGTCAGAAAACAAGTACAAAGGTATTTTTCTCTTATGGCCAACCTAATGATGGTCCCATTCACAATATATTCCTCCCCTGCCATTACAGGAACAAAGCTATCCTTAAGTACTCTGAAAATGGAGACGGAGAAGAAGAAAATAGGCAAGTAAACCTTAAAACTTAAGCTTCTCTCTACCTAGGCAGAAGAGTGACTCTGCAAGGAGCACTCTTCACTTCAGAGAGTATTGTGCTAGATGAAGCCAGCTGAAGGAGCTGCCTGCTTTTGGCAATTGCCCACAACTTGGGTAAATGGATTTTCCAATAAATCCACTTTTGGAATGAAAGGGTATGTTGAATGAAAATACTCCTAATAAGCAGAGTACACTTACCATATACCCTGGTGAGCTTCAAAGCTACTTCTGTGAGCTGTTGTTCACAACAGCTTTTATTTGTGAACAAGGGGAGAAGGGTGAGGTGTCTGCCCAAGCCACAGGGCTGAAATTAAGATATAGCATTCCATGTAACTCTTTTGTACAACTATGATCTCTATCCTTTTGAGAGTTGGGAGGGAAGCAGGATGAAAGAAGAGGGTGTTCCTGCTAAAAACCTAAGATCTTTAGTTCACTTGTTTCTTAAGAGAGAAGCCAACACTTGTGGTTAGCTTGTGGGATGTCCTTATCTGGAAATGCTTCTATGACACAACTAATAAATTGTTTTGATCACAGTGATCCAGGCAGTAATTGTCTAACAGAATGTTGCTTTTGCTTCTGCTCAGTAGTGCATTTAAGAAAAGAACAAAACAGCAACCAACCCTCCACCAACTAACTCTGCTATCACATCATACTTCAATGCAATCACTAATCCTACCAGGCTGAGAAGCCAGAGCACCTTCATGGCCTTGAAATTTCCCCTGGTTTTGAGCAGAGCTGTGGCTCAGTAGAAGGACACAGTGGAACTACTGGGACCAACTGCCACTGGGTAATAGCCAAGGTGATTTTCTTCTCCAGGTAACAGCTACTTCAGAAGCTTCAATAGACCTTAAACAACAGTCCAGTATGTATGGAAATAACCTGTCACCAAACCTTGCAAATGTGCACAGCCTTTCTAATTTAACCCTGAAAGATGCTGTTTGCTTCTAGAATGGTCTAGGTTGGAAGGGAGCTCAAAGATCATCCAGTTCCAACCCCACTGTGCCATAGGCAGGGACACCTCCCACTAGAACAGGTCACTCAAGGCCTCATCCAGCTTGGCCTTGAACACCTCCAGGGAGGGAGCATCTAAAATACCCCTTAATCATCAGAAAAACAAGAGGAAAAATTCTTCTCCTTTTATGTACCTTCTTGCAGGCAGAATAGCATGAAGTAGTCTTAAAATCCTTACAAAAGTATTTGCTACAACACAGTAGAGAAATGCCAGGGCAAATGAGAACCAACAGTAAGTCACCTTTAATAGTACTATAACAAAATACTCTTCAAAGCAGTATTAAACTTTTCCAGTTGTTAATGAAGCAATGTACATGTGAGCCCTGCTTATTACTGTGTTCACACACATTTATCATGTAAGTAGGACAGAAGTATCAGTCGAAGCATCCCTGGTTTTCTTTTCACAGAACATACAACTATGTATCATAAGCAGCTAGAAGAAGACTAATGATGCTTTAAGAGTTTTACAGGTGAAAAGCTTCTTACCCTTACATGAGCATGCATGTGTAGGAGTTACAGCATTAACTGAGCTGTTGCAAGGACCAAGACAAAAGCAGAGTTATGTAAAGATGCAGTTAGCTGTCTTCTCCAAAGAGTTCTGTTTGCAGGCATGGCTTTACCTCTGATCTATAATGGTAGTACAGCTGCAGGGGAAGGGAATTTATGGCACTTAGATAATTTAATGCCATAACTGTAAACAGCCTGGCTGTTGGCACCAGGCTCACCCTGGAACAGCAGTGCCCTTTTCCAAGCCAGTGAATCATGGAATGGTCTAGGTTGGAAGAGATCTCAAAGCTCATCCAGTTCCAACCCCCCTGTGCCATAGGCAGGGACACCTCCCACTAGATCAGGACACTCAAGACCTCATCCAGCCTGGCCTTGAACACCTCCAGGGAGGGAGCAGCCACAACCTCCCTGGGCAACCTGTGCCAGTGTCTCACGACCCTCACTGTGAAGAACTTTCTCCTAACCTCCTGTTTAAATCTCCCCTCTGCCAGTTTGAACCCATTCCCCCTCATCCTGTCATTACAAGACCTTGTGAACAGTCCCTCCCCAGTCTGCCTGCAGGCCCCCTTCAGATACTGGAAGGTCTCCCCGAAGCTTTCTTTTCTCCAGGCTGAAAAGTCCCAACTCTCTCAGCCTGTTCTCATAGCAGAGGTGCTCCATTCCTCTGATCATCTTCATGGTCCACTTTACAGGCAGGAAATAACAGGACTCGTGCCCTTTCATCCCATACTTCATGGTGTATGTATTCACATGCACTTTTGGTTTTGCTTTTTCTCCAGTTTGGAAAAGTTCTGTCAGCTTTGTTAAGTCCATGACCACTCTACCCAGCTGGGCTTCTCCAGACTATCCCAATAAGGATCTTTAATCGATGGGAGGTGGCTCAACAGCAGCCACAGCTACTTGTCATCTCTTTCCTCTTCATGTTTGACAAGAAAACGATTGTGGGCCTGTTCTGCTGCCATCTGAAGACAGGCAGAAAAAAAAAACAACAGTGAAGACACATACAGAGACTGAAGGTTTCTGACAGTTCATTGAAAAACGTCTGAATAATAACTGGAGAAATTCTGAAATACCTTAAAAATTATGACAGAAGGGTAAAAATCAGTTACAGGCACGCAGTGCAAACAGTATTCTGAGGTAACATCTGTCACATGATAAGAACAAGAATTGTTTCAGCACTACAAAATTCAAATTTTACACAGCTTTGCTTAAAAAGTATCCAACTAGACACAATAATTTAAAAGCCTGTACTAATATTCCTGTAGTAGGTAGGCCAGTTCCAAAAGTATCATTGTCATGGGTTTTCCAGTTTGTAGAAATGTTGACATTGCAGCACTTGCAATTCAAATATCATCTCTATTGCTGTAATGAAGACCCCTTCTGTATTATCTTGATGTTCTTCTTTTGTCACACCAATCCAGAAAGCTTCAGAAGACTCTCCTCATCTCACTTGTGTTCTTAATGGAGGATTTTTAGAGGGATCTGTAAATAGATGGGACAGGTTTAATCAGAGGAGATCCATGAACTTTTTTGGATGTGTATTTTGGATGTAGCTCAACAGCAAAGATGCTGCATTTCATCTCTTACACATGAACTGACAGATACTGCTTATTCTCTGTAGCCCTTAACTCAGAAGTCTGTGATAAGATCATACAGCAGATGACTTTGACTGAAGCTGCTCTGAAAAGTCATACAAAGTTCCTTAGCATGGAAGCAAAGAAACCCCAAAACCAAACCCAAATCCAAACAGCTTAATGAAAAGCTGGAGATAAATAGTTGATCTAATAATACAGAAAAGACTTTTTCAGAAAGGGGGCACAAGATCTTCCAGCACCTTGAACTGCCATTTTCCAAAGCTGAACAGGTGAACTTCTGCTTCTACAAGCGACCTGTTAACAAGTTTCTAAGTTAAGAGGCGGGGTGGGTAAGTGAGGTTCAGACATTCATTACTTTCCTAACAAGGTTTAGGTACTAAGTCTCTTTGTTAATCAGGAGTGTAAATCATCATGCATAGTATTTAAATCAAAACACATGATGGCAGACAGGGACCAAGTCACCTTTTGTGATTTCTTAAGTTCACAAACAAGAAAAAACCCCGAGTTGCTGCCCAAGGGTGTTCATGTGGCATCACTTTTTTCGACATCAAGGGCCCTGCAAATTCATCTGAAGAACACAAATTACCTGCCAAGGCACATAATTTTATTTTTAGCTATTAGGACTTTAAAGTACTGAAGTGCTTTTTGCTATATCCATTCCTCCATGCCTGTGCTAGCAGCCCAATTCTTCATGTTAATGCTGCCTTCTGTTCTTTATTTTGACTCAGGTTTTAATCCTGTTGGATAATCATCAGACTTTCTCCATGTGTGCACACTTACCTCTAGGTACCTTGCTGGGATATATTTTCTGAAATGGCTTGAATTCATCAGGTGGGGGGAAGTCTTCCACAGAATGGAAAGTAAATTTAGATTCAAAGTCATCTGGAAAGATCAATGAAATAAACATTAGGCACTGTTAGAGACATACTTAAAAAAAAAAAAAGGTGTTAATTTAAATTAAAAAGTGCTGATTTTAATTTTCCCCTGGAATTAATAGTGGCTCATTCCACATAAACAATCTTGATGAGTACTGTGAGCCATCCAAATTGCCTGGCTCACTTGCAAGTGCTGCCTGCTGCTAATCAAAGCTCCTGGCTGCTATTCCTGTGTTCTGCAGTGGTGCTACTGCAGTAGCAGAGGTATTCCTAAGTGGTTTTCAAGTCAGAACAAATGGCCAAGTCATCAGACCACAGCAATAATTTTGATTGCTCTATAGGACTGAAGCTACTAATTGTCCACATACTGGGTTTAAGAACAGTAATATAAACAATTCAGCAGCTTTTCACCATCCTAAATAATTTTGCAGGTAGTGCACACTTTCCTTGTCTACTTTGAGAAAAATCCTTAATTTTCTCTCCTTGTATAAAGTTGTACAAAAACGTTTCTCATGTGCTAGTTATACAACCCTGTTACAGCAATGAGAAAGCCTTAAATGAGTTTTTGAGGTGTGAGAGACACACAAGCTGTTGTACTAAAATCACTAATGGAAGCTAAGAGATATAATGTAGGTGACATTACCAAGGAGGTGCATGTTTCCATTTTTAAGTGGTGGGTAAGGGTCGTGAGGTGTGGCCCAGGCTGAGACTCCAGGCTTGCTTGTAAGTTCAGTTGTTGGTGACCTGGCTGGTGGCTGTGGAGGTGTGACGAGCTTGCCAGCGCCGGCTCCTTAAAAAGAAGCAGCAGATGCACACCATCATCACCACCTGACAAACCCAACAGCAAGCTTTGCACAGAAGTGACCACAGATTTATAGCACGAACTAGTAAAGACAAGTCACTACTGGAGTGGCTGAGGCTTGCTATTTCTAGTTTTAGGGAAATTCTGACATTCCAAAGTATGGCTTTGTCCTATTCTGGAGGGGGAGAGTAGCCTTCCACTTTCACAAGCATTGTAGCACAAAAAACCCCTCCAAACCCAGCAATCAACCACACTAGATGGTATCTGAAGAAAAATAACTTCCTGACACTGACAACTAGAAAGTGGAGCTGCTGCTATTCTTGTGCATTTCACCGAGGAGCTGCAAAACCACCATTCACATCGTCTGAGCAGACCTACCACAGGAACTGTGTCAGGGGAAGGGAGAGCCCAAGGCCTTCAAGTTAACAGCCTCTCAAAACTGCTCCTTCCCTTAGGTAACCATGAGAAAAGCAGGCTGAATACCACAAAAGCTGAACCACCATGAGAAACAGGCAGTTTCACCAGACAATTCCAGAGCAGCATTAATCACCATCCTGAAGCACCTGATCTGCTGTACTTACATGCCCTTGCCCATTGCTGTCGAAGAGAACCACTAATCTTTTCTGCTGACACGTGGCTGCTAAAATACAGGGTACAGAACATCCTCTTCAGATGCTCCTTATTAAGTAGCTGTCTCCATTTCTCGAACCCACACAGACCTAAGATCATTTTTAAAGTCTTCATTACATGAGAGAAGTCTGCTAAGAGTTCCTTCTGCCATCTGCTCAAGGAAACCCTAGCCAATAGCCCCACTTCCCAAGCAGTCAGAGAAACCTTTGGCCCTACCACCTTGGTAACAGGAGGCACCAGCTGCTCCTCTTTGTCGAGCAGCAGAGGAGTGCATCCCTATTTGCCTTTGCTCAATCTATGGCTGTAGCTGCCCCATTTTTGGTTGTGTTTTTTTTTTTTCCCCTCTCCCAGACGTTGCCAACATTGCTCCAGACTGCAGGGGTGCAGCGGTAGGAGGATGTCATGGGGTAGGCTGGCGCTTGTGCAGCTGCAGATCTAGCAGACGCGATGGTGTACCCACAGACATTGCCCTACCTGAGGCTGTCAGGACACCACTCAGTCACTGCACTGCTGGAGACACGGCAAACACCAACACGTTAAGCCAGAAAAAGCTCAGCAGTGCCAAAAGGTTGCTGTCACCGATCCGGGTGGTGCTTCCATGCACCGCAGGCTAACCGATGCGGCATGTGTGCCCCGCAGCGAGAACCTGCCTCACGCTACCTGCTGTGTGACCTGCAGGTACTGCTCCCACGCACTGGGCCTCACCTTCCTCTCACCTGCCCACCCCTCCAAGCTCTCCAGCCGCCAGTGCTCTCGCCCTCGTTCAGACCTGCCGCTCTCACCTGCGCCTCGCCCAGGCCTCCTCTTCCTGGTCTCTGCCGCCGCCGCGGGCTGAGGAGGGGTAGGCGGGAGCGGCAACGACTGGATACCGCTCGGCTTGTGGAGCTGTGACAGCAGGTGGGGAGACTTGGGGGGCAGCGGAGGGGGCAGGTCGGCATTGCCGAGGGCACCGCTGAGGGCTGGGGAGGGGGGAAAGGAGAGCCTGTTTGGGGCCGCGGGCTGCGAGTGCAGAGGCGGCGGCGGGGGGGGCGGCGC
>VWZI01000957.1:581138-656771 GCA_013396835.1 Psilopogon haemacephalus | reverse complement strand
GGCCGGCCCCAGCTCCGGCTCGGGAGGTGTTGGGAGGCTCTGATGGGACAGGCGCCCTCGGGCCTTCGGCTGGCGGCGAGGCGTTGCTGCTGGCCTTCGCGGCGCTGCCGTTCGGTGAGGCGGAGGGCTTGGAAGCCGCTGCCCGGGCTCCGGCTAGCTGCCCTGGCCTGCCGCCTGAAAAACAGGGACCACACATCAATCACACCGTTAGCATTTTGTCCGCGCTCATCAGACTTTTAAAACAGTGCAAGCCCCCAGCTCTTCATCTCCCCCTCCTCAGTGGTTACTCTGATAAATTCTCCCAGAACATCTCCTCTCCAAAGTTTGCCCCTGGTGTAATGGAGCCTAGGACGTGATGTACTCCAGCGGGCAGCAGGGGCCTCTGCTTAGTGACATGGTGACCTGCAGAGAGACTCTGCTCCCTGCTCCTGACCCTGAAGTACTTTTATCCCGTATCACAGTTTCCTCATCTGTTTTTTCATAAAAGTGAAGCCCTTACCTGGTATGTCCCTCTGGCCTGTTGGTCTGAGAACAGGAAAGCCACCAGCAAATAAGCCTCCCAGAGGTGGCTGAGAGCCACCTTTATTAACGGCTGAATTAACTCCATCTCTGTTAGCTCCTTTGGGTTCTGTTGGAAAGGGCAAAAGAACGCAGGGTACATCAGAAAGTCATTTTATCCTTGCTCTCAGACTGCTAAGGCTTGTCACCAACAAACATAGTCCTGTTTAGGTAGGCTCAGCAAGGAAAGTTGCTGTTAACATAGCAAACTGTGACCCATATCTTGGAGCACTGCACCCTCTGGTGCTTTTAAATCTCACATCAGTAACGACACCAACAAGGAACTGTATTAGACAACAGACTGCATGGAGCACTTAGTGCCATTGGATAGGGCTGGGTGATAGGTTGGACTGGATGATCTTGGAGGTCTCTTCCAACCTGGCCTAGCCTAGCCTAGCCTATCCTATTCTATTCTATTCTATTCTATTCTATTCTATTCTATTCTATTCTATTCTATTCTATTCTATTCTATTCTATTCTATTCTATTCTATTCTATTCTATTCTATTCTATTCTATTCTATTCTATTCTATTCTATTCTATTCTATTCTATTCTCTGTTTATGCTTCCAGAATCTGTTGCAATTTAAATTTATTTAATAAACAACAATTCTTCTGCAAAAGCCAACAATCCCCACTTCAACATTTTATTTCAGTGAGAAAAGCTCAAGGATTTCATAACTTGTGATCCTGTTTGGCCAGAGAATGTCTGTTAAGGTGATACCCAGATGTAGACTTCTTATAGAATAGAGTAGAATAGATCAGAATAGAATAGAACCGAATAGAATAGAATAGAACTGAATAGAACAGAAACAAATAGAATAGAACCGAATAGAACAGAACAGAACAGAATAGAATAGAACAGAACAGAATAGAACCAGCCAGGTTGGAAGAGACCTCCAAGATCATCCAGTCCAACCTATCACCCAGCCCTATCCAATCAACTAGACCATGGCACATGAAGTGCTAAGAGCTACTGATGCAAGTTGAGGAAGAGACCCCCTGCACATCCTGAAGATGCAAACTTTTGCTGAGCCTCAGACCTGCTCTTCAGTTTGAAAACGCTCCAGCTGCAGCACTTACTTTCAATCTGCGGTGCACTGCGGTCATTGATTTGAGTGACTTTTCTCAGGCGAGTCCCCTGCTGGATATCAGCTAAGAGTGCACTTCTTGCCTTCTGGTCTTCCTTCCGCGGTTTTGGTACCTCTGAACTTGCCTGTTGACAACAAGAGCGTTAGATGGGAAGTACAGACAAAACCACATGCACAAGGGGCATGTAAACAACAGAAGATTTGAAAGAAACCATCCTTGGCAGCTGTCATTTGAAAGCCTTTGAGTCGAATCCACAAGAGCAGTGTTCAGTAGCACAGGAGGCAGAAAACCTGAAAGTTTAAATACAGCACAAGTAGAACCCTGGCTGTGCCAATGCTGTTGAAAAGAAATTAGGGAATAGACATAAAGGAAATGTGACCTCCTGCTTAGCCATTTACCCTCTCTGCCCCACAACTCCAGCTCCAGCTGCTTCTCTCGTTAGCTCTTTTCATTCTATTTAAAACACTTCACAACAAAATTGTATATGCCACCTTGGAATAAACATCTTTCAGTTTTACTCACTTTGCCTTAGGAAAAAAATACAGATAATTGCATACTGTGCTTATATTTGAATGTGGTCATTTAGACGTGCACCAGTTTAAGTAAGTAGATGACTATATTTAGATAGTCTTCTTTTCTAGTAGGCAGTAAAGTCAGGTTCTAGTTTAAAGTATTGTAACAAAGCAAAGGTAAAAAAAAAAAAAAGTATTCCTTATTCTTACTTCATCACATTGCCTCTTATGATAAAAAAATGAATCTTTGAAAAATGTGGACATTTTGCTTTCCTGAAGCAGATTTAAACCAGCAGAGCTCTCATTCTAGACCTATCATGTGGCTCACAGAGAGATCTTAACAGAGGAGAACCTTCACATCAGAGAAGCAGGATGCTGCATGTGTTGACAGCTACAGCAAGTTTCTGTAGTTTAGGACAACTCCTAAGCTAAACTCCTAAAGAGAACTCAACACCAGAAACGTTCCCACAGCCCTTAGTATCATGGCCAAAGAAAAGGCAGAACAGAGTCACACTTTTAAAACAAAACCCCCGCTTTGTTAATAGCTCTCTGAAAGCCAAACACAAACAGAAATACTTAAACGACTGCTGAATTAATAAAATACCTAACTTGCTAGCTCTAAACCCAGAACAACACTGCTCGTGGTTGTTTTTGAGCTTGCAAAGCAGCTAAAGAAAGGCAGGCAGGCAGAGCTCCACGAGATGGCACTCCAGATCGCTGCTACTGCTCCGCTGCGTTCCTGACACCTGATGTAAAAAACTCAGAATTACAATCTTGTGACCAATCCGGTAACCAGTATGATTTTTAAATATTAGAGAAAAAACAACCCTTTCTGTCACACAGCTTCCTAATCTGAAACATGTCTGCCTGCCCTCCTGCTTTCAGGATGAAGTCTCACTACTGCCCGTTAAGACCCGCCAGAGAAGCTGTCTGTGTTAAGCACTGTCAGACCACCTTCCACCCGCATTTTCTACTTACTGTGAAAAATGGGAATACCATAACTGGAGCAAGGGTGGCTCCCCTTTTCACAAAAGCTTTTTACCAGTATCTTGAACCTCAGGCCTCTTTACTCCTACTGATGACTTCGCTGTTGCAGGGCAGCCAGGATCTAGAAGGATCCGACCAAGACCTACGTTTAAAATTAGACCCAGCAGCTGTCTTTTTGTTTCCAGGTTCAAGTGTCTGTGTATTATGCCAGCTGTCCACTTCATCTCCACAGTCCATTTCTCTAGCAGGTAAGGCTACTGAATTCTAGTTTTGATACCGAAACAGCAATTAGACTAAAAACCCCAACTTGGGGCAATTTATATTTGTGAGTGAGCCATGACCTGCTCTAACTTTAACAAGGCTATGGCATTCACGTGTTCAATCTGTAGCATTTTAAAAAAGGGGAAACAAAACAACAACAGCAACCACCACACGAAACCCACAGCAAACAAAAAAACCCCAACCAACCAACAAACCCCAAACCAAAAGAGAACAAGCAAACAAATACCCCCACCAGGACCACTATTCTGCAGGTCCATAACAGCATGAACCAAGCTGCCTTTCTCCACAGTAGATCACCTTACTTCAAGGACAACTCTCTCCCGTGCCACAGCTGTTTCTTCTTTCCTCCTCCTGTGTGTTAAAGATACAATCTTCCATGCCCAGCCTGGTGGACTTGGCTGATTGATTAGCTGCTGAGTAGCTTAATACGGATTCTGTTTCCCTTACAAAGTCAAGGTGGTCTGAGGATAGTGTTGCCTGATTTCACGGCAGTCAGAGCTCCTTCGGATTTCTTGTTTGCTGCCTGCACCCCCAAGGCAATTGCCAATTCCTGTCAGGAATCATTTCCCTAGGTATTTGTCTCGCCCACTCCTCTACTGTGTTTGCAGATTCATTGCTTTTTTGGTACACAATAAGAAAGGAACTTTCCTTGCTTTGGTTAAGAAATTAACCTGGGATTCATACTCACGGTATTACAATCCTCACTATCAGTACAGGCTGGGGGGTGAGGTGTTAGAGAGCAGCCCTGTGGAAAGGGACTTGGGGGTGCTGGTGGAGGAGAAGCTGGAGATGAGCAGACAGTGTGAACTTGCAGCCCAGCAGGCAAATCATATCCTGGGCTGCATCAAAAGCAGTGTGACGGAGAGAAGCTGTTTACAAAGGCCTGCAGTGACAGGACAAGGGGCAGATTGAGATTGGATGTTAGGAATAAGTTCTTCACTATGAGGGTGGTGGAGCACTGGAACAGGTTGCCCAGGGTGGTCGTTGAGACTCCTTCATTGGAGACATTCAAAGGGAGTCTTGATTGGGCCCAGGGTGACCTGGGCTGGTGGGGATGTCCCTGCTGACTCCAAAGGGCAGGACTGGATGACCTCTAGAGGTCCCTTCTGGCTCAGACCATTCTATGATTCTATGCCTGCAATCCATAGCACAAGAAGAGATTACAAAAGTTTAAGAGATGAATTAAGATTAAAATAGAAAGAGGCATTCTTATGGGTGTCAAATCATCAATCCTGACTGCATGCAACAGAAGCACTTCAGCAGGAAGACAAATACACATTGGGTCACAGAGGGAAAACAGCTGCAAGACAAAAAAATGCAATCCTTAGGCTATTCTCTACCCCACCATCTGTGGGTAGCCTCACTTATTTACAGAAAGAGAAACATCTCAGTCTTCCAGTGAAAATAAGAATGGAAGTGGAGAAGAATGTGAAGGTCATTTGTTTTATCAGATGCCAGAGCTGCCTCAGGTAACACAGAGTGAAATTAAATTCCATACTTTATTTAGATGAATTGGTCAGGGAACAGTGAGTTCTCATTACCTCGGTAACCACTCGGTTATTCTGCTGCTGTTTCAGACACAAAGAATGGCACATTCAATACATACTTGGAAAACAGGAGGGAACAAGCCACACACGTAAATATCCTGAACAGAAGAGGGCTACTCCCTTTTCATTTCATGAAACTGCATTTGTCTTCAGTGTTCTAAATTATATCCTCAGCTATGGCATTCAGTAAGGTACAGGACCAATGTTTGAGCTACCTGACAGGTCTCTAAAGTACCTGTAAACAGGAAAGTGCCATCAAATCACAGTATTTAGAGTCATGTTCCACAGTGTAAATCATAAAATCATATAACAGAATCAGAGTGGATTGGGTTGGACCTTGTAGATTGTATAGTGCTCCATGGACAGAGACACCTTACACTAGACCAGACTGCTCAAAGCCCCATCCACCCTGGCCTTGAACACTTCCAGGCAGGGAATACCTTCTGTGGGCAATCTGTTTCAGTGCCTCACCACCCTCACAGTGAAGAACATCTTCCTCCCATCTAATCTAAACCTACCTTCCTTCCTCTGGGCCTTGTTCCATCACTAGGTACCCTTGCAGAAAGTCCCTCTCTCCAGCTTTCATCAGCAATGATGGAAATAAACATTTCAAAATGTGCAGGGGATAATTCAGACAGAAAAGGAAATGAGTGATGGCACTGTGGTTATACAGAGAGACCCAAGTCACTGCAACTTGATGCCACCTGAAAACAACAACAAAGCAAACCATGCTCCCCCGTGCTGGGTGTGGGGAGCCAACACAGCATGTAACACCTCAGGGAAGGAAAAGATACTGCAGCAAGAAAAAGAATCATAGAATCAGTCAGGGTTGGAAGGGATCACAAGGATCATTTAGTTCCAGACCCCCTGCCGTGCCCAAGGACACCCTACCCTAGATCAGGCTGCCCACAGCCTCAGCCAGCCTGGCCAAAAACACCCTCCAGGGATCTGGCCCCAGACATCTCCCTAGGCAACCCATTCCAGGCTCTCACCACTCTCATGCTCAACAACTTCTTCCTCACATCCAATCTGCATCTCCCCACCTCCAGCTTTGCTCCATTCCCCCTAGTCCTGTCACTACCTGAGAGCCTAAAAAGTCCCTCCCCAGCTTTTCTGTAGCTCTAGGTTAAAGGCTATGGGAGACACACACTCATGGAAAGAAGTTCCTGGGCCAGTGCTGGCCTTCTCTGGCATCCAGTCTGACACGATTCAGAGGCCAAACTTAGGCTAAAAAGTGCAAAATTCTCCAAACATGGCAACAGACAATTAAAATCAGCATGTAAAACCAATGACAAGCAGTCAGTAAAGTGATAGTGCCAAGCCTGGACAAAGATATCAACACAGGCTCAAGTGAAACATCTAAACCTTGATTCGAGGACCGACAAAAGCATCAAGGAGCTGCCCAGGCAACTGGGAATGTAACACCACCACCCCCAAATATTATGTCTATATTACCAATAACTGGAATTTTTGTGCAGTCAAGTACAATATTGTTAAGGAAAGAGGACAACAAAGGTGAAAGAGCTGTGTAGTGCTGTATGTGCATCATGTCAGAGGTGGCTAGGAATACTGAGAGGAAAACATAGCTCACTTGAGGTTGGTAAACCATCTGAGGAAGGGTGATGAGTGCTCTCTCCACCCATATGGCACAGCAAGGCTCTCCAAGTAGGAGAGCAGAGAGGGATGCACGATGACTGGCTCCCCATCCGGCCAGCTCCTGACTTACCATGCAAAGAATGAGGCCATTTGGGAATAAGGCAGAATATGAAATCTCAGAGTAAGCTACCCAGCACTCTCTTCCCTGACAAAGCACAAGATTACGAAAAGTCACCTGTGCATTTGTAGCCAACACAAAACTCCACGGGGGAACCTGCTTTCCCAAGATAAATCTGCTATTGAGGGATTAGAATTATGCCAGGAATTCAGGATTTTACATCTGCAACAGAAACGGTTTGCCCAGCAGGCAAGAGCATGGTTTTTACAAGCAACTCTCAAGCTGGCAGCTAAAATCTCCTTCTAGGAATGTGCCAAGAAATACANATTGGAGCCTATTAAAATCATAAAATAAACCAAGTTTCCAACAAGTCACAAACAAAAGCACAATGGGGAAAAAAAAAAGCCCCACAAAAACATCGTCATCTTTGTTGCATTTACTTCAAATAAACATCAGGTATGGTTTCCCTCATGCACTGTCAAATGCAAAAGAAAATCATATAAACAATCCTCCCCTTCCAGCTTAAGGAATGAAAAAAAAAAAAAAACAAATCAAGAAGTCTCAACGACAAAGTCTGTAACTTCTTTTATTTAAAATAGTTTAAACTGCTGATTTTTTAAAGAGGCTCCCAAGATCTGGTACCTCTGAGTTTTGGTTCATCTGATCTCTGATTTAAAGCTTTTTAATTATGAGAAACCTCGCCACGGTGCAAGGCTCCACCTGTACAGTCCATTGCAAGATCAGAGCTGCTTCTTGTGTTTCCCTTGTGTAGCACAGAATGAAACTAATTAATTCTTGGCACTTGCCTACCTGAGTAAACACTGCAATCTCTCAGCCTTCTGGTGAGCTGAGCTTCCAATGCGTCCCATGCAAAGGGTCACTCCCCAGCCAACTTTTCTGAGGGAACCCACACAAAGGGACCTGCCAAATAGCTTCCTGGCAGCTAATGAAGTCATTGTTTCAAGAGAATGACAGGGCCAGGATTTCACGATTCCATCTGCACCCAGCCCAATACTGATTAACCATGATCTCAGCCTCCACTGCACAAAGTTCTGCAATCTGAACGGCTGGGTTGAAAAGGTCATCAAGCAATGTGTGTACTGAGATAGGCTGCAGCTACACAAGCCATGTTCCACCTCTTCCAGCAAGGGAAGTACTGTGCAGACGTGGTTACAGAGCTCTCCTTGGTGTTTTAGCCACCCCCTGGACATGGCATGAGCCCCAAATAATGAGCAGATCCTAGCACCTGCTCTGCGCTAGACTACCTGCCTGTACTGCAACAGCAGACACAATGGCAGGGAACAAAAGACAAAATCATGGCATAGCAGGAGCCACTCTTTCTGACATCTATATTCTAGCACTCCTTTCAACCACCACCAATAATCAATGCCACTGCACCCGATAAAACCCCCTTCATTTCGCGTTAACACCACTCCAGCAGACAATCTAAATTCTCGTATTCTTAAAGGTTCAATTGCTGCTGCTACAAATGGAGGGGTGGGCTTATTAACAAGGGTGCTCTTAAGAGTTTTCCAGTGTGGGCTACTCTATTTCTCTACCAGAATGGAAAAGTGCAGCAGAATCAATATGCTGATTTATACCTGCTGAGCCACTTAGCTTTTCTGTCGGCATTCAACTTTCTGACATTCGCGTTTTAACATAAATTCTCTCTGCTCTTTCACTACAAGAAAATATGCAGTAACCATAAATGGAGGCAGTATAAAAGCAGAACTATTCTAATTCTAAAATTGTAACTCTAATATTCTATTGCTCAAGATGTTTCCTAGTGGTTTAGAAAGATCACAAAGTTAGACACTAAACATATCACAGAATCAGTCAGGGTTGGAAAGGACCACAAGGATCATCTAGTTCCAACCCCACTGCCATGCCCAGGGACATCCTACCCTAGATTAGGCTGCCCACAGCCTCATCCAGCCTGGCTGCAAACACCTCCAGGGATGTGGCTCTCACCACTCTCATGCTGAAGAACTTCCTCCTGAGACTGGCTTAAGAAAATAATTTTGAAATTGATCTTCTGATTTCTAAACTGAGGTTCAGGTTTCCAAGGTTTTCTCTTCATCAATGAAAACAGAAGTGAACATTCTTACACAAACAAGGAAACCTGAGTGAAAATTCTTACACTGACAAGAAAACCTGAGGCCCTGGCATTGCAATGACAATGTCAAAGAGCACAAGGCTGAAAATACTGCTGTGGGAGCTGGTGACACTGCTGCTGTTTATTCCTCTCTATCTACCATAGCAGAGTCCCCAGAATGACAAAGGGCTACTATGTTTAGTGATAAAAAAAGTATTCAACATGTGACAGACTACACATCTCACAATTTAATCTCAGTCTGAGAATACTAGGCCACTTTTCCTACCCAGTTACCTGTCTAGAAGCTACTGATCTTTCTGAAATGCCTGTTAGTACCCATGCAAAACTGTAGCTAGCTCAAGATAGCAGAACATTGAGAAGGGTGAGTGCTGGAGGGATGGAGCCAGGTTCTTCTCAGTGATGCCCAATGATAGGCCAAGCAGAAATGGATGGAAGCTGGAGCAGAGAAGGTTCCACCTAAACGTAAGCAAAAGCTTTTTCACTTTGAGGGTAACAGAAAACTGGAACAGGCTGTCCAGAGAGGTTGTGGAGTCTCCTTAAACCCACCTGGATGCATTCCTATGCAATCTGCTCTAGGCGATCCTGCTCTGGCAGTGGGGTTTGGACTAGGTGATTTTTTGAGGTCCCCTCCAACCCCTACCATTCTGTGATTCTTGCAATGTCACCTTCCAGCTATGCACAGAATGCCAACTCAACTATCGCTATAATTCTGGTTTCTCTTTTAATTAAAAGGCTACAAGTGTAATATTAATTGACAGATGGAACTTAATATGTAGCCACTGCATACACCACAGATGGGGTACAATTTTTTTTTTCCCAGGCAATTATTATCTTGTGATCAGAATAGTAAAATATCCTATTAGATCTCTGCAGCTAAGCTGCTTCTAAATACCTGGGCTTGATCATTTACAGCTGATACTGCAGTTTCCATGCTTTCATATGGAAAATTATACAGATGGAAAACAGACAGCAAAAAGAAGACATTGAATGAAATTAAAAAGAAAATAAAGATTAAAAGAAATTAAAAGAAGAACTTAAATGCCTTCCATTACAGAATCACAGAATGGTAGGGCTTGGAAGGAATCCATGGAATTCCAGTTCCAATCACCCTGCTAAAGCAGATTCACCTAAAGCAGGCTGCTCAGGATCACATCCAGGCGGGTTTTGCACATCTCCAATGAAGGAAACTCAACAACCTCTCTGGGCAGCCTGTTCCAGTGCTTCACCACCCTCAAAGTAGAGATATTTTTCCTCACATTCAGATGGAACTTCCTGTGTTCCAGTTGGCACCCAGTACCCCATGTCCTGTCGCTGAGCACCACTGAATAGAGGCTGGGCATTCCATTCAGCCAGCATGTACAGCACATGCCAAGAACCCTGCAACACAGAACTCACCACCTAAATACATCACGAGTGGTGATCTAAGACCTCAAGTGAAGCACTCAAGATTAGCACATAAGGATATATGGAGTATGTGTCCCTCTGCCTGCCCAGAGGAAACACACAGAGCAATGCCAAGCTAATATTAACGTTTTCTTTACATCTTCCCCACTTTCCCCTGCTCCCACTTGCCCTTTTTACATTTGCTGGCTAGAAGAGTAGAGAGCTGCAGCAGCAACACTCGAAGAGGCCACAGCTATGCAATCCACCTTTTTTTTTTTTCCCATTATCTGAAAATTAATTCAAACAAACCACACAAAAGCACAGCATTTTTTTTTTTTTCATGCAATTGCCTCTCACGTTTTTTATGAAAGCAGACTGGTGTGAGATGTGATGCATTATTAAAACACCATAAATCAGCTTGCCTTATTTTGGCTGGAACAAAGCTTTCTCAAAAATCTCAGCTGTACTTTGACCAGCCCTTAGGCAGAGCCTGTATGATGGGCAGCCTGCAACAAGACTACCAAGCCCGTGCTCTCTCTCAACTCCAGTATTATTTTACACATCAGCAATAAACATTATGACTTAGTATCTCTAAATATCATCTTACTCACAGCATGCCTAGATTTTGAATACATTCCTGTGTATTTTGCAATTGACCCTATGCATGCCTGTGTTCCTGCAGTGCCACACTTGCACATCTAGAGAGAGCCCTTCAGAGGGCTTGAGAAATTACCTTACAAGAAATAATTAGCAAGCATGCATGCACATTTATGCATACACCCACTCACATGCACACATCCTATCACACTATATTGGGTAAGACCAAATCAGAACATCACAAACCATCATTATCTGCAGGCAAGCTGCTTTGCATACGTTGTTCTCTCTCCTTCCCAAGAACAGTAGTGCTAAATGTCACAGGAGCAAACCCAACTCCCACACAGCTTCAGACAAGCACTGGAGCTCTCCAAATTTCATGGGAAGGTTGAAGGAAACAGCTCAAGATTTGCACTCTGGCAACTGTTTGAAGGAGGGGGGGAAGAAAAAAAAAACAACAACAAAAACACCCTCCCAAAGCAAGCTATCAGCTGCTGCTTTTCTTAACCTTGGCAATCCTACCTCTGTGTAGATGGTGCATTTATCACACTTCTGTATCATGAGGAATCACTTTTCTGATTTTTTATTACAAAATAAGGTCAGAATGACAAACTAAGTAAACACTGGCATACAATGTCCCAACAGAAATTCTATTTGGCTAAAAACAAAGAGAAATAAGAGGCTGTTCAGTTGGGGCTGTTCAGTCTGGAGAAGAAGAGGCTTTCAGGTGACCTTCTTGTAGCCTTGAAGTATCTGAAGTGGGCTACAAAAAAGCTGGGGAGGGACTTTTTTAGGCCATCAGGTAGTGACAGGACTAGGGGGAATGGAGCAAAGCTGGAGGTGGGGAGATTCAGACTGGAGGTGAGGAGGAAGTTGTTGAGCATGAGAGTGGTGAGAGCCTGGAATGGGTTGCCCAGGGAGGTGTTTGGGGCCACATCCCTGGAGGTGTTTTTGGCCAGGCTGGCAGAGGCTGTGGGCAGCCTGATCTAGGGTAGGGTGTCCCTGGGCATGGCAGGGGGGTTGGAACTGGCTGATCCTTGTGGTCCCTTCCAACCTTGACTGATTCTATGATTCTAATTGCAGTTGTGGGCATTAGATTGCTCATAAAATTCAGCCCATTTATTTCAGTGTCTATTGGTTGTGTACCAGCCCAGAAGAGCTGCTAATGGAAACCACTGCTCACAGTGCCCAAAGTTAAAAACAAAATTACAAAAGGAATCAAGCATTGCTTATTTTATGGACTGTCTTTCTCCTCCTCCTCTTCATCTCCACAATTCATGGCGAGTTTTACAAAGCGGTTCAGCCTGCAAAGTAGCAAAGAGAAACGTGCAAGGAAACCTCCTTCGGGAAGAAAACATAAAAACAAAATCAGCAGATCCTCACGGGAACAAAACAGGCAGAGAGATGCCAGAAAACACAAGGGAGAAATAAACCTCTTAAAAATTGAAGTACATTTGAAGCACCATACACAGTTTTGCTACAGAGACTTAAGACACACTGCAAGAAAGTACAGCAGCGACAGAAAAATATATGAAAAAGAGGCAGGAGAAATTCAGTGCAGAAACAGGCTGTGAACAAATGACTGCAAGACACAAGGAATGACTTTTAACATGTTCTACCACAGGTACCATAATTGATTGTGAAGGTATGAAAATGTAATACCCTGAAACTCCAGTCAGAACATCCTCCTCTTGCTGCAAACATGCTGGCAGGGCACGTGGAATCCTTCATGGCACACACAGGAACGATCTGTTACAAGCAGTAATTGCTCCTGCACATGTATAAAAGCATATTGTGCTGTGGCCCCAGGAAGACAGCATGTGCTAGAAAGAGCAACACCTACAGCTGAACACTGTGAGTCTTAACAGAAGCTCTAAGAAAGAGGGGTGAAGAAATCAGCACTTACCACCTGCACATTATCAATAAAAAAATAAGTTCCCTGAGGCTGGAGAAGTATTCACCAATGCTAGATTCTCAAAATATGCATCCTAAGGCAATTATCTCCACTTTTTTTTTTTTTTTGTTCCCACATTCCTAGCAGTCTTTTTGAGGATGCATCCCAATATAAGTTCACTTATTTATAAATTATACACATGTATGACCGAAGTTTTGCTATTTTTTCTCCACTGCCCAGTGTATCATCTCATGCACTCCTCTTTGGAGACCACTGGCCCAAGGAAGAATCGTAGAATCACAGAATGTCAAGGGCTGGAAAGGACCTCAAAAGCTCATCCAGTCCAACCCCCCTGCCAGAGCAGGATCACCTATACCAGATCACACAGGAATGCATCCAGGCAGGTTTTGAATATCTCCAGAGAGAGACTCTGCAACCCCCCTGGGCAGCCTGTTCCAGTGTCACCCTCACAGGGAAAAAGTTCCTCCTCATGTTTACATAAAACTTCTATGCCTCAGCTTCCACCCATTGCCCCTTGCCCTGTCATGGAGCAGAGCCTGGCTCCAGCCTCCTGCCACTCACCCTCCACATATTTATAGACAGTGATGAGAAGACTGAAGAGAAGATTGAAGGAAGAACAAAAGCCAGGAAAACACACATCTGCCCCAGGTATCTTCTATGAATATCCATGCCAAAATTCTGGGGGGGGTCTGAGCTGGCTAATAATGCAAAGCTTTTGCTAACAGAGATGAAAAAAAACTCAGTCTTACCAGAGGCGGTGGTGGAGGAGGCCCTCCGGAAGGTGGTGGTGGAGGTGGTGGAGGAGGTGGCGGCGGCGGTGGTGGCACAGGCATCCCTTAAGATTTCTGGCTTCACGCAGTTATGAAAAATATAGCCAAGGTCTATGTCCTTGAGGGGAAGGAAGGGAGGAGAATTGAAACCAAGGGGAAAATAAAAAAAAAAAAAAAGAGGAGAGGAGAGGAACGTGTTTATACACTGTGAGCTGAAGATCAGCCAAATTTCTGGCTCTCAGCAGACTGAAGACTTTTATGCTGCACTGCTTCCAAAACTACAGTAGGAACAAGTCTCATTACAGTTCTCCAATGACAACATTCGTCTAAAGAGCAAGCTTACAGATCTGGACAGGAGCCAGGAATGCCAAACACAGAGATGCCAGCCTGTCCAGCTTTGCCTTGATCTGACCCACAGCCCCGAAAGCCAATTCAGCAGAGAACAAATCACAATAAGCCTCATGTAGACACTCCTGCTGGGAGAAAAACCTCCACTGACTTTAAGCCAGAGGTTGGCTGCTCTAAGGATAGAGCAAGGAAGTTGGTGAAGTTCACTGGGCTTACTAATTTTTTTTTAATTTTTTTTTTTAAAGGGAAAACTCAGACATCAGTGAATAATAAATGAAGAAGTAATTGTACAAACTAAAGCCTGCAAACACTCCTGCTGGGAGAAAAACCTCCACTGAGTTTAAGCCAGAGGTTGGCTGCACTAAGGATAGAGCAAGGAACTTTGTAAAGTTCACTGGGCTTGCTCAATTTCTTTTTTTTAAAAAGGGAAAACTCAGACATTGATGAAGAATAAATGAAGAAATAATTCTACAAACTAAAGCCTAAAGCTTCTATCACCAAATATCACAGCACATAAGGACCAGGCACTTCAAGTACTAAAGTGATGGTTTTTTTTCTGTCAGTTTCACATGGTAACTTTCCACCACCCTTTAATAGTACACTGAAGGAAAGACATACCTTCCACCAAACAGTGGTTTATTTTGCATCTCCTGAAAAATGACAGTGCATCACCTGCTGATTGGCATCTCAACCCAGCTCCCAGCCCATTTGAATCCAAAGTCCCTAGTTCAAGAGAGACAAGGACCTGCTGGAGAGAGTCCAGCAGAGAGCCATGAGGATGATGGGGGACTTCAGCATCTCCCCTATGGAGAGATAATGAGAAATCTGGGGCTGTTTAGCCTGGAGAAGATGAGACTGAGAGGACATCTGATCAGTGTCTATAAATACCTGAGAGGTGAGTGTCGAGTGGGTGGGCCCAATCTCTTTTTGCTGGTCAGCAGCAATAAGACAAGGAGCAGTGGCTGCCAACTAGAACATAGAAGGTTTCACCTCAACACGAGGAGAAACTTCTTTACAGTGAGGGTGACAGAGCCTCCTCTGGAAATTCTCCAAACCCACCTGGATGCATTCCTGAGCAAACTACCCTAGGGGATCCTGCCTTGGCAGGGAGTTTGGACTCGATGATCTCTTGAGGTCTCTTCCAACCTCTAAAGCTCTCTGATTCTGATTCTGTGAAGTTAACAAGCAGCCCCTGTATTTCATCTGAAAAAAACCTGCAAATGCAAGTAGCAGGCAGCCCCAAAGAGAGCCCTCTGCAAGCTACGTTTGATAACTTCCTTTATTTTGATAGTGACTCTTGCATCAATGTTCCAAACATGTTTTTGGCTTTTCTATTTTGCATCTAGTTTCATACCCATGGTGATGTGACTTATCTTCTGAGACTCTTCACAGTGTTCCACGAAACAATATGTAAAGCCCTACAATAATGAAAACCACAACATCTGCTATTCCTTTCCTGTCGGGCTTTATCTTAGCAGAAAATTGCATTGATCCGACACATTTGCTCTTCCTAAGTCTCTGTAGCTGACAATTTGTCTCCCTGCCTCCTTTGGGCATTTGGAAACATTTTACTTGTTTTTATGTTTTCCTACTAATTGATCTAAAATTGAAGAGACCACAATTCCAAGGCCCTATCCCCCACCTCACTCCTCCCTTTTAAACATCAGGTCCCCTGTGCTTTTCCTGTCTGAAGTCATGTGGTCAAGTAATTTCAGACTGTTCTGCAAAGGAGTAGCGTATCAAAGCAGCCTGGATCTGTAGCAGAACTGGCTACAAGCACTTTAATGATGCCTTAATGAAGCTTTCCAAGGAAGCCAGCATCTCAGCATCTTCTCCATTCCACCCTCGCTGCTGCCCTATGCACAAACCTGTTATCAGAAGAGATCTTTTTCCCACAATTAAGCCATTCCAAAACATGGACACAAGGAGAATGAATCTTCCTTGCTAATAATATGTTTCGGGTTAGTATCTTCCTACCCTGCAATCCAGGCCTTTTGTCTTCATTAAGGATTTAGATTGGGAAATAGGCTCTTAGTCAAATTAGGAAAAGAAAAATACAACCCACGCTTCTGTGGCAGACCATGTGCATGGCAGCAGGAGGTAAAGCACACTGGAGGCAAGCAGCAGTGGGAGAAAGGAAATGGGAATCTGCTCTTGGTATTTAAAAGTCACAATCTGAAATACAATGAGAGGACTTTCCTAGCTGCCTCTCTTACCAGTGCCTGCCCCAGCCCTCACTTCTCCAAGTGATGCAGCCTAATTTCCAGGACCAGTTTACAAGCCACAATTCAGCACATGTATGTCACTCCCCTATGCTGAATCCTCTTGTCCAGTGACATAGAGAAGAATTCAATTCAAGGAGTTCTAACCCACAAACCTTGAATGAAATATTAGAGGTGCCCTATACTTTCCCTTCTGTGCTGTTTCAAATCCTCTGCAAATGAACTGTCTTTGAGAGAATTAGAATCATAGAATCAGTCAGGGCTGGAAAGGACCACAAGGATCACCTAGTTCCAACCCCCCTGCCATGGGCAGGGACACCCTACCCTAGAGCAGGCTGTAAGATCCAGACAAGAGGGAACTGAATAGAATAGAATAGAATAGAATAGAATAGAATAGAATAGAATAGAATAGAATAGAATAGAATAGAATAGAATAGAACAGAACAGAACAGAACAGAACAGAACAGAACAGAACAGAACAGAACAGAACAGAACAGAACAGAACAGAACGGAATGGAACGGATCGGAATAGAACGGATCNAATAGAATAGAATAGAATGGAACGGAACGGAACGGAACGGAACGGAACGGAATGGAACGGATCGGAACAGAACGGAATAGAATCAGCCAGGTTGGAAGAGACCTCCAAGATCATCCAGTCCAACCTATCACCCAGCACTATCCAATGGCACTAAGTGCCCTGTCCAGGCTTTTCTTGAATACCTCCAGGGATGGTGACTTCACCACCTCCCTGGGCAATGCCAATCACTATCTCTGAAGAACTTCCTCCTAACATGCAGGCTACACCTCCCCCAGCACAACTTGATTCTATGTCCCCTTGTTCTGTTGCTGCTTGCCTGGGAGAAGAGCCCAACCCCACCTGGCCACAACCTCTCTTCAGGTAGTTGTAGACAGCAATGAGGAAATGGCACAAACAGTCCTTGAGGCCTCTGCATCCATTTTTCTCTCTGCTAAATACACACATACATAATTGGAAGAGAGTGGTCTGAACTATCCCTGAGGGGCAGAAAGAAAAACCACAAAGGTAAAAAGATTGGCAGCAGGTGGAGGGGAGAAGCCTGTGTGTTGAGCCCCAGTTTTCTCAGACAAAATTTAATGTACCTCTTCCCTTGACTTCCACATCACAGAGCAGAATCAGGCCCAACAATGCCAGAATTTATTGGGAAAGGAAAAAAAAAAAAAAAAAATCACAAACCCTGTTTTTTTTTAGTCCACCTCCCTACCAAAGCAAGGCTGTGCTTTTTTTTTGGTGCTTTCTAGAGCCTAATTATAGGTGTCCCAAATAATGTGGCTTGTATTATTTCTCTTGGGAAGCTCTTTCTCAGTCAAATAACTCTTGGTTCAGATTGCCTGACACTCAGCCTAATTTCTCCTTTCCTTAGTGTGATCCCATTTGCACTGTACCGAATACAACTCTACCTCATACTAAGCAAAAACAGTTTCTCCCACTCCTCAGCACCAGCTTTGTGAAATATGAAATTATAACTTGAAGTACATTTCCAAGGACTAGTTATGCTTTTTGAGCTGTTTTTCTTCTCATAAGTCATCCCATCAGTCACTGAACGTTATTGCTATTCTCTGATCTCAAAACAATTGGCCTTTTTTTGTTCTCCTGGGAAGGGTAATTTCAGGTGTCACAGATTGTTCCTTGCTTCTCACAGTGCTTGCCTGAACAGCAGCTGGGTTTAAGAACCACAGTGCAGCCTTCAGTGTAGAACTCAAGCTCAAATTTCTGAAGGCCCAAACAAAGTCTTTGCCTAGGCTTTAATGCTGAAGTGTTAGACAAGGTTGAGTAGGTGCAGATCTTCTTCATCAGCTGCTCCCTCGAACCTGTCCTGGATTCACCTGAGAAACTCATACATACTCATCCTACTATATACATTTAAAGACATTCACTGATCTATTCCTACAACCAATTCCATAATTTCCTAACAGAAGGTACCTGGATGGCATGCAGCTTTGGAGAGAAATTGCTGGTTTCAGCCACCACTTGGATCACTGCAGCTAAAGGCAGGATCTGGATTTTTCAACTGCACTGGAATGTACAAAGCTTGAGGACTCTTCCTCCCTTTACTATCTGATGAAACACTCTCAAGAGCTTTGGGTTTGTGGCATTGTCTCACAGCACGTAACAGTATCCTGCCTTTAAGCCAAGTTCTCCTCAGCCTGGACTACTTCCACTAGGTTTAATCCAACTAAGGCCTGCATCCCTTTTCTGCCTGAGGAAGCTACAACTCTGAGGAGCCTGACACCACCGCAACAAACTGGCCAAGGCTGACCTAGCACAGATCACAGGAAGGCAAAGATGCCTTACTTCCATGTGTGCTGTGGGCAGATCTCTGCTGGGTTCCCTGTGGTGCTGAAGCGAGACAGGAAAGCATTAAGTCTTGACAAACCTCTCTTCAGAGGCAAAGCTGCACAGATGACTTCACATCCCTATACATGATGATATTTAAGGGTGCAGCTTCCTCTGTGCCACGGGAATCTGCCACAGAAGACTAATTGCTGTAAGCAAGCAGAGTAAGAGAATCTGTCATCCTCCTAAGAGTAAAGAACAACACATAAGAAATCTCTTATGCCTCCTGCAAGCATAGTTGTTCACCTGAAGTTAAAGAGTCCAAAGACAAACGAGGTGAATTACAAACAATTAGCAGTTACACAGACATAACTTTGCAACAGGAACCATTTATGCTGAGAGTTTCCTTGAAATATACCTTAACATCCCCACACAAACAGACCCTGCCAGACACAAACAGCAGTGAATTTGATATACTCATTAGCAAAATTAATCATTGGCTAAGCTAAATAAAGTGCTTCTCAGTGGAAGTTCAAGGTCACTGCCACATTCTGAAGACAGCTGTTTGCTTCTACACTCCTCCAGAGTTTTCCTGGAGGAACAGCACTTGAGCTCCCTCACTGTTTCCAAGTTAATACTTCCAAGTTTTGTGGTCTCTGCAGGGAAGTAAATTGCATATTTCCAGATAATTGGTATTGATAGGTTTCTTTATGGTTGTTCCTATTGTGGTGGTTTGGTAGTAAAGTGCCTCCCCCTCAACTTTGAAATAACCCAGGCTAGGGCTCAGTCAGCTGGAAGTTAATAAACGAAGCTTTATATTTACAGCTTTGCACAATATACAAGCAGATGTTTACAACGTATAACAGGTATTTACAGATATATACAGTGAAAAGGTAATGCAGTAACACCACAGCCCACAAAGCCTTGCCTGATGGACTGCATGGAAGATTGCAATAGCAGAGACAACACCTAGGTAAAACATTCTGTGCAGAGGAAAGCAGCAAAACAGGCTCAGTATCCAGATTCTGCAGCTACACTATGCCTTTGCAGCTCCTGGTACAGGCTGTTCAGAGCAGCTCCAGTATTCCCACACAGCTCTACGTCACACATCCTACTGTTAAGTCAATGTAAACTCATGATCACTTGATCCAATATATTTTGTGCAATCCGCTTTTGCATGATCTCCCTGCTGAACAGTCATTTCAAGGCTAATAAAAAGGCTTTCATTCTGCATTAAATACCCTGTTGGACCCTACATCTTCTCATTCACACACCACACTTCAGCGATAGTCTCCACTCCCTCTGCCAATTTATTAATTTAGGGACTCATCCATCTCTTTTTTTAATTTTTTTTTTTTTAATGCTACATTTTCCTTGTTTTTTAGTAGAAGTGAGGTCAGCTCTTTAGGGCTTAAGTCTGAAAACATGCAAGCAAACAAGGCGTGCAGAAGGAACAAGGAACATCTCTAATCTCTTTAAGTTGTTTATGCTCACACAGCTGGACAATGAAGGCAACTTTCTGTCCAAATCCTGGGCAGAATTTGACAGATTTGTTTTTTGTTTTTTGTTTTTTTTTTCCCCCCAGTGATTCATGCACCCCCAGAGGAGAAAATATTCCCTCTGAAAATAAGTTGCTAATAAAGCCCAGTTTGTTTTCCTTGTATGTAAGCCTGGCTTGCCTTCTCTGCCCCTCATGATTTTATGTGTCTGCTCAAGTAACACAGCAGTTCTACAGACTTTGTCCAGATAAAGCCTTATTTCTTTCCTTCTTTAGCATACAACGAAAGTGTGACTGGCTTGGACAAAAGCCCAAAACCTGCCAGGACCATTCTATATGCAGTCAGTACATTTTTTCACTGCACAAATTATGCCAAGTTAGGAAAGCAGTAACAATACCTTTCAAACAAGGAGAAACAGAAGATCCCAAGACTTCCCTTGCAATCCAATACCATATTCTGCTCTCCTTCTTTTTTTTTTTTGGTTTTGTTGTTGCTTATAATGAAAAGTAAAACATGATACAGTAACTAGAAAATGTTAAATGGCACAACAGTCTTTCACAGCCGTGTGTATAGATTGTGAAAGGGGCCAGCACAAAGGCATTACTATCTCTAGACCCATTCATTCACTGCGTCCACCTAGAAGGAAGCATTTGACTCCCATCTCATGACCCAAGCAGAAGCACTGTAATTTCCAGCCAGTGCTTTAATTTACCAAGGCAGGCACTGCAGTTGCCAATGGTGTAAATGAAGGACGTAGCATATCCATTACATGGAAGCTGCAGAGCAGACACAGGAGGTAGTTTTCTCACATGTGTGTAAGAGCAGTGTCAAGATTGAGCAAGTGCTTTTATGGGGAATTTTCTATTCTTATGTTCAGTGAAATTTATCCTGTAGGCACCTTTGGTCCAATCCCCATCTGCTTTTTACTTTGTAGTATCACTTATACTGTAGCTACAGTATAGCTGTTACATTGCTCACCCCTGCCCTGGGCTGGCTACAAACCGATACCATTCTGACCACAAAGGGTTGTACAACTATGCCTAACAGTGGTGAAACACGACACAGGGTCAGTGCAAAGATGCAGGCTCCCCATCCATTACCTTCTTTGAGGGAGAGATATATCTGGTAGCCTAAAGGAAAACCATTTCAGCTGTTGCCTGGATTACCAAGGCATGAAAGCATGCTTTTCACATCTTGGCAACATTCTTCAGTTGTTTGACAGACTTCCAAAGCCATCCAAAGGCAGCCTTACAGCTGTCATGCATGCAATACTGCAAGAGTTCACTCAACGATACTCAGAAATGGAATTAAAGTGGGCATGTTCAAAAAATACACTTCTGCCTAAAATATACTTCCCCCCACCCCTAATTTGGAAACTCCAAGGATTCTTTTTTTCCCCCCCCTGTCATTTGCAAGTATAGCACTGCTTAAGTCACTCTTTATTCTGGATGTGAAGCAATCCTGATGCAAAATAACCACAGATGGAAAGGGAACTGTGAAGTCCCATGAAGGTGTTGCTATTATAAGTTCATTTTCAGAAAGCTTAGGGTTTTTTTTCAAAGAAAGTACTCTGGATAAGAGCACAGACTAACAGACTCCAAGAATATTGGCCAAAAAAATGCACCTTTTTTTTTTTCCCCTTCCCAAAAATCTCTATCTCAAAACTGCAGTAACTTGTTGCATTGAAGACTTCTAGATAAAATAATTTACTTGCTACATTATTTGATTGTTACCTTTATTTAGCTATTAATTTTACATATATTCTGAGGAAGCTGTGAATCTTTTATTCTGCCACACTAGATTGTCCTGCCATTTTCCCAAAGCAATCATCTGCACTTTTCATCTCTGATCTCATTTATTAGACCTTAAAATGAATGGCATAAAACACCCACATAATAATGCAGCAGTCAGATCAGGAACTTATGTAAGCCAAGGTTAGGAGAGCTGTGCTGTGCTGGTGCAGTCTCATCTGCTCCACAGAAGCAGCTGCTTCTGAAAAATCATGTAATTCTCATGGGTGAGTTATAGCTAACAAACATGCAAAGAAATCTGACACCAATCCTTTGACTGCTCTGCATCTCTTTTTAAATAGTGATATTAAACAAGTTTATATTAGTTAATAATTTTAGGTAGAGCTAAAAAACTGCAAATTGATTGAATTGTAAATCAACTGAATTTTATATTAGTTAATAATTTTAGGTATAGCTGAAAAACTGTGAATCAATTGAATTGTAAATTCAACTTTGAAGCTTTTAATAGTTGTCTTAAAATGTGCAAGCAGTTTTCTATTTGTTATGACTATGGTAGCACTTTCAGCTCAAGGTCTTCTTTTCAGAGGACAATGAATTTCCCCAAACACTGATCTCATCAACCAACCAATTCTTCGTCAGTATACAGAGTGTCTATCAGGATCTATGCTATGTTCTCTTCAACAAACACTTGTGACTTCTGCAGTGTGGTAACTGAGATTGTGACACTGCTGATGTTTGTTTTACTGAATTATGTTTGATTTATCTAAACACTTCCTGCAAATTCAGATTTAGCAGTTGTTATTTACACAAGCCTGGCTTGGCCCTTCCTAATGTATTGCAGCAAGAGAAATTAAGATGTTACCTGATCTTTGTTTGCATTTCCTTTCAGAGTTGCCAACAGAGAGGGGAAAAAAAAAAAAAAAAGAGGAAGTTGCTTTGTATTGTACTATTTGATTTGATAAATACAGTCATGTGGTGCTCTTCTCAGTGCAATACAAGCACAGAACCAGAATCTCAAGTGCATCTCTATCAGGAACAAATTCAAACCAGCAATGTCCTAAGCACTGTAGCTAATGAATTGAACTTTGCATCTGCCCCCTAAGCAACCAAAGTCTGTATGCAAAGCTGATGAGCTGATGAAACCATCTATACACAACGGCCTGCACAGAACGATGTGTATCTTCAACTTCAGTTTTGCAATTGCAAGCTGGTATTGGTAATTGCCCTTTCGTGCAATTTTGCATGCCACTTAGCCTTACTGCAGCCTCAATCGTAACACAGTGATGTAGATAACACTTTCAGTGTTTAACGACATCACCGTAACATCGAGAGGTGTTGCAGGATGGTTGCTAAGCCCCGTTCCTTGACCAGGCTCTTCCAGAGGAACTCCGCAGCATTTCTTTGGATGTATTTTGTCATCGCCTACAGCAAAACACCCAAAGCATTCTACCGGTGAAACAAAACACTTAATGAAATACTCCCAAGCTGAGCTTCTTGTATGGTGCCTTGTGCTCGAAGCTGCTAGTGGCTAAGCAGATCCACTCCTTCCACCTCACGCTGGGCAGTGTCCTTTACGAACCGTGGGTGGCAGCAGTGTCTGCACCGCTTGCACATTCCAACGGGGACACAGTTTTGGGTCACAGGTTCAGGCGGTGAATGGGAACCATCCTCGCCCACGCATGCCTAACAAGTGTCCCTGCTCATTATGGAATAAAGTTGTACTCATTTTCTCCATCATCTTCCCTCATCCACGTCTTTCAGTACAAACGAATCAAAACAACAACTTTGACATCGATTATACAAACACAAGTTCGAGCTGGATAAACAGATGGGGAAACTGAATATGGACTGTATCAGGAAGCAGTTCAACAACTCCATCCATGCAGCATGCACGAGAACAGGCATCCCTGTTACCGCAATTCCAGTAACATCTCACTGTCTGAACCAAGAAGAAGCACTTGCAAATTTTAGCCCACAAATGCAGATTGTCCCAAGACTGTTCTGTGTTGAAATCACCAACCTTTGTCTTACATCTGTGTCTCCTCTCCTATAGCCAGACTGACTTCGCTACCCTTCAGAAATCTCGCTTAGTAACATTCCACTTCCAGTAATGAACACGCATACACACACCCCCGAAAAAGAGAAAAAAAAGGAAGAAGAAAAAAAAAAAAAGAAAGAAGCACCAAGAATCATGCTGGCCTCAAGTGCCCTTCCTATTCCTAGAATTCCTCAACTCGTTGCGCGACACAAACACACCTTTCCTCCACTCCTCCCCGCACGGGTCAAGACACGGGCTGCGACCCAGCCTACAGCTGCACAGCCTTTGCAACTCCGAGCATACCCTGAGAATAATGACAACGAACTCCCTTGCCTACTTCACCAACACGTTCCCCGTCACTCCGCATCATGATGCACGTTACGGGGTTTCAGCCTCATTTTTACCCATGCGAATGATCATTAAAGCCGGCAGAGCTTCTTTCCAACACTTCTCCAGCGTTCATTCCCCTTGCAATAGGCACGTACGCCTTCAACACACGGTAGCTTTGGCTGTTACTCATCCCACCTTTTCTTAGCTGACCTGTTCCGGTACATCTATTTTAAGGCTTAAAAACTAGAGGGAAAAAAAAAAAAAGTTCATCCTGTGCACCATTGCTTGAAAACAGCCTGCTCTGCTTTACTTGGAATAACAGAAGAGCAGCACTACGCAAAGCCTGTATCTAACATGCAGCCACGCTTACTCCTCGGCGGTGAGTAACTACACTTTCCCCCTCACTCTCCTGCCCTCCTTGGCCCGACCACCGGCCGCTGACCGGGAGGGCAGCCCCGCTCGCCCGGCCGCGGCTGCGGGGCCGGTTACGAGCCGCGGCAAGTAAGTTTATCCGCCGAGTTGCCCCAAGCCCGGCGGCGCGGTGGGAGCTCCAGCCTCCGTCCCGCCTCGCCCACCGCCGCCCCCGGCCCCCGCGGCCGGAGGAAGCTCGCCCACCACGCCGGCGCCTCCGGTTGACCGGAGCGGCGAGCTGGGGCAGAGGCAGCGGGCACCTCCCAACCCCAGCAGCCGCCGCGCCCCGTCCGTGCCCACCTGCTCGGCGGCCGGCGTCGGTGTCNGGAGGCGGGGGGAAGGAGCGGGGACGGGGGAGGATCTTAAGATCTTGAGGCGAAAAAAAAAGCCCGTCACGGTCCTCGGGGAGAACACGAAATTATTTATTTATATTCGCGCAGTAATTTCGCACACGCCGCCCCGAGCAAGAGGCGAACTCAAGAGGGAGCGCGGCCGCAGGTCACCGCCGAGCCGGATCCGGGCGGCTCTGGCACCAAGACCCCCACAAGGCCCGGGTCCGCCACCCCACACCGGCCCCGGGCCTGGCGCCTGCCGTGCCTCGGGGAGGATGCCGGGGGCCTGGGGGCCGCTTTGCCATCCCCGCCCGCCAACTCCGGCGAAGTTCAGCAGCGCTTCGGCTCCCTCTCCCACCAGCAGATGCCTTCCCCGCCTAGCCAGAATGCTGCCCCATGTCACAGAGACACCATCATGCTGTCCTCCTGGCAGAAGCCGTCCACCTGCCGAACTGCTTCAGCCCAGCAGCCTCGTCGGGGCCTCCACTTGGAGCCAGCTGCGTGTCCTTGTCTTTTGTGCCCAAGGTTTTGCTAGAGCAGTTCCAATGGAAACATCATGGCATCACCTTGGTCAGCCTTCCACGCTGCTGTCAGGGTGAGGAAGGTGCTGCTGGCCTCTGAGGCACCCCCACTTACCAACGCCTGGGGAATGAGGATGCTGCTAAATAACTTTTAAACCGTAATGTGGGTTCTTGTCTGCCCTGTGACCTTTGGATGGTGCTGCATCATTATTCATGCAAATTAATCTCAGCTGAGATTTGATTTTAGCTTGCTAATGCTGACTTTGTCCATCTTTTAGTTGAGCTCAAAAAAAAAAAAAAAGTTCAAAGGAATAAACTGCAAATGTGCAGGGGAAAAAATTGATTTCATCCAATTCTTAAGGAGTTTTCTTTCGCTGCACAGGATCACAGGGTTACAGGATGTCAGGGGATGGAAAGGACACAAAGAGGTCATCGAGTCCAACCCCCCTTGCCACAGCAGGACCAGACAATCTAGCTCAGGTCAGAGAAATGCATCCAGACAGGTCTTGAAAGTCTCCAGAGAAGGAGACTCCACAACCTCTCTGGGGAGCCTGTTCCCGTGCTCTGTGACCCTTACAGTCAAGAAGTTCCTCCTTGCATTGAGGTGGAACCTCCTATGCTGCAGCTTCCATCCACTGCTCCTTGTGCCATCATAGGGAGCAGTGAGCAGAGCCTGTCCCCCTGCTCCTCACTCCCAGCCCTCAGATATTTATAAACATCTATTAAATGCCCTCTCAGTCTTCTCTTCTCCAGACTAAGCAGCCCCAGGTCCCTCAGCCTCTCCTCATCAGGCAGTGCTCCAGTGCCTTCATCATCCTTGTAGCCCTCTGCTGGACCTTCTCCAGCAGATCCCTGTCCTTCTTAAACTGGGGAGCCCAAAACTTACTTTCTGTCATTTCCCTGGGAACAGCAGAATTTGATTGGTGCAACGGTCACCATTTCCACTTACGCAGCTGGACTGACCTGGTGCAGTTTATTCATTGGTCTCGTCTGAAGCAATGAACTTCACATGTGCTACTTAGTTTGCATGCATTTAGTAGACTGGAGTATGGAATACTTGCCTCTTGGCAAGGGGCTCCATGCTCAGGAACTAAAATCTCCTCTTTCTGTTCTGTCTTTAGGAGGCACAGGTGAAAAGGGACAAAGTGCTCCCTTTCCAATGCTGTCAGAACAAAGGCATTCCTGGAGCACACAGTGGAAGAGACTGAAGACTTCTGTACAAACTGCAAGGAGCTTTGGGAAGGCTAATGCACTGCAATCTCCATTTTTTGGTGGCTCCCCACATTAACTCCTCCTCCTCCTCACAGCTGCAACCGAGATCACAGAAAAGGTAATGCAATGGGGGTAAAACTGACTGGAGACTGGCCTGTGGTGACCTGGTAGGTACTGGGTGAGTGATGCTTCCTAGCAAGAGAAATTTCATTTCTGTTGATTTGGTTTTGCTATAAACAAAATAAAACCAAAACAGATTTCAAAATTCAGTTAAGGTTCCTGCCACTCGTAGCTCATTCAATACAAAATTATAATTTACTCTTAGGAAATAAGTCATTGATCATTTCTTCTATAAAAAGGTTTGACACTGTTGTCTTCCAAGACTCCTCAAAATCCCACACAAGAAAATGAAAAATACTCAAAACAATTTAAGGGGAGTTGAAGAGTGTCTGAAACAGAGGGAGAATTTGATCTTGCATTTGGTGTATTGTTACTGATTCCGAGTAGAAAAGATGATTCACTGCCATGTGTCAACATAAATACTTGCCAAAGAAACCACTTCTCCTAAGTGCTTGTACTTTTATTCCTTCCAGACAGAGGTGAAAATCTTCAATCCCTTCCATCGTTTTTACCTTTGTACTTTGAATAAGAAGTACCTGTAAAGCTTTCTAATCATTACTGAACAAGGGCAAAAAATACTGAAGTTTAAAAACAGAAAAGACTTTAAACTTTGGTCAAGGCCTAATGCATCAAGCAGAAAACACTAATTAGTTTATAGTCATCATTATTTCTGCCTGCATTTTGAAGACATATCAAAAATATCTGTAGGTTGAGGCGTTTGTGCATAATGCAAAAACCAGGTTTTCCATTTTAGTACGTGGATCTTAAAAGGTAAGAGCAGAAATAAAGTAAGTATCCTGCTTTTAGCATGTCATTGGTTTACACTCCTGAACAGCTTACAAGGCTTGAAAATTCTGCTACAATCATCTCAGCTCTTGTTTGATGACTTTGTTAGCTCTGATTCCACAATGAAAAGAGACATTCCTATGTATGAAGAGAAGTATTTGTATTGTTTTTCCCTTGTTATCTGTACAAATTCTTAATAGTGCTTAATAGTAACTCTAAACTTTGATTTTGCTCTAATACATTTTAATAAGAAATTAATTACAGCGACTGAGTTGTTTGTTACAGAGCTGTGATGTTTACAGATGCAATTTAGACTTCAATGCTGAGGAAAGCTGTAGACAAAATAATTAGCAGTGATGATTTCCTTAGGGGGGGAATATTAGTGTTTACTTTTTTCCTGTGTTTTTAATCCAAAGCCTAAGCCCTTACTTCTGGTCTTACTGGGCAAGCTGTTTGCAGAGTTCATTGGAAATGATGTCTAAGCATGCTCAGGGTGGTTGCAAATGATGTCAATTTCTTCCACTAATTGCATTGCTTATGTCTGTTTGCGTTGTGAGTTGTCTTTAAAAGATCTCTTGGTTGGGGGGGAGGAAAAAAAATAAGCTTTGGATTTTCTTCAGTGCTTGGTTCTGACAATCATTTTTCTGCATGGCCTCTGTGAAAGTACTTAATCGCTCTTAATAGCATGAGGGGAACAAGAATGCATTCATTAATATTTGTGAGGGTGCCAGACAGTATGTATGCTGTTGCAGGCATTTACAGTACCTTAACAAAATTATAATTGCACTACCCAGCTGGTTAATGTTCATCCAGTTACTGAACAGCTAAACAGAAAAAAAAAAGCAGCGAAGCAGACCTACTGTTTGCCCTCCACTGGTACTGAATTTGAAAGGAATTTTTCCATGTTTAAAGCTGTAGAATTAGGCAGTTGACGAAATGCCATTAGCAGGCCTCTGCAGAGAATAATGAGCTGAAAGCATGCCCGGTGCTGGCCTGCAATTAGGGTGAAAAGTTAAATACGGCAAGAATCGGAACACCAGTTCTGAATCTCGCTTTTCATCCCCACCAGGGGGAGTGTACTTGAAGATGATAATTAGTAGGCACAAATAGTCTGCTTAAAGAGGATGGTTTCCTTTGCCATTTTCCTGAAATAGAAAGGGACTTTGTGATCTTTGCGAGCAATTTTCTTCCCTCCAGAAATTAGTTTTCCTTCAGCTATCTCAGCGTGAATGCTTCTCTGCGTCCTGGGTCTTGAGCGTATTTTGAACGTTTCCTTTTTTAAGCATTGGTGTCAGGTGGAAGTTTTAGGTCTGAGTTTACCCTGAACAAGATGCTCGACAGCAAATGAGTCTCCTACATCATGGCATACACAGCTACTAATATGGTATTAGTGTAGTCAAAGGGAGGTACAAGGCTCTATCTATTCATCCTGGGTACAAGTCCCTACAGTTCCTGACGGTAACTCAGGCATAGAATCATAGAATGGTTTAGGTTGGAAGAGACCTTAAAGATCATCCAGTTCCAACCCCCCGCCATAGGCAGGGATACCTCCCACTAGATCAGGTTGCTCAAGACCTCATCCAGCCTGGCCTTGAACACATCCAGGGAGGCAGCAGCCACAACCTCCCTGGGCAACCTGTTCCAGTGCCTCACCACCCTCACTGTGAAGAATTTCTTCCTAACATCCCGTTCAAATCTCCCCTCCACCAATTTGAACCCATTCCCCCTTGTCCTGTCATTACAAGACCTTGTGAATAGCATATCTGACTATTCTCAGCACATTGTTGTGCTTCACTTATACTCTGCCTCTGGGCTGCCCCTCTTCTTTGCCTAGGTCAACCTGAAATACTGTTCAGCTCTGCAGTCCTTGAAATCAAGCTCACATAGTGGGAGCAGTCTATGTTGGATAGAAGGAGATAGGCAGGTTTCCTGCTTTGTTTGCATAAGTAAATTTGCAGCTTTAGCATGTGGATGTATTATTGTAAATCCTTCAGATTGTCTTTTGAAGTAATAATTTGGCCTTTCATATCTAAACCAAAATGTAATCTCATTTGAAACCTAGGTTTGGACATGCTGTTTGTAAATACCTATCCAGGTTTTCAGCACTTAACCAAACCTGAAGTAGTTTACAGAGAAGTCCTGTTGGAACAATTAGACTCACTCATCTTCCCTAAAAGTGCTGCTATCAACATTTTAAAAGGTTTAAAGGCTTCGAAATATAGTTGATAACCTCTCCCAGTCCATGAGAGTGCTAAACGTGCTTTAGACTCGTTGCAGGGATCTGAAGAAGGGAATGCCCTCTGCTGTGCAGACAGGAGTTGCAATCCACTTGCTAAAGGGGAAAGAGTATGCTGGAAGGACTACCATTGAATTCACTGTCAGTATTCTCAGCAGCACTTACTGGTACTATCACTGCCTGGTTTTGTCCAAAGTGACGTTATTACTTTTGGTCATTCAACAAGATAAAATCCAATAATCATTTATAATCATAGGCTACTTCTAAGCAAAGGATTTCTTTTCAGTATATATGAAGCTAATAATACAGGTTATGGTGTGATATTCAGGTACTATTACTAGCCACATTAGGGCAGGGCTGAAAAAGATTGTAATGAATAATTTCAGGAGTAGTGGCTGGCAGGGGGGGAAATAAATGAGAATCATTGAAAATAGAATACATATCTTGTAAGCAGGAAATTAGTAGTCACAAACCACGAGTGAGAGGGAGTTTTACAACTGGGAATACAGCATCAAGAAGTTGTGGCCTCTGGCCTGGGCACTTCTCTGGAGAAGGGGTTGTGTTGTGGTGGTGAAGAAAGCCAGAAGTACAAGCCTGCATAGTGCCAGAGTGCAGAGATGCTGTTGGACTGGAGTCTCAAAGGGATAGAACATCTCTAGATGCTCCTGGGAAGAATTCAAGTGGTTTCCATTGTGTCAGTGTGGTTGGTGAAGGCACTAGGCTGGAGGCAGCTGTTGGGGAGAAGACTGCTGGAAAAGGGAGACAATCTGCCAAGCAGATAGAAAGAATAGCTTGGGATATTCATTGTTTACTTTTCTTGCTCTGTAGTTGTATCCCTTTCAGACCAGACTATCAAAATACAGAGAAGGAAGATGGAAATTAAGGAAATAGAGTGAATGCAGAGAGTGATTTGCCATTGGAATGGGCTGCCCAGGGAGGGGAGGTGGTGGAGTTGCCATCCCTGGAGGTATTCAAGAAAAGCCTGAATGGAGCACTTAGTGCAATTGGCTAGGGCTGGGTGCTAGGTTGGACTGGATGAACTTGGAAGTGTCTTCCAACCTGGCTTATTCTATTCTATTCTATTCTATTCTATTCTATACTATTCTATTCTATTCTATTCTATTCTATACTATTCTATTCTATTCTATTCTATTCTATACTATTCTATTCTATTCTATTCTATTCTATACTATTCTATTCTATTCTATTCTATTCTATACTATTCTATTCTATTCTATTCTATTCTATACTATTCTATTCTATTCTATTCTATTCTATTCTATTCTAATGTCTATGACCAAAGCTATTTCTCTCTCCCACACCAATCATGAACTCACTGGGACTGTGGAAATTGCACGAAGTGGGGAGACCACTGTAGAAGAGTGCATTGCATGGTTGTTTGATTTTTTTCCCAATAAAACCCCCTGGAAAGTCTTCAGGAAAGGTGTTAAAGGCCTCAAATATGTGGCAGAAGCAATATAAATGGTACTGAAATTTTTGTCTCTCAATTTTTATTTTTGGTTGCAGAATAAGACTTGACAACATATTCTCAATAAGCGTCAAAGGGAGAGGACTGGATTCTCCTCTTCATTCTCTTTCTCCTTTGGTATTTTTTCCCCTTTCCTTTCTCTCTCTCTCTCTCTCTCTTTAAAAAAAAAAAAAAATAAATTTCTATTTATGGCAAACTGGCATGATAATTTCTGGGAGTTGGTGGTGTTCCCATAGAAACAGCCTTGATTTGATGATATCACTGCAGATTGCTGCTGTTACTCTCCTATGTTCTAATTAGAATAAAACCTTCCTAGATACATTGCATTTAAATCTCGAGACCTTTTTCTAAGTAATTTGACTCACATAATCTCCATTTTTCGTTCGGCTGTGTCTGTGCAGGGGCCAAAAGACTTACAGTGATCAAGACACAATCCTTTCCAAAGTGATTTTTTTGTCTCAGTTCTCCAGCGGTTCATAAAACCCAAGTGGGCTTTTATAGCTAATAATAGTAGTTATAAGTGGCTTTAAGTGATTTGTGGAATAAGAGCTGTAACTATTACGTGCCACCGAGGAGCTGCTTCTCTTGCTCAGTGTTTAATACTTTGCAATAACAACTGTTTTTGTTGCAGGATGTCAATGCACTTTCCCTTGTAATAACTGAAAGTGCTAATGAATTCCGCATTAAAAGCCAGATGTTTAGGTATCTGGGGTAAAACTCTCCAGAGAAGGCATTCAATTACCTTGCAGTAACTATCCTGGAGGTGTAAAAGGCACTGTGTGTCAAAAAAACACTCTTTTCATCTTCTTGTTTGCATCCACTTCCCCTGTAGGACACAGAAAAGGCTTAATTGCCAACTCATCTTTTCTAAATACTGAGATGAAAATGGAATTGTGGGCTTGGTCTAGTTGTGAAGTGAGATGAAAATGGAATTGTGGGCTTGGTCTAGTTGTGAAGCGAATGACTTTAAAGGGTGAAAGGGAAAACAGAATGTGATCACCAGAGCAGCAGGATTGCTCTGAGTCTGTGTGAGTTTGAGAGAGTTCCAGTACAGCTCTTACTGATGCAGACAAAGATCCCTCACCTTCTTTGGCAAGCAAAAACTGCTCTTTGGAGATTTGCTGCCACCCTGATCAAGGTGGCAGAACACTAAGGAAATAACCCAGCTCTTATCCTTTGATTTCTCCACCTGTGTTAACCTAGCCCACATAACCACAAGCATCAGTACTTCTCAGTAGAAGGCAATGTGATTAACACTACAACTTTCATCTCTCCCTAGGAAAAATAAGATGAATAATCTTTTGCAGAGGACATGATAATTTATAGAAATGTCAAAGTCCCAGGCAGCAAATTTATGAATAGATTTTGGGGCAAGCTCTTTTTTTCTTTTTTTTTTTTTTTTTTTCCACTTTCTCTATTATAAAAGTTTCATTTTGGTGCTATTATTGTGCTTTGTCATTTGATTTTGATCATATATTTGTCACATCACTACATTCATCCTCGGGTAAACTCTTATAAATAACTAAAATTTACCTGAACGTGAGGTAAAATGGGCCAAAGCTGAACATATTCTTAGAAAATACTGGAGAGATAAAATGCATCAAGACAGTTTTCTGCTTTTTACCCAACAGGAACCTTATTTTCCCTTAGCTAATTGCTGCCTTTGCTTTATCTTCTGGTAGTCTCCAGTGTATTGAATACAGTTTGGAAGTCCTCACTTTAAAAAAAAAAAAGGATTTTGGTGTAGAATTTGCTGAAATCAGAGGTTTCACACCAAGTGGCTTCTGCCACATCTACTGCTTTTAATGTAGTTAGTGATCTGTCTTTCATAGCTACTTGTTTCTACTCATCTCTGAGGACATCCTCTTTCATTCTGACTTGTAACAGGTTGCACTTTCTGAGATTTCTGAGATTTTTGTCTGTTGCTTGAAGCAAAGACAGAAAAAAATCCCTTCAGTTTGACTAGAAAACTTTACTTTAAAAAATTTACAGTTCATAACTATCCTGTGAATGAAACAAAACTATTTTCCTTTTTGGAGGATGATACATTTCTTTGAAAGTTGTGATACAAGTGTATGCAGTTTGGAATAAAATTAGGCAATAATGTTGTGCTTATACCAGATTCAGCTCAAAGGGTCTTAGCAGCATCCACAAAAATTAATCTTTCTCCCAGGAGGAGGTGTCTGGGTTCTTCCTACCAGGAAGGGAGGGAGGGAGAAGAAGGAGAGATCTATGGTGAAGAGCAGAGAGAACCGTTCAGGAGAGTCAGAATTACTGCTGCCAGATGCATGAGTGAGGATGACAACTGCTGATTTTGAAATGACTCATTCCCTGCCTGAGCAACAGACCTTATAGACCTTTAAAGGTCTCTTCTACTCCTTCTATGACTCTGATTCACATCAAAATACCCTTTTTCCCCAATCTGCTTTTAATCTAGTTCAGCACAAATGGAATTTATGTTAAATTTTACATTTAAGTGCAACGTGCAAGGTAAAGTGCTGCAGGGATCTGAACTGAATCTACAAAAGACAGAAGAGAGTGTTTTCTCTCTGGTTTTGAATCAAATTCTGCATGTTTTAGTGGAACTCTGCAAATCTGATCTAGTGTTGTATTTCTGCAGCCTTAGGGCTCAAACACGTAATTGATGTATGAGAGCTTATACTGCATATCAGCTAAGCCATGGCAACTGTCCTGTGTTCAGGCTTAAACCCACAGCAAATATGGTGTAATGTGAGTTATCTTAAGCCTGTTTCATGATGGACTTTGCTCTCTCTACTTTCCTGGGAGACTGCTGAGCGTTGTCATTCCAGCTGCACTGATTTGTCTGTTTGGACTTTCTATGCCCCTATCCTGTAAGGAATTAAATCACCTCCTGCTCTCCATTTATACCTTACCATACTTTGTTCTGTACTGGGAGTCTGCACTAAATATTGCAGGCTGGCTAGAGGCAGGTTTTCACTACAAAGGAAAGAAAGAACCCGAGTGGATGCAAACAAGTCTGTACACAAAGGCAATGAGCCCCTTTCTAAACAAACACCTGCTGTATAACAGAGCTCTCATCTTACCTGACTGCTGATGCATGAGGCTCCAAAGATCTGCTCAGAAGTGATGGATGAAGAGATAAGTATAATGAGTGTACCCAAGAGCATGAGACTGCCTGACAGATCCAAGATTGGGGTGTGTGGCTGCTGCCTGGGGGTGACCTCGTTGCAGTCCTTTGGTTATGCTGCAGGTGTTGGAGGCACTGCTGGGGCTGCAGGCCAGATCAGGTACATTTGTATTGCAAATGCTAGAGATAGAGACTCTGCAGCCAGCCATAGGTTAATGCAATGCAAAAAAAGGCCTGGAAAACAGCAAGTCTAATTATTACAGTTCTGCAGCTGAAGTGAGGAGAGAGGAGAGTCTGAGTGCTAAGGGCTTAGTTACCAGACAAATGAGCAGAACGTCTGTAATCCGTCCAGGGACTAAGAAGGATCTACAAAAGATACCTGTAGTATTGCATCTGCAAATCAGAACAGATCCAGCTACATCATTAAAGGAAACATAACCTGACCTGAGCACCCATCATGACTGAGGCCCATTGCTTGTGTGCCTCCTTAAGGCTTGGGCTAAGTATGTACCCATTTAGAAAGGGCATGAGAAAAGATAATGCCCAACACTATGCTACGAGTTGTAAGAAACAAAATAAATGTATAGAAAAGAGGCTTTTGGCTTAAGGGTTGTGGAATTCAGGTAGCTGGACAGCTGACCACTGCCTGACTGACAGCAAACCACTGCAGGTTGTTAGCCTGCCTTAATGGAGTAAGGCTAATGATAAATCTAGTGTCAAGTTGAGGCCTGTGGCTGAGCAAGTCTGTGAGTGAATTTGGTTCTTGGAAAAAATAGGATCTGAAATCAAATTAGGACCAGCCAGATGTGGCTTAGCAGCTGCACAGCAACAGAAGTGGGATGTACCTTGGGGGTGCAGCCATTACAAGAGGGCAGCTCTGAGAAGAATTGGGTTGAGAATACTTTGTTCTCATGACATGAAACACAACAAGCCTGAAACAAATGAACTGGTTTTGAACAAATGTTTTTCTGTCCATGTTGTCAGCCTTTGGGGCCTTGTCTTACCCTGCTAACACACCAAGGTGGAGCTAAAGCAGTCCTGAAATCCAAGTCTCATTAGAGTCCAAACTCAGCCTTCTTTCCAAAAATGAACTAAATATGGACTGAATGTGGGTTGAATTTTTGCATCCCAGGGTCTTTGCTGGAGCTGATAACTCTAGGAATATTCTTCTCTCATCATTTGTGTAATGAAATGAAGCAGTTATTCAGTCAACTGCTGTGAAGTGAAGAATGTGACCACCTGTCAATGGCTGGCGGAGCTGGGTGCAGCAATCTCATCCTGCCAAGACACCAGGAGGCTGCCACACATTCAGAAAAAAACATCAGTGCAATCAGGGGACACCTACAAAACCTGCCCCCAGTGTCTGCAGTCAAGTGATTGGTTTCTGTCAGAGCTTTTATGTCTTTGACAGATTGTTCATTGCAGCGTTGGGTCTGGGAAGAGAAGACACCAGACCTACTTCACTGTTTCATGTCTTTCACTGCAATGAAATTGTATAAACACATCATAATCAAGAGAATTGCACAGATGAAATGGAAACAACCAAACATTGCCTTAGACCCATAAGCAGATCTTTATATTCCCAGACAGCTGCCAAAATTGCAACCATTTTCATCATCCTCTCCTACACAGAGAAATAAAATCTGCGCTAGACATGATGCATTTCCCTTCGTGTATATGAGCATCTAAAAAGAAAAAGGGGTTGGTCTGATATAAATGTGACTAATTTCTGCAGTGAGGTGTGCACCCACCCAAACACAAGAGGATTCTGGTAAAGAAAGCTGATCCCAGTTTTCTGCTTCGCTCTCTCAACGTGGCTTAAGCTGACAAATATATTAATAACTTCGTCACATCACAGAGGTTATAAGTCACAAACTGACACTGCTCCTGTAGCAGTAACTCTAGAAATAAGAATAAAGGCAAAGAGACTGGAGAGACCATTTTGGTAGTGTTGTTCATAGCTCTTATTCATTAAAACAGTAGGAGTTTAAACACCTCAGCTCATCGTTCAATCCCCTGGCCAAATGCAATCTGCTTGTGGTAGCCAGACCTGTCTGAACTGAAGTGCAAACCCCTTGTGTTGTATAATACTGGTCCCATCTGTACTGATTCACAGCAGTGCTCTACTGAAGTGCAAACCCCTTGTGGTGTATAATACTGGTCCCATCTGTACTGATCCACAGCTACAGCATCAGTAACTCTTCAACTCAGACTGCGGCAACACATAGATCCTTCAGAGTTTTTTTTTCTCCAAGGTCCACGGTTCATTTCTCAATGTATCAGTAAAGGCAACTGACTGCACATGAACTTCAGTTGCAAAAAGGAAATTGCATATGAGACCTTGATGTGATTGAGAAGATAGCCTAGTAAATATGATCAGACAACACCACGTCCTAGACAGACAGCATCAGCAGCTTTTGGGGTGCGAGTTGTTCATGTGATGGACTGGGCCATTAACTTTGAATGGTACCTTCAGCAAGTGAAGCTTTACACTGATTGAGGAATTGCAGTAGATTGATTAATTTGGAGGCATAATTATTAAAAGATGCACAAAGCAGGGAATATAGTTCAGCCACACCTACAACATGAGTTGAAGACAGTTAATACACTGATATTGAGGTGCTCTGCATCTTTATTTCCTAATGCTGCCCAGTTTAAGTCGATGTTTGTACTGTTTAAGCTGCATCAGCTTAAAACCAAATGCAATTAACATTCTAACCATCATCCTGCTGAAACAAAGCTGACTTAGTCTCTTGAATTTAGGATTTCATAGAATCATAGAATCAGTCAGGGTTGGAAGGGACCACAAGGATCATCTAGTTCCAGCCCCTCTGCCGTGGCCAGGGACACCCTACCCTAGATCAGGCTGTCCACAGCCTCTGCCAGCCTGGCTGCAAACACCTCCAGGGATGTGGCTCCAACCACCCCCCTGGGCAACCCATTCCAGGGCCTCACCACTCTCATGGTGAAGAACTTCCTCCTCACATCCAGGCTGAATGTCCCCACCTCCAGCTTTGCTCCATTCCCCCTAGTCCTGTCACTACCTGATAGCCTCAAAAGTCCCTCCCCAGCTCTTTTGTAGGCCTCCTTCAGATCCTGGAAGGCCACAAGAAGGTCCCCTGGGAGCCTCCTCTTCTCCAGCCTGCACAGCCCCAACTCTTTCAGTCTGTCCTCATATCAGAGGTGCTACAGTCCTCTGAGCATTCTTGTGGCCCTTCTCTGGACACGCTCCAGCAGTTATTCCCAAGCAGTGTCCATTTGTACCAAGGCTGTTGTCATAATCCAGTGTAATGCTCACAGTTGGTATGCCCTCATGAGTGCGTACCACACTCTACCTCCTGCCCACTGTGGAACAAATGTCAACTACACCCTGTTCCTTTAAGCAACAGGAAGCAGGAAAAATAAGGCTCTGGCATTCCTCCCAGGTCTTAAACAAACACAGGCCTGGCTACATGGGTTTTATGAACATACTCTAACTGTGAGTGACGTCTCTATAACTACATGCATGATAAAGCATTGGGTATTTCAGCATTGTCACGGTACCTTCAGGGCATGACTTACACATCCCATAACTGTGGCTGTGACAGCAGTAGTGGCCACAACCTGAGCAGTCTGCTCAGGTGCTCACAGAGTGACTGGAGCTGCAGTGTGCATTCAGGTTTGATTTCCAGTACCACTGCCAGAAGTTGCAGTTAGAGTGCAATCTGCCTTGAAAGATAAAGTTATTTTACAGGGCAGCAATCTTTATGCAAAATTTTCCTTGGACCCACTCCTGAGAGGCACTTGGTCCTTGCTGCTCAACAGGAAGCCTGTTGGTATCAGCAGTTTGGAGAACAGTCTTTGCTGAAGCACAAGCCAGTATTCCCAAGCAAGGTTGTCAGTCTCAGATTGCTGTATCAAAACAGGGCACAACACAGTTCCACAAGGCTCTCTGTTCTAGAGAACGAGTTGAAAGTCTCATCTTGTGTATGTGTATGCAACACAGTTCCACAAGGCTCTCTATTGCAGACAACGAGTTGAAAGTCATCTTGTGTATGTGTATGCAACACAGTTCCCCAAGGCTCTCTATTCCAGACAACGAGTTGAAAGGCATCTTGTGTATGTGTATGCAACACAGTTCCACAAGGCTCTGTATTCCAGACAATGAGTTGAAAGTCATCTTGTGTATGTGTATGCAACACAGTTCCACAAGGCTCTCTATTCTAGAGAACGAGTTGAAAGTCTCATCTTGTGTATGTGTATGCAACACAGTTCCCCAAGGCTCTCTATTCTAGAGAATGAGTTGAAAGTCATCTTGTGTATGTGTATGCAACACAGTTCCCCAAGGCTCTCTATTCTAGAGAATGAGTTGAAAGTCATCTTGTGTATGTGTATGCAACACAGTTCCACAAGGCTCTCTATTCTAGAGAACGAGTTGAAAGTCATCTTGTGTATGTGTATGCAACACAGTTCCCCAAGGCTCTCTATTGCAGAAAACGAGTTGAAAGTCATCTTGTGTATGTGTATGGTTCTCCATCTAGGGAGCTGGTTGCATTAGGTGAGGTATGAGGTTAGCCATGCCACAACGAATCACCAACACAAAGATCTCCTGATGATAAGGTTCATGGATCACTGGAGAGGTAAAAGACTTCCTTTGTCCAAGTGCCCAGAAAGAAGTTGCTGCTTGCCATTTCAACTTTTTTTTTTTAACCTCTGCCCCAAGTAAAAAAAAAACAAAACCAACAACAAAAAAATTGCCTAATCCTGAATGTTTGTTTCGAAGGTGTTATTCTGGCGATGTTCTCTGCGGGGTCCTTGCTCCGCACGCTGCGCACCGGCACTGATGCTCCTGTGCCACCGGGTGGCGATCGCTTAACACTTTACGAAAGCTCAAAGGCTCTTCCCCGATCTTTTAAATTCCGGTACCGCTAGAGCAAAACTTCAGTTCCTCTCAACAGCAGTGGTAAAGTCAGTCTAAAGGAAAACAAGATCCAAAAGTCTGCTTTCTAAGCATGAGACATCTCAGCGGGTCAGACTATACCGATTTTTAAAATGCCATTATTTTATGTCACCTGTGCTCAAGCAAACCTGCAGGCTTCATTATGACTTCTCAGAAGAAGCAAAGGGCTTTCTGAGCAGGCAAATGGAGCTCACAGCTCTGGAGAAATGTTTTAGGTGCAAATCCTCTCTGACTGACAGGTATTTTGAGTTAATTGTGGTTGCTCAAGTTTTGTTGATCTGGACACATTTGAGCATAAGCAAAACTTGTCTGCTTGCACCTTACAGGGACTCTGTCATGTCAATAGGTCTCAAATGTGTGCCTGTTTACTATAAGAACTAGTAAGGATGACATCTCCATAAAATCAAGCTCTCTAGGACTACAAAGGCAGATTAGCTTGAATTGAATTGGTCTTTCCTTTTGGAGATTTTAAAAAATGTTTTAATACTGAGAACTGTGACAATTCACTCACAACACAGTGCTGCTTTCTAAAGTCAAAGCCTCTCTGATTTTCACCATACTTTCAGTCCAGGTCATACCACTGTGCTGGTCATCTACTATCCTTCTCTACATTTGACATAGTGGAGTAGCCACTTAAAATGTATTTCTCCTGATTCTTTGGTTACTGTCCAGATTAGGAAGCCATGGGTGATGGCATACCAAGTCTACAACCACCTGAAGGGAGGTTGTAGCCAGGTGAGGTTGGTCTCTTCTCCCAGGCAACCAGCAACAGAACAAGAGGACACGGTCTCAAGTTGTGCCAGAGGAGGTATAGGCTGGATGTTAGGAGGAAGTTCTTGCCAGAGAGAGTGATTGGCATTGGAATGGGCTGCCCAGGGAGGTGGTGGAGGTATTCAAGACTGCATGGGGCACTTAATGCCGTGGTCTAGTTGATTGGCTAGGGCTGGGTGGTAGGTTGGACTGGATGATCTTGGAGGTCTCTTCCAGCCTGGCTAATTCTATGATTCTAAGTGTAGTTCTGCAGATATTCATTCCTTTGTTATGCCCTCAGATATGAAAGTGGAGGAGATAATATGAGCAACCCGATGGGCAAAGACAATGATTTCTTTCTCAAGAAACCTAGCAAGTAGGGTTCTCAATAGCCCAAGTGTAAGTATTGTCCACTCATTTCTCAGTGAGTTTATTACATAGCCTGAAAGTGCCACTGTCTGTACAGAAATGTCAATGAACACCTCAAGATCTCTTAGCTAGTTGAACTCGGGTGTTTTTCAAATCAGAGTTAGGCACAGGTTAGGTGCAAAGCTGTCAGTCAGCCATGCAAGACTCTCCCAGGTCTGAGAAGGTTTATGAAAGTGATACCTCATAGATGAGTGGATTATTGTACTGCATTTATTTGAAAAGGTACTTGTAGATAAAGGATAATTCTGACTGATGTTGAAACATGATTGAGGAAGTCTTTTATACATAGCTATATTTCTTTTTTAAAACTACTATTTAAAAGCTCCAGTGATAATGAGCTCCAAATTTGGCCTGGATGACCTCACAGCCTCACAGAAAGAAACTTAGACCACTATCTTTCCCCAACCCAATCAGGAGCCGCAAGACATGCCCATTTCCTTCTCACAACAATTAAAAGTAGAGATATGGTTTTCAGTGAGTAAGATAAATAAGCTGAGCCTGGACCCTGCCAACTGCAAACAAAAGCACATGAGCAAAGGTTGACACCACACCCAGCCACCCTTAGCTCTTTTATTTTCGTTTAGTCAGCTTAGTTACAGCTCAACAGCTTGTGATACAGCTTCTTGCAGTCACAGGGCATGCTGGAGAAGTCCACAAGACCAAATGGACAGGTCCTTGCATCTCCACAGTCTTTCATCTGTTGATTATCCTAGGGAGATAAGAAAGTAAGTGCCATAATTTTTGGAGTACATAAGGAGTTCAAAGTATGAAACAATAAAAATGCAGCAAGGGGAGAAAAAGGCATTCACTTAGCTACAAGAGCAGTGGAGCATGGCTCCTCTGCCCCAGAACTGTTTGTCCATGTGTATTGTAACAGGCTATTACCATAGCAGTTGCTCCTCACAGACTTACTTCTTCCTTGCTGGCTTTCGAATTTCATCAGGAAACTTAACCCCCTGGATGCCAGGGAACTGCATAACCTCCCTTATGAGCAATCACTTGGCTTGCCTCCAAGACATTCCTGCCTCTGCTGAGCAAAACGGAGAGGAATTATGACCACAATAAAGCATTCAGCTTACTAATTGCTCTTTAATTGCTGTTCAGCATTTCCAATGCATTAGCTAGCAATGGCAGTGTTACATAACCATTTGAAAGCCCCAGCCGACTGCCTGGGACGCAGGGGAAAGCATCTGAATGCCTATGTGTGCATGTTGGTGGGCCTGTTTGAAGGCACTGGACAGGAAAGGCTCTGTACAACATATAGCCACGAAGCATATGGATGTCTCCACCAAAGGAACAGCCACTGAGACTGGGCAATTCTTCCTACTGCCTTAATGTCCCCAGAGGATGGATATACATTCCCATGCCAGCTCTGCAAGAGCTCTCTGGCAACAGGCCTACATTTTAAAAGTGAAATTCTTAGGTTTTTGCTTCCTCTCCTTTCCAGAAGCACTTCTCTCAAAATGTTGTAATTCAGAGGGACCTGGACAGGCTGGACAGATGGGCACAGTCCAATGCCATGAGTTTGGACAAGTCCAAGCGTCAGGTTCTGCACTTTGGCCACATGCGCAGGGTAAAGCTGGAGTAGTTATGATTTCAGGATGAGTTGAAGTCATCTGCAGAGGCCATTCATGGTTTGGGACAGCATCTGTTGTGCTGGACTGGGGGCAAGCTGGAGCAAGCCCTTGCTGCCTAGCAGTCGTCACTGCCCCATCCCCTTGCACTGCTCTTAATGCTCAGGGAAGCTGGGGAAACAAACTGCGTTAGGACCACAGGGCACCCTGCACTGGACATCCACAGCCTGGCTACAGTCAGCCTGCTGCAGTGGCTTCTCATAAGCAAAGTGTGATTGTAGCTATAGTGACCTGAGACAAAGCTTCTGGGATGCATTTCAGATGCTTTCAGAGCTGTAACAGTCACAAAAGCCTCCTCAGCTTTGTTCACATGGGGAACATGGACCTGCATCTACCATGCACCCTGCTCTATATCTGACACTGGCAGGTGAGTGATTCTTATGCCATTGCCCTCTGCAGGGTCTAATAAAAAGAGTGAACACCAATCCAGAAATCCCATCAGCACTGCCCTATCAGCAACAACCAATATGCCTTCCCTGTGAACTCTCTGCACATCAATATGCCTCATCCCTTTCCTTCTGCACTCCTCCATCATCATTTTGCAGCACAGGGGGTGAGCCAGCAGCATGTGGGCACTGCAAAGCCATTAGGAAGGGCTATAAGCACACTTTGCAAGAACGTAACACTGGCAGATGTCTCTGAGAGATACGGATGACATTTTGGTTAAGACAGCACCAAGGTCTAGGTATATTCAAATCCATTTTCTGCCGCGAGATTCCTGTCTGATTGTGGTCAAAATAAGTTGCAAAATAAGGCATAAAATAATTTCTTTTAGAAGAAATAGTTTTATTTCTGCCCCTTTGGGGCAGAGGCTTTTCTCTCTCAGGTATAGCTGTGTAGTGTTGACTACAAAGAAATGTGGATTTTATTGAGGGGCTCTTGACACACTTGTGGCACACAGTGAAATAATAGTGCAGTAGTTGTGGGAGATTTTCTTTATGTCTCAAGGGATTATTGTGGTTATTGAATCTGACTTCAGGTATACCCTGAATTAGGAAGCTTGCATCAACAATTTCTGAGCCCATTTTCTAGAAATAATTCTATTGCTAGTTTAAAATTGCAACAAATTAATTAAAAAATTACATCCTATTTACAATCCAGGTTTGCTGCCATCCCACGCCGAGTCTTGTTATATCTTCGTCTGCTAGATCAAGGAGCCTGAGATCAAAGTTTTGTCATGCTGTGGCTCCTCTGTTAAGCTAAATAGATTGAAATCCTCTTGTCTTACCCTGTGAGGTATTTTTTTTTTCCCAGAGCTTTAATCATTCTTGTATGATCTTGTATGATCAATCTTCTCTCTAATCATTCCCAGACAAATGAGCTCGATGTTCTGTTAGAAGTGGCTACAGCAGCAGAACGATGCAGGCAATATGCCTACCACACTCATCCTTACTATTCACACAGCAAGGTTTATAGTAGAGGGGAGACCTTATAGCAGCCTACCAGTATCTGAGGGGGGCTACAGGAGGGCTGGGGAGGGACTGTTCACAAGGTCTTGTAATGACAGAACAAGGGGGAATGGGTTCAAATTGGCAGAGGGGAGATTTGAACAGGATGTTAGGAAGAAATTCTTCACAGTGAGGGTGGTGAGGCACTGGAACAGGTTGCCCAGGGAGGTTGTGGCTGCTCCCTCCCTGGATGTGTTCAAGGCCAGGCTCGATGAGGTCTTGAGCATCCTGATCTAGTGGGAGGTGTCCCTGCCTGTGGCGGGGGGTTGGAACTGGATGATCTTTGAGGTCTCTTCCAACCTAGACCATTCTATGATTTTATGATTCTATGATTCTATATTTTGGCCACTGGAGGCTTGAAAAGAGGGCTTGTCCTTCATGGTCTGGTTGCCCTATGATCTCTGGAAGACTTAGTTTTTCACACTACATATTGCTTGATGTGTCTAGAACCCCTCGACTGGTGTCTCTCCATGACCTGTCTTCTTTGGTTTTTACCCACTAACTCCAGTCTGCATCAGCTCAAGCTTTCAGTTATTGTTAGGACTGGGAATTGGTTTTTTTTTTTTTTTTTTCTGCATCACTGCTGAAAAAAAAATTAAATGACATGAAAATAAGAGCAAATTCATGTGAGGTTTTACTGGCAACACAACCATGCTGATTTCCCACTGACAGTGAGATTTTGTATCTGTCAAGTTGTAACTATTAAAAATATGTATAATATTATTTTCTATTCTTCTGACTTAGTCAGGTAGTGACAGGACTAAGGGGAATGGAGCAAAGCTGGTGGTGGGGAGATTGAGACTGGACATGAGGAGGAAGTTCTTCACCAAAGGAGTGATGAGAGCCTGGAATGGGTTGACCAGAGAGGTGGTTGGGGCCACTTCCCTGGAGGTGTTTGCAGCCAGGCTGGCAGAGGCTGTGGGCAGCCTGATCTAGGGTAGGGTGTCCCTGCCCATGGCAGGGGAGTTGGAACTGACTGATCCTTGTGGTCCCTTCCAACCCTGACTGATTCTATGAATCTAATTAAAAAAAAAAAAACAAACCAAAAAACTGTTTCTGTGCATAAGGGCTTCTGTGTGTTACAGGCTGTTCTTTATAATCAAACTATTTAACTATATATATTTTTTTTTTTACCCCTGCAGTTTCTCCATCTCATGTTTAAAACTGAAATCTAAACACCTTTGGAAGGGTGACAATAATCCCAGTGTCCCATCTCCATTGCCCTGTATCGAGATGGAGGGGAGTGAGGCAGGTTTATAGCTCAGCAAGCACCAGGACAGTGTCCAAATCTTTCTGTTTAGAAGGCAAGCTAGGCTAGCACTGCATCAACAAGACAGGAGCAGCTGGAAGCAGGTCCTTCTTACAGAGGCTGTGCTCCTAAAGGAGCCTAAATCTCCCTGCTTCAGGGACACACTCTTCTGCTCTCTCACTTCTCTTGGACAATTTTGGCTTGCTCTTGGACCTGCACTAGTATTGCAACTAACTCCTTTCCTTAATTTTTTTTCAGTCTTACTTGAAAGTGCTGGCATTTTCGTATTTGAACAGGATTACCCAGACTATTTTGTAACCTGCTCTCCTTTTCCCACTAAAAAGTAAGAAGTCTGTGAAACCAGTTTACAAGTAAGCAGTGAGAGCCTCTCCTCTCCTTGCTGTGGGGAGACCCAGCCACATTAGGTGAGCGGATGAGCCTCATGCTGAACTCAATCAGTGGCCAGCAAATGGCAGTTCTTGCTCCACACTCTCAACCTCCTCAGCCAAAGCCTTTTGCTGCTATTTAATAATGGACATTTTATTGCTAATTGCTAATCAGAGTTGGCAGATTTACTGCTCCAAGGCTATGCTCGCTGCTGACAGATGTGATCCTGAATGTCTGCTGTCTCCTTGGATTTGTGCAGCTCCAGGGTGGGCACTGTGTTGCCTGCTGAGCTGAGGCATTCCCTCACGTTGATTCACATCTGTTTTAGAGTTCTCTAGCTGAAGACCAAACTATCCAAAAAGCATTTGCATTTGGTTAGAAAATCATTAGCTTCAGCTCAGACTGGAAAAGGTAAATACCACACTATAAGAAGTGGTGGTAAAGCACACACACTGGTGTGAAATTTGGAATCCTCCCATTCAGGTTTGCTCCGGACCCTGGAGACACCTGTGCTCTCTGGTTCTTATGGAGCTTTTATCTACTGCTTCTTTATCAGAGCTGGCAATTCCTTCTAGCATGCACTTTGCAGAAGTCATTTATGGCTTCAGCTTCCCCAAGGCCAGATGGCTGCACTCCTCAGAGTCATTCTGGAAAAGAGCTGAGCTTGGCATCTACAACCCCTTACAAATCTTACTGCTGAGAAAGATCCTACATAATTCTCAGTGAAGGGCTGGGTGGTTTTTTTTTTTTAATTTTATTTTTTTTAAATTGTTACTCTACCTTCCCAGGTATTGTGAAGGTGGCTATGATCTTTGCTGGTGTCTAAATTATCCTGGGTCCATACAGTGATTCAATCATTCAGCAGATTTCCCAGGACTTTAAAAAAAAAAAAAAATTAAAAAATGTTCTCAGCAAGATCAGATTAGAATAAGTTTTGTTTCCTCAGAGGGACTGCTCCTCCTATGTCCATAAAACAGCAGAGACAGGCAGCCATTATTTCTCCCTTTACAACCAATTGCTTGGAAGGCTGGAAGGAATCCAAAGAGATGGCTGGCTCCAGCCACCAGCCCCAAGGCAGTGTCAGCCATATTTCAGAGAGGCTCTTATTTTAAAGCCATGTATGGCAAAGGCTAAGCCTTCCCAGCTTTGCTTTTTCAAATGTCAAACCTGGGCTTCTTTTCTATAGTCAGGACCCATTACTCCTTGCATTAGCTACCAAGGACACAGGAAGCAGATTCTTTCCTTTTTTTCCCCCAGCAATTTTATAGGTGTTTTGAGACCACTGTTTCCTGCTCTTTCTTTTCATATCTAGATTAAAAACCTCTCTAATTTCTTCAGTCTGCCCTCATATATCATGCTTTCTGGGCTTCTGTTCATGCATATTAAGTACCTCCAGCAGCCTCTCTTTACTTACTTACCCTCTTTCTTAATGCTTGAAGGATTCAGACCTGGATGTGTGCTCCATCTGCAATGCCATTAATGCTGAACAGACTTGAAGCCTTGCTTCCCAAGCTACACTACTCTTGATTTAGCATCTCTTCTGCAACAGTTTAATAGCCTTGTTGGTGGGTGAATAACGAGACCCAGTATTTAAGAGACTCCAGGCACGGCATTCCTGGTCACAGAATGCAACTTCAGGAAGAAAAGGACTCAAAGACCTGGACACATAAGATTTAATCATTAATTTTCTACAAGATTTTTGTTGTTGTTGCTGCTGCTGCCGTTGTGCTTTCAGAAGAGACTTCCTGCTGTTTCTGCAATAAACTGGAGAACAGCACATCAAATGCATTGTCAGTAAAATTACAGGGTTCTTATGTTCATTAGGGATGTAGAGTCTTTGGTCAATGACTGCCATTCCTCACTTTCATCGAGTTACTCCTGTGATGCTGCAGCAATGCTGCCCTAGTTGCTGTGCTCCCACAGCCTGTCATTTTGTATGCAGCCTTTTGCACTGCTTTCCTGCTAAGTTCCATACTAAAGCAAAGTGCTTCCTAGCAGGCATGCTCCCATGGTTCTGAATGGTGATTTCCTTCTAAATCAATGACTATCCTCCTCCCTGTCTTCCTTCAGTTCCTTAAAATCAGCAGACTGCTTCATCTGAGGTCAGCTGGAGGGGTTGGGAGCCTAGAATGGAAATTTCCAGTCTGGCTAGAGGAATTTCATGCTCCTTTTGCCACCGGCAGGCAGCAGACGTTGTGTGTGTTAACACCTAGAATCACAGAATCATAGAACCTATTGGAAACTTAAAAGGCAAATAAATGAGAATTTTGCAAAGCTCAGCTGTGAAGCACCCCTTGGCCTCTGAATTATGTAAAAAACTTTTAAGATAAGTGGTCAGGATTTTCTAATCCTACAGGGTTGTGTTTGCAGCTCCCTGAAAATTACTAATTTCTGAACGCTTCGTACGCAGGATTGAGTAATTCCATGTTACATATCACAGAGAGTATAAAGCAATCACACCAGGATAAAAAAGAGATAAAGAGAGATAGGCTCACACTTTGTCCTACCTCACTCTGAAGATTGTTTTTGGGGTTTTTTTTCTGTTGGTTTTCTTCACTGAAGCATTCTCCATTTTAAATAGAAGACACTGCAAGGCATCTTGGTGCTCTGTGGAGGATACTCCACAAAAGCACCAAGGCATTTAAACAGATGTATGAGCATGAGCTGAACACTGCCTGATGCAGGAAGCATTCATGAGTTGGGTGCTCAACTTGTAAAGAACTGAGTTTTCAAGGAGGAGCTCAGATTTTCCAAACTGCCAAAAGAGAGGCAGAATTTAGCACTTTAGCCTAGCCCAGTGCATGGCAATGTTAAGTTACAGAATTGTTTTCAGCTCTTTGAAATATCCCATCCATTTACTAGCAAGCCACATTTCCCAACCCCTGACAGATTGCAAGTGAAGTTATGTCACAAGATCACAGGATATCAGGCACTGGAAGGAAGCCAAAGAGAACATCAAGTCCAACCCCCCTGCCAGAGCAGGACCAGAAAATCTAGCTCAGGTCATAGAGAAGCGCAGGAACCAGGACTAGCCTTACCTCTGTTCTCCTCCAGCTTTCCCTCTTTGTCCTTCCTTTACACCCACAAACTGTTTTATGGAATCATAGAATCAGTCAGAGTTGGAAGAGACCACAAGGATCATCTAGTTCCAATCCCCCTGCCATGCCCAGGGACACCCTACCCTAGATCAACTCATTCCAGGCTCTCACCACTCTCATGGTGAAGAAGTTCACCATGAGAATTTCACAAGGGCATGGAAAGTTTGGTTATGTTTTCATGTTCTTTTTTTTTGTTTGTTTGTTTGTTTAAAGTGGAATGATTCACTATTTCTAACCCCGGAGCCTGTTTGCTAAAACATCTCCAATTACTGCTCCTTCAGATGAAGTAGTTAACGGCAAAGGGCAGCAGCAGACACCAGCTTTGCTCTATCTGAATTGCAGCTTTCGGCTTCCCCCAAATTACTACTCTCTCTCCCCTCACCTCCTCCCCTTTCAACAAAGGGAATGCAGGTCCATCAGTGCATAATGGCTTTGCTATTGCAAGTATGCGGAATTAACCCACAAGGAATATTCCAGAGAAAGCAGTGATTTCTAAGCTGCTGCTTATGGTTTCAGAAAGTGGCACTGCTGTGAGTCACAAGCTTGGTGGAAATTCAATAGCTGGAGCGGAGTTTGCCAACAAAAAAACAAGATTGTGAAGAAGGAGGTTCAATTAAACTCACCCACAAGTGGAAAAAAGGTGTGGTTTTTCCATCAAAATACAGTATTCTGCCGGACCATCAGGTAGCCCTTTAATAAATATTTGGGCTTTCCTTAATTCAAAATGCAACATCTCACTCATGAAAGACAGGTTTTGCTCGGCCAACCTGATCTAGGACCAGTGGACCTGCTTAGTGGATGAGGGAAAGCCTGTGGATTTTGTCTACTTGGACTTTGGTAAAGCCTTTGATGCTGTCTCTCACTGCATTCTGCTAGAGAAGCTGTCAGCTTGTGGCTTAGATGTACTCTTAGCTGGAGTAGAAACTGGCTGGATGGTTGAGCTCAGAGAGTTGCAGTGAACAGAGTTAAATCCAGTTGGTGGCCAGCCATGAGTGGTGTTCCTCAGGACTGAGTTTTGGAGTCACTCTTGTTTGATGTCTTGATCAATGATCTGGAAGTGGGGATGGAGTGAGCCCTCAGACAACACCAAATTGGGTGGGAGTGTTGATGTGTTTGAAGGTAGGAAGGCTCTGCAGAGGGATCTAGATAGGCTGAATGGATGGGCTGGCATCAACTGCATGGGTTTTAACAAGGCCAAATGCTGGGTACTGCACTAAGGTCAAACAATCACATGCAACACTACAGGCTTGGAGAAGAATGGTTGGAAAGCTGCCCAGGATCTGGGGGTGCTGGTGGACAAACTGGCTGGACATGAGCCAGCAGTGTGCTTATGTGGCCAATGGCATCCTGGCCTGTATCAAATCCAGTGTGTCCAGCAGGAGCAGGGAAGTGATTGTGCCCTGTACTCAGCACTGGTGAGGCCACAGCTTGAGAACTGGGTTCAGTTCTGAGTGCCACAGCACAGGAAAGACATTGAGGTCCTGGAGCATGTTCAGAGAAGAACAACAAATCAGGTGAGGAGTCTGGAGAACAGTTCTTATGAGGAGCAGCTGAGGGAGCTGCCATTGTTTAGTTTGGAGAAGAGAAAGCTGAAGGGGGACCTTACTGCTTTCTTCACCTTGCTGTAAGGAAGTAGTAGTGAGGTGGATGTGAGTCTCTTCTTCCAAGTAATTGGTGATATGATGAGAGGAAATCATAGAATCAGTCAGGGTTGGAAGGGACCACAAAGATCATCCAGTTCCAACCCCGCTGCCATGGGCAGGGACATCCTACCCTAGATCAGGCTGCCCACAGCCTCATCCAGCCTGGCCATAACACCTCCAGGGATGTGGCCCCAACTACCTCCCTGGTCTATTCCAACTTTTATGATTATATGAAAAATATATATAAATATCTATATCTATATATAAATGATGTGAAAACATACTAGAGTGGAGACAGGGATATAAGAGAAAGCTGTCTTTGCAAAATTCACTTTTTTGGTGCCTTTTGCCAGGGGAAATCTCTCAAACTATGTGAATTTTCTGCAGCAAAGCCCTCTCAGTCTGAAAAAGAGGTTACTCTAAAGTCTGCCTACTTCACAGCCCCTGGCTAATTGAGTTCTTTGGGTAATGAATGGTACTACCTGAGTGGGAAAATGTGGTTGATCTCCATTAAAGATAAACCACTGTTTAGTCTGGATCTCTATAGCCACGAGGAAAAAACCAAATCCTTCTCTGCCCTCTATAAAACAGGGCTACAGAATATTAATTCAGGTTTGCAGTATTTTGTAAACTCTTCCTTTCTTTGGAATCGTGCTTTATTTCCAGAGATTCACCTGAAACCAGGAACTCTGATGCATCTTAGACCTACTATTGAGGCACAGCCTAAGTGACCGACTGGCAGCAACTGTTTGACCTCAGCAGAGGAATAACCTTTTGAACCATCATAAGTTCTGGCGCCAAGATTCTGCCCCGACCTGTGTTATGAAAATAATATAATCTGTGGTGATATAACAGCACTGAGTTAGTTCCAACAGTCTGATAGAGCACAGATAAAGGAGCACATCGTGCCAGTTTATAATAGCTGCCTGCAACACGCTTGCAAGAGAAGGGTAGATGGCTTGCATGTGGCTGATGGGACTCTCACAAGATAGTGGGTATCTTCTCCAGCACTATCTGATGCATAAACTTAATTTTAGTGTATTTGCCTGTCACAGAAACAGATTTATGGTGCCCAGGCGCAGTCATGCTGGATGTGAGCAAAGGTCTGTTCCAGGCCACTAGCCAGCTTCTGCGTCTCAAGCAGTAGCAGATGTTTAGTAAGAGAGTGGAAGAATAAAGTGAATGCAAAATTACACCTCCTGCAGTGCATCTTCACATACTCTAACAGCCTACCTGAGATGGATTTCATCCGTATCTTTGTATTTAATAATTTGTGATGGATTTTTTTGCCCCCCATCTGCACGTTTATTCATAACAGTTTTTTCAGCCTACTTCTGCTTGTTGGCTCCACAGCACCTTATGGTGAGGAGTTTCACAGCTGAATCCATTTGCTGTGAAGAACACTTCCTGATTGCTTTGAGCTAGCTTGTCAAACATTTGCATAGAGGAAGAAAATACTAATATTCCTTGCCCACCTTTCTTTGCTGTTTATGATTTTGTATAGCTATGCTCTGCCTTGCCTCTCCTGCACTCTTTTTTTTCAAGCAAATCTCTCCAATCTCACCTTGAACAGAACCCTTTCTGAATCTATAATCATCTTTTCACCTTTCTCTATACCTTTTCTAGCCCTACCACATTTTTCCCTGAAATAAAGGACAGAACTTCCTTTAACAGGCAAACTATGGTCATGCCATTGAAGATTTCAATTCTGCTCTCTGTTTCTCTGCTGATAAATAACAACATTTCATTTACCTTTCTGGACTGCCATGGAGTATTCATTTGGCATTCTTGGTGAAACAGCCAACACAGCAGTTTCATATCCTTTACTAAATAGTAACACCTGCTGCAGATTCTACCCATGTAATAGTTCTAAGTTTCATCTGCCATTTCATTTGCCAAGTCTTGACTCCTCTGAATAATCTGTCACCATCCCTGGAGGTGTTCAAGGAAAGCCTGGATGGGGCACTTAGTGCCATTGGATAGTGCTGGGTGGTAGGTTGGACTGGATGAGCTTGGAGGTCTCTTCCAACCTGGCATATTCTATTCTATTCTATTCTATTCTATTCTATTCTATTCTATTCTATTCTATTCTATTCTATTCTATTCTATTCTGTTCTCTGCTGCCTTTTCACTGATAGCTGCTTCCTTTATTCAGAGAATGGATTATTTATTAGCTCTTTGGATGTTTATTCTTTTAAACTACTACTGATTCGTGTCGGGACTATTTCTGTCATCCAGCCTAACAAATTCTTTCCTGTGTAGCAAGGGAATTGCTCTGTTCAGGTCTGGCTGCTGTGGAAGAGACAACTTTTTAATACCAAGCCTTTTATCCATTTACAGCCTCAATCTTCACACTCAGAATGAAAATGAAATGCCTTTCTTTAAACATAACAGCTCAGGGTCCTGCAGTCAAATAGGTATCATTTTCAAATACCTACAGTGCTTGCTATGAACTCCACTTAAAGCACTGGTTTGGCCATAGAGTCCTGTGGTCCAGTGGTGCCACAGTCTGGAAAACACAGTAAAGCTCTCAGCACATATATATATGTATACCAATGATGATTTGTTTTCCAGAAGCAGCAAGAAATCAGTATTTTTTTTTCTGCATCTAAAACTTGGAGAATAAAAGCAGAAAAACCTCAATTATTCCACTGTGGCTGAAGCCAGCAGGAGCTGCTGGTGTACTCCACTGAATATCAGATATCAACAGTACAATACGAAAGCTTTTCTGTCCTTTAGTAGCTTTTCTCAGTTGGAAAATTAAATGTCCTTTCATCTGCCAGCCATGGATCGGGATCAGCTTCAGTGTGTTACTACTTAAAATGCCAATATAGGATTTGCTAACAGGCATTGAGTGGTGCTCATAAGGCAAATAACAATAAAACACAGAACAAGCATCAACCCTGCCCCCAGTCCATTACTGGGCTGCTTTCCCCAGCTGTACCAAGTCAGACTGCTTGCCCATCAAAGAGCATACAACATGCATACATATTGACATCCAAACCTCTTCTATAACAGATCTCATTTCTGAAGGCTACTGTCATGCCTTGCTCCTTTCTGGCAGGTTACCCTGCTGCATCTGTACCCAATAGGGAGGATGTTGTGTCCTGCTCAGCTGCTGATCTTCCCTAGTCCCTCAGCCTTTCAACCCTGGCACAATTTACAGTTCAATCCCAGAAGCATTTTCAGCACTCATGGCAAATGCATGAAGAATGGGGGAGAGATGAACCTTTCCCTGCAGATCAATGGCTCCCCTCTCTATGTCCCTTCTCAGAAGCAGACTGTTGATTGAATATTGGTCTTGTGTGGCATGGCATCACTTTCTGTGGAGCTGGCAGTGTGGGAGACAGCCATGGATCAGGTTATCTAAGCCAGCAAAAACACAGGGTCATGCCCTCTCACACACAAAGATGGAAAATTTCAAGGTATAAAGCTCAGAACTGGGAGAGCTTGAGAGTGAAGGACCTTTCACCTATGTGTTAGCAGCTACACAGAGCTGAGCAGAGGACAGCAGCAACCACACGATGCAAATGAGGTTACTAGGGAAGGAGACCAGAGCAGAGATGGAAAACTATTTTGGTGCCCACTGAGAATGCTCCAGGCCCAAGACAAAACAAAATTGATACACTGACCTAGAGAGAGGCCTTTGTACTCTTTCTTAAAGCTCTCCTTTCTACCACTTTTGGCAGAGTGAATCATTCATCCTTGGCAGTGCCTTGAGAACCCAGACGTACTTTTGCATAAGTGTTAAGAACTTCAGATTAACTTCCCTTTTCCAAAGGAGCTAATAAAACGATAGGCTCAGCTTACTCCTGGTTTACTTAGACACAATACTCTTAAATTTAAGCTAAATTGAGCTGTGCCTCCAGTGTGTTATTAATGTTGGATAGGAGACAGCTTTAGAAAATATGTGAAAGCTGTGGCCTTAGCTGGATCAAGAGGAAGGTCTGCAAACACAAAAAATTAACATTTCTATCCCTGTTTTGAATGAACAGAGCTTTAGGATATTTATGTTCAATGTAATTAAAAGCCTGATTAAAACCTCTTGGGAACCCATGGCTGTCTTTTGCCTTGAAGTATCAATCTGCAATTTCAGCAGGCCTCTCAGGACCTGGGAGGGCAAAGTGAGCATTAAGCCTGATGCATCAAAGAGCAAAAGCTTTAAGTGCTATGGAAAGCCTAAATCCTCCAGACAGGATCACTCCTGACAGAGAATGGGAATCAATTAACAGCAGTTGTTGTCAGCACCCATCTAATAAAGCTTGCAAACTGCATGTTTGCAAACTGATAAGATGGTGAGAAAAAAAAAAAAAAACAAACTTGTGTGAGCAGCAGGCTGAGCCTGGGATTTACAACTGATGCAAATTAAAATCTCAGCAATTACCAAGAAAGGGGAACCCTCCTACAGAGCAGTCAGTTTTTGACCCCCTCTTGCCTGAAGCTGGCCATGCAAATTGCAGCAGCTCCTGTTCCAGGGGAACTTGTCACCTTAAAACAAACTTGGAGTTTATTTTTTCGTTTTAACAAATACTGAAGTACCTATCACAAGAGAAATAGCCAAAATTGTTTTTCCTGAGGCTTATTACAGTGGTGTAAATTGGTCATGCAAATTGCAACAGTCCCTGTTCCAGGGGAACCTGTAGTCCCTTTAAAACAAACCTGGGTTATTTTTTTTTTTGTTTGTTTTAATAAATTCTAAAGTGCCTATCACAAAAGAAATAGTTTAAATTGCTTTTCCTGGGGCTTATTACAGTGGTGTAAGTTGGTCATGCAAATTGCAACAGTTCCTGTTCCAAAGGAGCTTGCAGTTTCCTTAAAATGAACTTGTAGTTCCCTTAAAACAAACTTGGATTTTATTTTTTGTTTGTTTTAACAAATACTGAAGTACCTATCACAAAAGAAATAGTCAAAATTGCTTTTCCTGGGGCTTATTACAGTGGTGTAAGTTGGTCATGCAAATTGCAACAGCTCCTGTTCCAGAGGAGCTTGCAGTTCCCTTAACATGGACTTGTAGTTCCCTTAAAACAAACTTGGATTTTTAATTTTTTTTTCAAACAAGTACTGAAGTACCTATCACAAAAGAAATAGTTAAAATTGCTTTTCCTGGGGCTTATTACAGTGGTGTAAAAAGAAAACCTGCCTCTGGGAGATTGAGGCTGGAGCTGAAAAACATAAATTTTAAGAAGCTACTATATATGCTAGCTCAGGAAAGACTCAATGCAAAGCAGTTTTATTTATACACAGAAGGGCTGTGCAATACTCAGCCTTACATACCTGAGGTATGGATAAAATTCTCACTCTTGCAGGTGAAACTTCTACAAGGGCATGTTAAGGTTATGCTATAACTGGTATGAAAATAATTCCCCTGGTAGGTAAGCATAGAATTTGGAGAGAGATCGTGGAGTGTAAAATCTGTCATTCAGAACTAAGGGAAAATCCCTGGAACTAAAGCACTTGGAGCGTCCTTCCATTGGGAAGGAGTCTGAGGATGTGAGCTCCTCCCAAAGGATGTGGGTGAAAAGCTTCTCACATCAGCCCCTCCCTATAGCAGTTGTCTTGTGCAGTGTAACTGTGAATATTTTATTGTTTGAACATTGGACAGTTTAACTGCAGTGAACGCCAGCGTGTCACGTTACCCTGCCTGTGCCTGGAGCTGTATTGTTTGTTTGGTTGACTTTTATTATTAAATATTGAATATGACAGGGCACTTTATAAGTATCTCATGGTTTAGTGCAGGCATGGGAACTCCTGGCAAGTACTCGTTCACCCCTAGGAGCAGCAAGACACCCCTTCTGTTCAAGCAGCTCCCATGCAGAGGAATCTGAATGCATTTATCAAATATTACCTGCCTAGAAATTAGTACACGATGTGCAAAGGTACAGGCAGACTCAGATAGAATAGAGCAAGGGTACAGCTTGTTGGAGTAGTAGCAAGAGGTGCTGCTACGTCTGCAGTGTAGAGAAATCAGCAGTGGCAGAATCAGACCTTACTGTTCTTTGGTGGAAAGGGTCCTTGCCCCGCTGCAAACCCAGTGCATGACTTCTGGCCTTGCTAGCAAAGCCCAAGGTCACCGTGAAGCTTTGGGTTTGGACTCCACTTTAGGATGGGACTCCTCGAATCTCAGGTGCTGGGCTCAGGTGGCAGTCCTGGGGACAGGCACAATTTTTTTTTGGCGTCCTCTCTTTGTGTTGGGATGGGATTTCACCAAGGCAAGCTCCAAAGGTCAGGATCCTCTCGAGCTCAATTGCCAGAACCATTTCTTCCACAGACCTTCACAAGACTTCCTTTTATTCTTTTTGTAACAAGAGAGACAGATTTTTACCAGGTCAGACCAAATGCGTGTTTGGTCTGGTACCATCTGACAGTAACTGATAGCAAATATTCCCTTCCTTTATCTCCCAAAAAGAATGAAGATGGGGCAACTGCTCTGCCTTCTCACTTTCCCTCTTCTGATGAGATCAAAGCTTTTCTGTTTGAGAAATTCCCATCATGAGGTTATAACCCCAGCTTTGTGTTAATAGCTCTCCATAGACTCTTCTCCCTGGAATTTACCTAATAGTTTTTGAGCCCCACCAACAGTAGCAGATACCCAGTGTGACATTTCAAGCACTTACTGAGGGAGATGGCTACCTCAACTGGGTTTCCTTGGTGCCTGAGGGGGACTCAGACCTGCATCTGCCAGGAGAATTACCTGAGGCTGCAAATCCTCCTCCTCTGTTGGCTAGGCAGGTTTCTCTGACTGCCTGATGGAGCAGGATATCTTCACCCCCAGGCAGATTTTTAATAGCCTCTGGGCAGATTAGCAGCTGAAAGTAAGCAGCTGTCCAAAGCAGAGAGCAAGCCCAGTAAGCACATAACACCAGCATGACTGACCCAAATGGTCACAGTGATGGTACCTTGACAGCATGAAATAGGACTGCCACTGTGCCTTTCTTAAGCCAATTAGGTGAGGGAAAAGTCTGCCTGTTTCCTGCCTGTTGGGATCTGATCCATTAGCAAGGATAACAAGTTTGAGTTTGAAGGTCTCTCAGTGCTTGCACTGCTTCTTACTGGAGCAACAAGGCAGCTGGACTGGTCCTTAGTCAGCTGCACCTCAGATAAGATCCTGCAAAGCATTCTCAGGCATTTCATGGGTGTGTTTATAGACAGATACGGACTTGAGCTTAAGCAGGGGTGTCCCTCCCCCTAAATTTAGCTTTATTTTATCAAGTCAGTATGACTTCTCTCCAAGTTTATTCTTTAGTCGAGTCCTCAGTCAATCACAGCCCTTCTCAAACCTGTCAAACATATCAGAATTATAATATTACCACAGGGCTCAAAGCCAGATGTAGGCAGGTGGGGGGAGGGAGCTGTCAGAGCAGCAGGCAGCAGCAGCACAGCTCCCTGTCATGGTTTGAGCCCACCCAGCTGGCACTAAACACCATGAGTTCACTGCTGGTTTGTACCCACTCGGGTGGGATGAGGAGGAGAAAACACAACAAAAGACAAGAGGGTTGTGACAAAGGACATGGAAGGCTCACTCATCACTTATGGTCACGGGCAAAAGACTGACTGATTCTATGATTCTATTCTATAAGTGCAAAGAGGGATGTCTTAGAAGATTTTCAAGGCTTTAGTTGGGTTTCTTTTCCTGGTTTTGTTTTGCACATGTTAAAGCTTTGGTTCTTCTCCCAGTTAGCTTTAAGGGCAGCTCCAACATACGAAGAGTTCGTGGCAGTTTTGTTTGCAGATGAGTGTGATCCTCAGGAAGAAACATTTCACAAAGGAATGCAGAGGAACCTCAACATTTATTTACCAGCCATGGAAAAGCAGCTAGGGTAGGGTGTCCCTGCCCATGGCAGGGGGTTGGAACTAGATGATCCTTGTGGTCCCTTCCAACTCTGACTGATTCTATGATTCTAAGTGTGCTGGACTCGGAGCCTTCTCGGATACAGTGGCACCGAGAAGTATGTGGGGTGTGCAGGGACACTGCAGCTTATACTACAGTCCCCAAGCAAGATGGTAAGGACATCATTTTCAAAATGCTTCCTGACTATAATAGCCTGTGCTGATTTGCACAGGTCCACACCTAAATGCAAATCCTTCACACACGCTGGCAGGTGGCATCTTACATGCAGGTACCAAAGGCTGGGTGTCACATGCACCCCCTTTGCTGGGTATGTGCATGTTTAAGCCACCAAGCTTAAGAAAATAAACGTCTGCTGCCATTTTTTGCCTCCCCACATAGCAGATGCTTCTTGGTACCATTCCTAATAGCAGATGCTTCTTGGTACCATTCCTAGAAGCCATTGCAGAGCAGTCAATGACCGGGAAAGCCTTGGCAAACAACCTTTCCCCAGCCTTGGGAATGTGCTGGGGATCTTTAGGGTGACCCAAAGCTGGGTTACAATTGTATTGTTAGTCACAGGTCTGGATTGCAGGGTTTGGAAAGGTGTCGTGTGACTGCTTGCTTGACACGGCCACTTGTTGAGGCAAACATTAAAAAAAAAAAAAAAGAAAGAAAGAAAAGAAAAGGGAGAAAAAGGAGCTTGAATAGCTCTCAATTAAATGGGTTTGCATTGTGCTGGGTGAGGGTGTGCCCCATCCTGGCTGGCAAAGCCAAACAGGTAAAGGCCAAAGCAGTAACTAACACCGAAAAGCAGGGAGGGAGAAGGGGACTCTGCACACCTTAGGATTGAAAGCTGTCTTCAGCCTTAGGTCTTGTTCTCAACACAGACAAAAAGCATGAGAGGAGATTTCAGTGAGATTTGTAAAGAGGCCCTTTAGCAGTAAAAGCTGATCTAGAGGCGGAGGACAAAAGAACAATGGCTCTGCAGAAATGCTACGCCAGGCTGAGCTGAAACCATCTCACCGAGGGGTTCTGCAAGGAGCAATTGCAAGTCAAGACTGGAAAAGATCAAATAGCAGCTGGAAAGCAAGAATATACCAGGGAGGAGGGGGGAGAGGAGCTAAGCCACTTCAGCACCAACAACATAAAATACAGAATAAAACAGTATTTATAATGTATTATATATAGATTTATAATATAATAACAGAAGTGATTAGGCAGTTCTTTTGCCGTGTTAATTCTGTCTGCTTTGGTGCATAAAGCAGAAATAGACCTTGTCATCTTACAGTGATTTTGATGGACTTGTGTAAATGTGCTGCTGCTTCTGACAGATTTTATTGAAGCATGGATGCACAAAGATACTGAAACACCATTGAAGGAAAGGGAATCAGACACCTCAGTGCTTTTTTTCAAAGTGACCCTTTGACCACACTGCAAATCTGCAGCTGCATGAGGGGAGATACCTACTCAGGCAACCATGACAGCTGAAATACACACCTTAGGTTACAACTAAATTGTTTTCCCTGTGCAGCAAGTACAACTGCAATTCCACTTCTGTTTTTCTCCATGCTTCTCGCTGAAGTCCCAGCCGTAGCTCACAATGCACAACGCCAAGTAACTGCCCTGGAGGAAGTCGTGCAATGACGCCTAAGTTTAAGTGATGTTAAAACTCTCAGGGATCTAAAACTTTAGAAAACCTATTTGAACCTCTTGCCAAAACTCCTGACAGCTTTATGTCCTTAGGCACTTTGGCCATAGCCTGATTTCTGGTCTCAGACTTGATGCATCATTCTGCTCAGGTACCTTACAGTTCCTTTCTTTAAAGCAGGGTTGATGCGTGCTTCCTTTGGAAAGGTGAAAGGATCTATCTTTGGTGGGGAGGTCATTTCTCCAGAGTTCTTCAGGGTTAGGGGTCAGCATTAGGGTTAAGATTAGGGTCAGGGTTAGGGGGTTAGAGTTAGGGGTTAGTGTTAGGGTTATAGACAAGGTTATGGGTTTCTTTCTTTAAAGCAGGGATGATGAATGCTTCCATGCATGCTTCCTTGGGAAAGATGAAAGGATCTATCTTCAGTGGGCAGTTCATTTCTCCAGAGTTCTCCAGGGTTAGAGTTAGGGGTTGGCATTAGGGGTAAAATCAAGGTTAGGGTTATAGATAAGGTTATGGGTTAGGGTAAGGCTTAGGGCTTGGTGTTTAGTGTTTCCAGTTTGTTTTCAAGTTTGGGTTAGCATTAGGGTTAAGATTAGGTTCAGGGTTGGGGGTTAGGGTTATAGATAAGGTTATGGGTTAGGGTAAGGCTTATGGTTTGGTGTTTGGTGTTTCCAGTTTGTTTTCAGGTTTGAGTTTGCATTAGGGTTGGGCTAGGTTTAGTGTTAAGAGTTAGGCTGAGGGGTTAGTGACAAAGTAGGGATGTTGCATGTTTTTTTCTCAGATTAAATGATTGACCTATAGTGGTGCAGAATTCTGCAGAATTCTCAATGGCAAGGTATTGTTTAGCTTTAGGCAAACATTCTGAGGAGGGCAAGGCCAGCCAAATTTCTATTCCAGGACAGAAAAAGAAGGAGAAAACCAATAACCAATAAAAACCAATAAATAGACATAAGCAGATAATGTATAGTAAAGAGAATAAAATAGAATAGAATAAAATAAAGCCAGATTACCTCCAAGATCATCTGGTCCAGCAGGAAAATAAAATACATTAAGGAAGAATATCTGTCTACAACAAAACTGGGCACTAGTGGAAGTGCTTTCCAAAGCTTACATGTTTTCAGTCACTGTCAGTAGCATTTGCTCTTCTGATGTGGGTCCTCACTTTATCACTGTTTTTCATGTTGGCTGTAATTCATCAGATGTTAATTACCACGTGAGATAGGTAATATATTGCCTAGGGGCATTTTCAGATCTGCTATTAGCCAGTTAACAACTGAACCAGAAACCAGCCACAGCTTCCCCAGCCTTCCAGGAAGAATGAAACTACCTTTCGGTGTCTCATGATCTTGCTTTGTCCTTTTCTCAAGAGATTGCCAGTGCAAAATGCTCTCTGTGGACATTCAGCATGTCTGCCTATTTCTATAGCCTCTTTATGGTCCAGCAGGGAGACTGCTATTGCATTGTTATGCCAAGAAAAGAACCCAAAAATAGAGGAGCTAGAAATTACTTTTAAAATACTTTCTCCCCCTCCCCCCCCACCTCTCCTTTTGTTGCAGAGGTCTGAGCTACAGCATTTCTAGGAAGTGCTGTTGGCAGGATTTCTCTTTCAAGTTTACACCATCCTCCTAGTCTGGAACCCAGTGATTTTAAACAGGACAGGTAAACCAACTCTGATTTTTGGAAACTTCTGTCACTGAAAGCACAGGCCAAGATAAACACAACCAAAAATGTGCAGACTATGAGGCTCCTTCTGTTTCCCAGGCATTTCCAGCGTCAAGACTAAGGCTCGGTTTTGCTCCTGTCCATAAAACTGGATCTATTATAACTTTTCCCTTGGCCACTGAAGTGCTGTCCACTCGCCTGTCACTGAGCAGTTCTTATGAAATCAGTGGGCAGTTTATCTGCTCAAACATTTACAGGCTGAGCATGAAATAAAGACATGTAAAGCAACATAAGCTCAAGGCAGCAGTGACAAAACAAACAAACAAACAAAAAAAAAACCCCAACCAAAACCCAAAACAAAACAAACAAAAAAACCCCCCAAAAAACCCAACAAACAGAGCCACCAAAGTTCAAGAGCTCAGCACCTGTAACATTTCATTTCAACAGACATACATAGGCATGGTTCCTGCTTTCAGCAGTGCTTTTTACCTCCTTAGTGGAAAAGGAACCACCATGGTAAATGGTCATCAGGGCAAGGGAGGGGATTCTGCCCCTTTGCTCTGCTCTCCTCACACCCCACCTGGACTACTGTGTGCAATTCTGGAGCCCCCAGCACAAGAAGGACATGGAACTGTTGGAGCAAGCCCAGAGGAGGCCACAAAGATGCTCAGAGGGCTGCAGCAGCTCTGCTATGAGGACAGGCTGAGAGAGCCTGGGGCTCTGCAGCCTGGAGAAGAGAATGCTTCAAGGAAGAGAAGGCTTTCCAATATCTGAAAAGGGCCTACAGGAAGGCTGGGGAGGGACTATTGACAAGGTCCTGTAATGACAGGATGAGGAGGAATGGGTTCAAACTGGCAGAGGGGGGATTTAAACTGGATGCTAGGAGGAAGTTATTTACAGTGAGGGTAGTGAGACACTGGAACAGGTTGCCCAGGGAGGTTGTGGCTGCTCCCTCCCTGGAGGTGTTCAAAGCCTTGAGCTATCTGTTCTAGTGGGAGTTGTCCTTGCTTATGTCACAGGGGGGGTTGGAACTGGCTGAGCTTTGAGGTCCCTTCCGACCAAAACCATTCTATGATTCTGTGAGGGAAAACACTTGCAGTGTTGCAAACAAGCAGCAGATTGATGGCACACACAGACTTATGTCTGAGAATCAAGCCTACCTCATACCCAAAACATCAGATATTCTGGTAACTAATACCCTGAAAAAACCCCAAACATTCTAACTCATTTTCACTCACATGAAACATGACATCTAGATCTGATGAGGATTACTCACCAGAGTAAATTTTTTGTTTAAAATCGTGCCTTACAGCTATTGTGGAAAGCTATTTGCTGCCCCCCAAACACATATTATCTGCTCTTAGGTTGCTTTATCCGGATAAAAATGGGCAGTAAATCAAATTTGTAAGCTGCAGCTGCTAATTAATGTGCTTTAGTTGAAGACTACATCCAAATACTGTTTCTTAGAGCTATTTGTGAATTTCAGATGTGTCATTAAGGATAAAAAGAGGTAAAGAGAAATTACCTCACTACTTCTGGTGCCTATAAAATCAAGCAACTTCATCCCTTTTGTTTTATTTGGAAATGAAAAATCACAGCCAGCAGGTCTCCCATCTCATTTACAGTGCATTAGTGATGAAGGGGAAAGGTTTGTTTTTCAAAATGGTGTAATTATATGGTCTCAAATACCATCCTATAACCAACTCTCTCTCACCCCAGCCTTTAGAAAACAGCTTAGAATATACAAGGTTTGGGTTTCTTTTGTCTGTCCTACAGGATAGGATCCCAAAACACAGCAGAATGAGCTTCCAGTTTGTACCTGCACTTGAAACAGCTTTTCTTCCAATTAGATATCAGGTATTTGATGGAGCTAAAGTAAACATGGGATTTATTCTCAAGCATCCAGCTGCACTGCCCAGGCCAAGGCTAGTGTTCTGTCCCTCAAATTTTAGACTTTGTATGAGGCTATCTTGTTAATGGGCAAATGACTTTGTATTTCAAACAAAAAAATATCATTGGTTGCACTACAGTGAAGGCAACATAAAAAAACCCAACACAATGAACCCCCCAAAGGCAGTGAAGCCTCCTCAAAACAGCAAAGTCCCTTCTCCTGAAAGAATTTTCACTTCAGCTTAAGTCATATCCTGACACAACATCTGAAGTTTAAAGGCTTGAGGCTTTCAAGGCATTTATTTCAGTGTTTCCAATTTAGGAGTACTTTATGCAGGTGCTCCCTTGTAATCTTTGTTGAGGTCCAGACTGACCAGCAGCAATTGCAGGGAATGATTCACCATGCAGCTACTCAGAGGTTTATTTTTAGTTTTGGCATGAGCAGGGATAAGCAGACATATACTTAACAAGTTTATTTGAAAAGTTAACTCTATTTGCTAAGTGTATTTTTTTCTCCCCCAATACCTGTAGCTCAGTGGTATCTGGAGTAAAAGTTAACTCTACTTGCTAAATGTAATTTTTTCTCCCCCAATAATTGTCGCTCAGTGGTATCTGGAGTAAAAGTTAACTCTACTTGCTAAATGTAATTTTTTCTCCCCCAATAATTGTCGTTCTCAGTGGTATCTGGAGTAAAAGTTAACTCTATTTGCTAAATATTTTTTTTCTCCCCCAATACTTGTAGTTCTCAGTGGTATCTGGAGTAAAAGTTAACTCTATTTGCTAAATATTTTTTTTCTCCCCCAATACTTGTAGTTCTCAGTGGTATCTGGAGTAATATTATGAAAACTGCACTGCAACTGATGTAGCTGAGGTTGAGCCTCATCTGCTTCCTTCCATTTATTTTGCCAATATGTCACTGCTTGCTTTCAAAAACAAACAGCAGCTACCTTCTACAGGCGCTCTGCTTCCCAAACGTACTTTCTGATGCATGATATTTAAAAAGGGGCTGAGGAAAGTACCTATATTAAGAATGCAAGCAGCCCTTTAATAATTCAGTACACAGAAATGCCCTGTTGTTGTAACTGAGCATATATTCTCCAATGCAAAAGGAAGGTCAAGCTTTCTCCACGTCAGTGGTTAAAAAAACTTTAATTAGATGCTTCCATAAAGCGCCATCTTTTTCTGTATCAGCTGAATTCACTCACATTATGTATAGATCACTTAAAGCTTTTATCTGGTGGTCAGGCGGGGAAAAGAGAGTCCTGTTTTTGTGCTGCAAGCTGTCGAGGGGCAATTCCCACTCCTCCCTGTGGCACCCAGGTCAGAACTAACCTACAGATCCTGCCGCATGGCCCTTGCGCAGAGGGCGGGGAAGGCGAGATGAGGCAGGCAGCCCATTTTCTCATGGATCTAGTTTTTCAGTGGCTGCTATCGAATTCATTGAAGCAAGGATTTGACTGAACAGGAAGGTAGGATTACATCTCCTTCCCACAGCTCAAGGTCAGGCTAAAGATGGAGGACGAGCGAGTTGTTTTATTTGTGTTTATTGCCAAATTTTCAGGCTGAAAGTGCCAGACACGATGATTAAGACATGGCCAGCACTTAGTCATACATTAACCAGCATTGATATTAAATCTTGACAGTAGTCATCTGAACAGCATAGCTCCAATAAACCCCAAACTGCTTAGGTCTATCTTGTGCTTAGATAAAGAATCGCAGCTGACGAACCCGAGACGTTCCCACAGATCCGAGGTTCACGGTAGGAGGAGGTAGCTTGGAGGTACAGAAGAAACTGTATTTTCACAACAGGATTAAAAATGCAGAAAGGCATCTGCATGAAATGTATAAACCAGTAGTCTGCATAGTTCTGTGGATCTGAACCTCACAGAGCTCACACTGAACCAGATGAAGGAGCAAGAAATGTGCAGCATCTCCTTCCTTACTTGTTCTTCTTTTCAACATACACACACACAGAGACAGAGGCACACACACAAAGGGTCTTTGGGCCCAAGAGTATATAGATACAGCCCTGGCTAACTGTAGATGAATTACAGTTCTTCATCTGTCTCTCCATCCCCAGCTTTTACAGCTTCCTCTTTCTCTCTCACACCCTTTTGTCTGTGGCTGGGTTTCCTCCAACTACTTCTTAACAGAAGAATTTCAGATGCCCCCTGACTGAAGAGGCTCCACAGAAGAAATACATCTCCAAGGAGAAACTTCTAAGAGCTTCCCCTACAATCTTCCACCTCTTTACTTGGTCAGCATATAGTCAAGAACATTAAAAAGCAGTCCAAAACCAGCACCTTGTAGTTTTACTAAAGGAAATAAAAAAGCATGCCTGCACACTGGGTGTAAAAAAAGCTTTTATGGGAGTAGATTTGATGCTACAGTCCCTTTGTCCTTGGGACAAAGAGTCTGAAGGAGTAGCTGAGTGAAGAGCCAACCAGTACCTAAGCCAGCTAGGCTGGCTGAGTTTATCACACAAGAGGCTCATTTGATATTATTATGCACAGTGAACCATGGGGCACTTGCCCAGCACCTACTGCATCATTTCAGTGATTGTCAGTGACTGGTTTAATCCATACTTTCACCTGGGACTCAGATCTTCTTTTCTTTCAGGCAATTAAAAAAAAAAAAATTAAAAATGAATTAACCTTTAATGATTAGTTACAACCAACCAAAATCACAATGGCAAAATCCTTGACTCTAAGAAATAATTTTCAGTCCCTGCCGCGATGCAAGATCTTATTTCACATTCAGAAAAAAAAGAAAAAAAAAGTCTAAAACCATTTTAACAATATAAAGTATATTGCAAACGCCTTTAAAATAAATAAATCAGTTGTTGCTACATCACCTACTACGAAGAAATGTGTAATTGCTGAGGGTTTTCAGCTGAGTTTGCTCTGTAAGGCACACCACCAGTACAAATCTGGCTTGCAGTTTACTTTGTCCAAAAACACAGGAGCTGTTAGAGGGAGCAGACAGCTGCCCGGGTTGAAGCACATTACCTCGCTACCAAAAGAAACCCTGGGACTCTTTAATCTGGCCTCACAAGCTTCAGAGGTGGCAAACATTAAAGAACATTCCCAGTGCTGCCCGATCCTATTTCCACAACCCTGCCTGTGCTCGTCTCCCAGAATTTACATTTTATCGCAAAATTTCTTCATCGGAGCTTCATTATGCCAGTTACCACCAATTATGCAAAGATCACAGGTTCCATGTGTAAACAGTGTGAATCACAAGGCAAAACCCAGCCTCCTTCTGTAACAGAGCCGTGGGAGACCAGCCTCTGAGACACCTGCTTGTCATTACATAGTGAGAAGAGGGAGAGAAACAGCATGGCCCTGCCTTCTGCATATTTACATGAGACGTGGGGAATGGGTGAATGCAAGTGTCTGCCCCTCACAACATCTCTTTTGACCCTTGCAGGGGAAGGAGGACAGGTTCATGGTGTGCCTGCTAATGGCAGGGCAGCGGCACACACGGCACAGCTGGAGGTCCTCGGCCCTGAAAGTAGATAAGAGCACTTCGTTCCCTGCTTCCTTTGACAAGGCAACAAGTGAGATGAGAGCAGCAAAGCGCCTCCTGGACCTGGGTCACAAATCGGAGAAGTCAGCAGCTTGGCTCCTGGCAAGGGCTGGGGGAAGGTAGGGACCCTAGCATCAGCCGTGGGATAGCACCTGAGTCCGCTCATTGCAGTACGGGGACTGGGGTGTTTATTGGTGTCATTTTGTTAAGACAATCACTTTGTCCCATCATCTGGGGCTTTGGTCTCGGAGGTGTCCATATAACACTGCATGCTATCCACTGGTCTGACCGAGGTGCCAGGCTCCCTGCAGTGTCCTCTCAGGGCTGGGCAGGCTGCTGCCACACACCTCCACGTTGCCCACGGGGCTAAGCGAGGCCAACCCCAGCCGTGGGGCAGCTGCAGACTCCAGCCATCTGTCCTGCCGGTGCTCCGTCCAGTGGCGCCTCTTCACCGGGGGCGAAGCCCTCCTGGGCTACTCGGCCCCTGGCGCTGCAGTGCCCACGGCACCGCCGCCGTCGAAGACCTCGGGGTTGTCGGCCAGCAGCGAGGTGCGCACCTTCCGCCTCTCCTTGAAGCGGCCCGAGTGAGAGACGCGAAGGCTCCGGCGGTTGCCTCCGGCAGCCCCTGCAGCGTCAGCGCTGCTGTAGAGGGGCAGCTGCTCCTCCCGGCCGCCGGGGTTAGGAGGGTCGGCGGGGGTCTCGCTGGGGGCAGCGGGTGGCGGGGCGGCCGCCGCTTCCTTGGGCTTCTTCTTGCTGGTCAGCGACTTCCACCAGGGCCGTGCGGAGCTGCCCTTCACGCCGGCGCGGGGGGCGGCAGCGGCTGTGGCGCTGTCAGCCATCTCGGGCTCCTGAGGAGTGGGAAAGGAGAGCGAGAAGGGGCAGTCAGCCGGGCGGGCAGGCAGCTCTCCGCCCGGGCAGCGTGCGGCACAGCCGGGGCACGCCTGCCCTTCACCGCGGGAGCTGCCGGGTGGGCGCCGGGGCACGGTACGGCGCTTTGCCCCTGGCCGAGTCCCGTTGACAAGCGCCGCTCCGCCTTCTCCTGCGCGGCCGACAGCGTTAAAGGTAAAGACAACCCCGGGGCTGAGCGGGACCCGCTCCCTGCACTCGCTCCCCCAGCCTCTCAAGTGGGCCTCAGGGCCTGCCGCCTCCCCACGGGACGGGCCCGGGAGCTCGCCTACCTCCTGGCGGTGCCTGCAGCGTTGGGGCGTCGTTCGCTCGCTCCCTTCCTTCCCTTCCTCCCGCCGGCTCCCGGAGCAACAGGTAGGGGAGGCGGCACCGGCCTGTGGGCGGCCGCCCGCCTGCTGCGGGAGCGCTCTCCTTCTCCCACGGGCGCAGAGCGGCCGCTGCTCCTCCAGTCGCCCCTAGGTCTCCGCCGGCGGCGGGAAGGGAGGCAGGAGGCAGCGGAGGTGTCGGCAGGAGCGGCGGCAGGAGCCGCGGCTCGGCGCCTGTGCGGCGCGGCGGCAGGTGGCGGCGGCAGGTGGCGGCGGCTGGCGGCTCGGCCCCGTGGGCGGAGCGTGGCCCGGCCGGCCCCGGGCGGCTCCCGCTCACCTGTCCGCCTGCCGCCTGGGAAGCGTTGTCGGGAGGAGCCTCTGGCCTGCCTCGGGCTGGCGGCCAGCGGGCCGGGCCGTGGCGGACGGCCGGAATCCCCGCGGGCACCGCTCGGCGGTGAAGTAGGCGTGGGGAGGGAGAAGGAAAGGAAGGAGGCTTAGCGCAGGTGAGGCGGCACCCTGATGGAACCCGGGGCCGCCAGCCGGGGATGCGGTGTGGTCGGTGTACCTGGCTGAAATGTTTGCGCGCATGATTGGGCGTGCGTAGGTGAGTATTTTGTGGCCTCGGAGGCGACAGAGTTGCCTTTTCTGTTCCATCTTTTAAAAGCAGATATAGCCGAGAGACGGTGCCACACGGTGCGTGTGCTTGAACGGCTTAGAGTTTCTGTGTGACGGTGGATATATGGCCATACAAACGTCTTCTTTGACGTTCCCGAAAGGGGAAAAAAAAAAAAAAAGATATTTTTGTACCACCCTGTGCGTTTAAAATGGTGCTTTGTTCTTCGGACAGCTACGCTCTGTAATACGCATTTGCTTCTTAACAACTCTCCCATCAGCTGCGCAGTTACTCAAGGGTGTGTGTGCTGGTGTGAAGGAGTTCCTGAGAGCAGTGGTATTTGAGCCTCATCTTTCGCAGATTTACTCCTGCTACTTGCAGATTCCCTGAGTAGTCCCTAAAGATGAGATGTATGGAAATTGGCGAATGCAGGCTGCTGAGGGAGAGGAGCCCAGGGTGCACACTTGTGTTACGCTGTAGATTGCTCCCTTTGAACCCAAAGGCTTTTTGGACAGGGAGGCATGCACAGACATGCACTTGAGAGTACTCTAAACTCTCTATTATACTATACATAAAAGCAGCAAAAAATGCTCCCTATGGAATAAAATGGTAACTTTCACTGAGGAAAAAAAAAAAGTTATTTACATTCCCTTCTAAAAAGCAACTAATATTTTCTAAGATTTGTAGCACCAGGGCATCAGGCTTTGTTGGGCCAAGGACAGAGACCATCTCTAGATCAAGTTTCCTGTAGTGAATACGGCCTTGTGCTTTGCTACTCATTTGTTTTATAAAGAAAGAAAACATCAGGATCTGTTCTCATCCTGTGTTCCAGGGAAGTGCCTGGGGAGAAGGGAATTTACGGAGAGATAAAGGTAATTAATATTTTTTTAAAAGCCTTTTTCACAAAAAAAAATATATATATTTCTGGTTGACATTTGTAGTTTCTGCTCATAGGCTTATACCAAACAATTGCTACTGTATTACTTGTTTATATTATTTTATCATAGACCTGACCTCTTGGCTCACAGAATGGGATAGGATGGAATGGAATGGGCCAGGTTGGAAGAGACCTCCAAGTTCATCCAGTCCAACCTAGCACCCAGCCCTAGCCAATGGCACTAAGTGCCTCATCCAGGCTTTTTGTGAACACCTCCAGGGACAGTGACTCCACCACCTCCCTGAGCAGCCCATTCCAATGCCAATCACTCTCTCTGGCAAGAACTTCCTCCTAACATCCAGCCTAGACCTACTCCCGCACGACTTGAGACTGTGTCCCCTCATTCTGTTGTTGCTTGCCTGGGAGAAGAGCCCAACCCCACCTGGCTACAACCTCCCTTTAGGCAGTTGTAGACAGCAATGAGGCCACCTATGAGCTTCCTCTTCTGCAGGCTAAACAACCCCAGCTCCCTCAGCTCTCCTCACAGGGCTTGCGGTGTGGGTTTGTTTGTTTTTTTTTTCACTTAAGCCTGTTTCAAAGAATCTTACAATAACACTTGTACTGAAAGCAAGGTCTACTGAGAAGAGAGGGGTTGGAAAGCTTTGTAAGCAGCGTGTGGGTGGGAGGGTGCTGTCTGCATGCGTATGCAGTGGTGCTGGATGCCAGCAAAACCTGCTCTGCGTTTGAAAGTGGAGTGTTATGGCTCAGTCACAGCACACAAGATTGGCACTAAGGTTAGTGTTTACACAGAAACAACTCTTGACAATGAAAATGCATGGTCTGCCCCATCCTGACTGCAACACTACCTGTTGCATTCCTTCAGTATGTGCCTATTTAAAGCACTGACATAAAAACAGAAACAAAATAACTGAGTCCTTCAATTTATGGGAGTTAGGTATTATATTCATATGAGACTGCTGCAGTTAAATTCTGCCCTGTCTTTGGAGGAGGATAGGATAAAATTTAGTGTGTTTTTATAGTCCCAATTAGGGTGGATGTGCAGGATTGTAGGGGATGCTCCAGTACACTGCAGGGCCTTTTCTCTTACCTTGTAACGTGTTCCTTTTGTGTAAAACTAAACCATGTTGACATCAGGTCTCTTCATAATTCTTCAGGCTTCCCAAAATTCAGAAGTACCCAAATTTAGTTCCCAAAATTTAGAATCCAGTATTCTAAAGGTTTAGATTCCCAAAGACTAATTTTAATGTCAATTCCCAAACTAATCTTCCTAAACTGTTACTGCGTTGAAAAGAAAAAACAAAAGCAAACCAAAGCAACATTAAAAAAAGAAGGAAAAAAAAGAAAAAAAGAAAAAAAAGGTCCTTCCCATTGTCCTCTTTCCAAACTTTGCAAAATCTGCTGTGTTTAAATTGAAACTGTTCTCCCAGGAGCAGAGAGGCACGTTCACTGCCTTCCTGACGATGCATGTCTAGCTGCACTCTGGAACCTTTTCATTTTCAAAACACAACAGCAGCTTTAACTCTGATATTAAATACAGTTATAATTATACCAGGGGGATCAAGTCCTGGCTCTAGCTGTAGCATCAGCATAATTATGTGCAGAATGCCTTACCTTCAGAGAAAGGTAATGTGAAGTATGCTCCCCACGTAAGATCTACTCACTTCCTAAATCTGCCAGGCCTGGAGCATTCAGCAATAACCATAATTCACAGAGGTTCAGATTTGTGAATCTTAAACCATGATCTTCACTTTAATCAAGGAATTGATCTCTGCAGCTAAAGAGCATAAAATAGTATTGATGCTCTCACTCTTATCTCCATGAGCCCTGTAGTCTCTTCATTCCTTTTAGATAGCTGTAGGGACTATAGCAATATAATTCTGCTTTGAAGATCCTGTTAGATGGCATTCTTCTTCTTCTTTTGTGTTTAGGAATTACCTTCCTACTCAAGAGTTTTCAGCAGTTCCTGGCAGAGGTGTCTGTTGGCACTTGAACCTTCTTCCTCCCTTTTCTGCCGACTTTGACTCTCTACTTGCCAATAAAGAAATGAGAGGGAAGCCAGACAGGTTCCTGCAGCTTCTGCCCTTTGAGCAAAGTCTGGGGAGAGTGTAGCATTGAGGGGAAATATGGGAGCCTCTCCAATAACTGCCACTTTGGGGAGCTTGAGCAGCTGAAGTGCCCACTTGTGGGCCCTTCCATGAAGCAAGCCCCATCTCCTTCTGCTGCTGTCTGCAGCCTCTTCTCAACAAGGCAGCACCTATCTGGCCACTAGCAGGATCAAGGGGAGCCAGCTGCCTTTGTGCCCTCTCTGTACTTTGTGTGTGGGAGCCTGATACTGGCAGCAGCTGAAGGTAGAGCAGAAGAGGCTGTTGGCTGTCTCCATTGCCAGGTGGGAGGGATCAGGCGAGAGCAGCAGCCTAGCAGGCTTAGGAAAATGCTCTCTTTCTGAGCTTGTGAGTCCAGGAAGGGCCCTGTGCAAACACAGTTAATCACAGTGTCTCATTTGTACAGATCTGCACTGTGCAGTGTTTGAGCTTATCACAAAAGGCATGGTTGCTCCACGTGCTCTGCAAACCTCTCTTAGCACCTACCACCACAATCACCTGCTTGCAATGTGACTTTAAGCCATCCTTCAGCCTGGCTCTTTATTACCCCAGGCACTCCCAGCACCAGGTCTCAGTTTGCCCAATACTACATTCACAGTCCTTCCTTCCTCCTGTATTTGTCAGTAATGCATAGCTCAGAAGAGTTCCCAAACCTGATTCTTTCCTTCCCAGAGCCTTGGGCCAAATGGCCCTGCAGTCTCCTTCATTAAAATCAAATGTTGTGGGAACTTGGAGATGTAAACATATAGGAAAGTGTAGTCTTATGCCTTGCTTAGAAATAAAACGAACGTGGTACCAACTCACCCAGTTTTGTGCTCTGCTAGACTGGTTCTGTAGGTTAAACTCACATCATCTCACAGAGTTGAGAGCAAAGGTCTGCCTCTTTTGTAACTTCCTTTGAAAAAAAGCTTTCCTGAGGAAACATAACTGCACTGAAGCTTTTTGTTTCTCTGTTTTTGCAAATTCTACATCCTCAGTAGCTTCTACCACCTTTGTCCAATTCCAAGTGTATCTGGCAGCAGGAGAGACATTAATTAAGTTTCAGAACAAGTGGTCTCTGGGTAGAGGAGCCTCACATCGGTGTCATAGTTGAGGAAACCCTTCAAGAGTGCTCAGCTGCCTTCTCAGTGCAGGTGTGCTTTGGAGGCAGACACAGCAGATGCTGCCTCGCCTGCAGTGTGTTCTTGGGAAGCAATTCCTTTGCTCAGTTGCCTCTGCACGTTCAGAATTGCTGACAGCACTGAGTCTTGTGAAGACAGAGGCATAAAGAAGAGATTTCAACTGTTCCACAGCACTTAGGCAAGCTACTACTTTACAAACCATTAACTTCATGTAATGTTTTATCACTTATGGCTAAAGGGCTCTGCATTAGAGGAGGCAAGACATTTCACCCTGGCAGCTTCAGTGACCAGCTGTGAGGGGGTGCACAGTTGCACTCATCACACCAGAAGATGGGGCTAGCTGAATGGGAGATGGGAATCACGGGTGGATGCCTGCGGCAGGGCACTGCTACTGCACCCACAGCTGTAGCAGTGGAGGGGAACAAGGTTCCTGCTGAACCCGAAACCGTGTCCAGTTTTGGAGCCCCTATTACCAGAGGGATGTGGACATGCTGGAGCGTGTCCAGAGAAGGGCCACGAGGATGCTCTGAGGGCTGCAGCACCTCTGCTATGAGGACAGACTGAAAGAGTTGGGGTTGTGCAGTCTGGAGAAGAGGAGGCTCCCAGGTGACCTTATGGTAGCCTTCCAGGATCTGAAGGGGGCTGGGGATGGACTTTTGAGGCTATCAGGACTGGGGGAATGGAACAAAGCTGGAGGTGGGGAGATTCAGACTGGACGTGAGGAAGTAGTTCTTCAGCATGAGAATGGTGAGAGCCTGGAATGGGTTGCCCAGAGAGGTGTTTGGGGCCACATCCCTGGGTGTTTGCATCCAGGCTGGATGAAGCTGTGGACAGTCTGATCTAGGGTAGGGTGTCCCTGGCCATGGCAGGGCGTTTAGAACTTAGATGATCCTTGTGGTCCCTTCCAACACTGACTGATTCTATTAATATCTGGCTCCAGTGGTATCTCACCTGCTTCCAGAGGAGCACAGCTGGGTTCCACAGATGAAATGACCTAGCAGGGAAGTTTTACCAGCTCAAACACAGACTCCTGGGGCATCTTTCAGATGATTCTCACTACTCTTTAGTAGTAGTCTTGCTGAATACTTTGGAGTAAAGGGAAGGATTTGGTGTAATCCAGTTAAGACTATATATATATATATAGAGTCTCTATATATATGAAAGTTCTTGCCAGAGAGAGTGATTGGCATTGGAATGGGCTGCCCAGGGAGGTGGTGGAGTTGCCATCCCTGGAGGTGTTTATGAAAGGACTGGATGGGGCACTTAGTGCCATTGGCTAGGGCTAGGTGTTAGGTTGGACTGGGTGAGCTTGAAGGTCTCTTCCAACCTGGCTTATCTATTCTTATACATATATTTCCTTTTTTTCCCTGTGTACTGGAATGTAGACTTTTTCTTCTGTTTTAGCATCCAGTTTTGCAGAGAATAATCTTTTGCCTTTTTATTTTCATGAATGGTGAATCTGGAATAGAAACCGTGCAGCCCTGGGCATAGCAAAAATAGCTGCAGTAAGTCTCACGAGAGGAAGTGGCACTAGTGCGGTACTGAGGGGACAGGATTCTTTTACCCCCATGCTCAGTATGCCCCAAGGATGGTGAATATTGTTAATCAGCCAAACAAAGAGGAACAGTTAACTAAGGATTTCTGCTTTAAGATGAGCTGACAGTGTGCACACGTGGCCCAGACAGCAACCGTGTCCTGGGCTGCATTAAGAGAACTGTGGCCAGCAGGGCAAGGGAGGGGATTCTCCCCCTTTTACTCTGCTCTCCTCAGATCCCACCTGGAGTATTGTGTGCAGTTCTGGAGCCCCCAACACAAGAAGGACATGGAAGTGTTGGAGCCAGTCCAGAGTAGGGCCGTGAAGATGGTCAGAGGGCTGCAGCAGCTCTGCTCTGAGGACAGGCTGAGAGAGTTGGGGCTTTTCAGCCTGGAGAAGAGAAGGCTTTGAGGAGACCTTGTAGTAGCTTTCCAATATCTGAAGGGGGCCTACAGGAGGGCTGGGGAGGGACTATTGACAAAGTCTTGTAATGACAGGACGAGAGGGAATGCGTTTAAGCTGGAGGCGGGGAGATTTAAATGGGATGTTAGGAGGAAGTTGTTTGCAGTGAGGGTGGTGAGACACTGGCACAGGTTGCCCAGGGAGGTTGTGGCTGCTCCCTCCCTGGATGTGTTGAAGGCCAGGTTGGATGAGGCCTTGAGCAACCTGTTCTAGTGGGAGGTGTCCCTGCCTATGGCACAGGGGGGTTGGAACTGGATGAGCTTTGAGGTCCCTTCCCTTATGATTCTATGTAGAACTGTACTTCTCCCTCTGTCCAGCAGATTAGAAACTTCTGCTCTCCAAGGAGACTAAGCATGGATATTTGTAAACACACTGCTCCCTACTGTCATCAAATCCTTAGAATAGGACCTGTGTTGAAGACCCAAGAGTATGAGATGTGCCAAAGCTACTAGTACACTCATGGCAGAGGGGAAGGGAGAAGCAGCAGAGCAATGCTTGCCTGCACCCCTACAAAAATTGGGGAAAAAAGGATACTATTCCTACCTTAAAAAAACAACTCATTACTGAAGGGGCTACAGAAAGTAAAATCACTGATAGTCAAATGTCTGTTCAAGGTAGGGGAAAAGTGCTGTGACAGAATTGATTCTGGGATATTGGCTGTGGCTGGACTACCACCAGGGTTCATTGCTTGGTTGGAGTTGTGCACAGAGGCGGCTCAGAGCGGTCACAGAAAATCAATGTGTGCATAGGCTTGGCCGTGCTGGTGTGGGCATCCAAGTGCCAACCTCAAACTGCTGACGTTCAGTAAAACTACCCCAAGTTTTGCAAATAGGAAAGTTTCCAGCAATGTCAGGATGATAATTAGCAATTGATTTTCATTTGGCAGCTTGCCATGTGGCCGGAGTGACAGACACCAAGAACTCTTTAACACATTTAATGGGATTTTTTTTTTCCCCCCCCCTTCCATTTACACTATCATAAATTACAAAGCATATTTCACTTCACAAAATAAAACCATTTCCAGATCGTTTTTATGACAGCATTAAGTAGTACATAACCTACAACAAATAGTCCTGTACAAGGCAAGGGAGGTCTATGGAAGTATTGGGAACTCAAGACTATTTAGCCTTTGCTCTGCAATCTGGGTTAATCTAGCTAGCCCTTAGTTATTTCCTCTAGAAGACGACAAATTTACAGCCATTGCCTCCACCTCCCTTCATTATCATAGTTACACATATTTATTTATTTTATTTTATTGTTCAATTTGAATAGAAACATGTGCTCCCTGAAATAATTCAGGAAACTGCATCACTGAGTTACCAAGCATGTGACACAAACGATTGAGATGAGGGATTATTAGATATATA
>VWZI01000957.1:552726-580838 GCA_013396835.1 Psilopogon haemacephalus | reverse complement strand
TTTTCAACAAGGCCAGAAAATATCCAGTGTCCCAGCATCACTTAACTCATATATTACTGTAATCCAAGGAAAATCTGGCATGTGAAGCCAGGACTTTTGAAAAATTCTCAATACCTTATTTCATGTGGGAGGAAAAAACAAAACCAACAACAACAATTTAAAAAGTTGTGTTTTTTTTTTTTCTTCTCTTTTGGGAAATAGCAAATGGCAGAAGTGTACAATCTCAAGCTGCTAGTGCCTAAATGCAAAGAAATCTAAGGGAGCTGCAGCAGACACAAGGACAGAATTCTCCTTCGAAAAGACTTGCAGTGGAAGAGGTATGTCAGGGTAATACTGCACCAGTGGTAATCGTTTCCAACACATCACAGCAAAAATGCAGGACGGGACTAGGTGGGAAATAATCAATGCACTGCACTGACCTCTTAAGTTTGCTAAAATAAAAGGCATCCTTTCAGCTAGGCAAAGCAAAAATATCTTTATCATATAGGTTCTGTTTCACAAGTGACAGACTTAATTTACATTTGGTGGAGGGGGAAATGTATAGGTGCATACAAGTAACACTGATTAAGTACCTTTTTTTTTTTTTGCTCCTCTAGCCATATTAAAATATGCTTTGTGTCTCTTAATAAGTTAACCACACTATTGCTTGAAACTTCTCAAAACAAATATACATCCGAGACAAGGCAAAAGATACAAGGGAAGAGGATTTTTTCTGACCTGTTTTGTTTTTTTTTCTTTTTCCCTTCTACAAAGAAGCATATGTCTATGAGACACAGGCTTTCCCTAAACGTTTTGGCATCCATCTGCAACTTGGCAGAAATTGAAGTGCAGTCAAGGAACTTCTCCTTTGTGTTTAAAAAAAAAAAAAAAAAGTCAAGAAATGTTGTGGGTTTATGGTTTTTTTTTTTTCTTTTCTTTTTTTTTCCTTCAAACGAATTAATTTAAAACAAAGTGCCTCTCTTGGCCTAAAAGAGAACATCTTCATTTTCTATTAAAATCTGCACAATTAGCTTCTGGTACCGCATGTCATTCAGCGTAGCAAGGGTACTGTCCTCTGGAGGTCTCATTAAGGTAGGCCCAAACACTATTCCCAGGTTTTCAGCGTTCATAAAATTGTCCTTTTCATGCAAGGTAACCCTAGAACAGGAAAAATGAACAAACAAACAAAAAAACCCAAAACAGACAGACAAAACCAACAACAAAACCATAACAACACCAAAACAAATAAACAAAAAAGTAGTTAAGTAATTGGTTATTTCCCCCACAAAAAAATAGTATATACTTCTTAATCTGTAATCCTGCTTCACATCAAGCATTGATAATGACAGTAGCATTTTTTCAGTAGATAATTTTCAGTAGCAGTTTTTGCTTTCACTCAATATAATAACTGTTTTCATACTAAATACAATGCAGCTACACTGGGGCTATGGTTTCCAGTGCCTTTAAACATCCCTGATGTGACTCTTAAGTGATTTTTCCATGTGGCTATCCATGGAGGTGTAAGAATTAGTAGCAATTGCTTTTTGGAAAGCATAATGATGATTTAAATGATGATGTATAAAGCAGTGCGCTATGCTACAGCAGCTGCAGTTGCCTGGCATGTAGTGCTTGGTGTGCATCACACTGGAGGTGTAGGTGTGCTTCCCAAATACAGATGCAGATTTCCTTTTGATTACCAATGACCCTCATGGCACTGGCTATGCAGGAACCCTCTTCACACATTGCTGCCTTGGCTGGCTTCCCCAGGCTAACCAACAGCCAAGTGATTCTGAATGCTTGGTATACTTTAGGAGCTGCCTGAATCCTAGAGCAGCCCAGAGATGAAGTTGGGCTGCTACAAATGGCATTGTTCCTGGACAGAGAACAGAGACCAAGCCCAAAAAATAGTAGAAATTTGCAACTATCTTACAAGTAGTAGGACAACCAAGCCGAGCTCAGGGATTTGTTGTGTAAAAGGTGAGTAGCTTTCTTCCTCCCTCGTCCCCTTTTCTGTTGTTACCAAATAGGGCTATAAAGGTTAAGGAGAGACGCGAGACGTCTTGGCCAACAGCTCCTTAAATGAAAGCCTGCTTGGAGATGACACTGCCAGCCTCTACTCAGCTTCAGTTTATAAAAACTGAACAAAGAAGACTTCCTGAGGCATGCAAATATCCAGGGAAGCAGAGTGGAGTTAGCAGGGTTTTGCGAAAGACTCTTGCTTGAAATTAGTGAGGGTGAGGCATCCTCTTTGAAGCATTTCTTAATTTTCCTAGCTACCTACCTGTAATCTTGGAAGACTTGGCAGTACACACCCAAGTCACTTTCAGAAATTAAATTTAGGCACTTTGGAAAATTTTTCGTTATGTCTTAGGAGGCTTTTTGGGTGCCTTATGTGTTCCCAAAGAAGCTTTGGAATGTAAATGAGGCAGAGTGTGTTTGAAACCCAGAGACGTAACTGCTGAGGACCTGTATTGCTTTTACTAATACTATAAAAACAGGCCCTGCCTGGTTCTTGGCTTAACTGTGCTGTGAGCAAACAACTTGTAGGAGATAGCTCTCTCCTTTTAGGGTTATTGTTCACCAAGACAAATCAGGAGGTAGAGGAGGCACAAGCAAAGCGTGATTGAGGGATATGCTGCAGCACCTCTAGCCCATCTCTGAAGGATCTACTGTTGCAGTGTTTCTCAGATGCTGTCACAGAGAAACGTGACAAATCTCATCTCTCTTTGACTCTGCAAAGTTTTGCCAGGAAAAGGATCGATGATGTAAATGTGCACAGCTTATCTGCCTTTATACAAACAAAACTCCTCTGCTTATTCGTAACATGACTGTTTCAGTGGCCTTAATGGAAGCCTCATAGGTAATTTTGGTAATATCTTTCTTTTAAAGCAGAAAAGTTGTTGTGCTCTACAGGAATTATCCTGTGTGCCAAATGAACTCACTTTTTGAGATGAATCATTAGGTATCTAAGGGTCTCGTAGTGAGCAGCAGGGAGTAACATCAACACTTCGTGTATTGCTTCGAGTCGTTCGTCAGGGTTGGAGATTTCTGTGAAAGCACCAAACAGGATTAACGTCAATAGGACTTTCCACTTGCAAACAGCAATAATGCAGAAAGATAACTTATTGTTATGCAGTCATTTATGAGCCACCCACTGTGCTTGGAGGGAGAAATATTAAACTCAGAAACATGGAGCTTATCAGCATCTTCTGGGTCCTCAAAAGAGGGGAAAAAAAACAAACAAAGAAAAAATAACCTCTCAAAACCAAAAAACCTTTACAAAGAAGTCATCAAGAAGACTTCCCAGTTGTGATCTCTTTGTTTTGTAGCTCTGTTTACAGCCCTAGACAGGAATGGTACCTGAGCTTTGTGTACTGCTTGGTAATACTCTGCCTAGAACTGACTTTTTAGAAATCTTACATAAGATTTCTTCTGTTAGCCTTCAAAAGCAGATTGGATTGTGGATATCTGCTTCTAGAGGCTGTGCTGGCAGAGGTAAGTTTAGCTAGAGACTGAAATTGCATGGGATTATAGAAAGATTCTTGCTTGTATTTAAATATGCAGATATCAGTGACTGGAGGGCATCAGTGCTTATTTAAGGCTTTTTGACAATCTCTGTAAAAATGTGATCAGGATTTACATGTATTTTTCATTAAAAAATACAGATTCCTAAGCTGTGAACTGTCAGAGTTCTGTGCTGCATGACTTATATGAATGGCACCAGGAGCCCAACAGTTTAGAAGATTAAGAATCTCTGTCTCCTGCTTTTAAGAGATTGCTGCATCGACACAACAGGAACTGCTTCCCCTGGACATGTTTTTTATAGAAGTGATAAGTGAAAATAGTTTCTCTGCCAAGGAAGAAGAGGAGAGTGCAGAAGAGAGGTAAGTGTGGTTGCATGGGGAATGCAAGGTGGGTAAGGCAGAAGGGAAGGCAGCACAGTCACACAGACAGCATTCTTACTGCTGCTTATCACAGAATGGTTTAGGTTAGAAAGGACCTCAAAGCTCACCCAGTTCCAACCCCCCACCACAGGCAGGGACACCTCCCACTACAACAGGTCGCTCAAGGCCTCATCGAGCCTGGTCTTGAACACCTCCAGGGACGGAGCAGCCACAACCTCCCCGGGCAACTTGTGCCAGTGTCTCACCACCCTCACTCTAAAGAACTGTTTCTTAACATCTAGTCTAAATCTCCCCAGTTTAAACCCTTAATGAACACTGGATGCACCTGAACAGTGGGGTGGATGTGCTTTATGGGATGTCTCATGGCTCTGATCCCACACTGATTGATGGAGGGGATGTGCTTGTCTGCAGTGCAGTTTGTTGCCAAAGGAGGCAAGGTTCGGGGAAATGGTGAGAAAAGGGGATGCACCCTCAAGGCTCACACTGTTTACTCATCTCTGACCCTTTGCTGATCACCAAGTCTTGCCTGCATCTGGCAGTCAGTGATGCAGCTGTAACAGCAGCCCTGGACCCTCCCAGTGCCAGATGCAGTCCTTGCAATAGCATTGGGCATTCTGCTTCTTGGCATGGAATTTGGGTCATTTACAAGAAAAGAGCAAAGGGTTCCATTCAGAACTCCATCCCAGAGCATGTCATAGCTGCACTGCCTGACATTGAAATCACCCTTTCTGAAACTGGGCCTTTATTTTGGTACCCTACATTTCTTCCTTAACTCTGCGTGAGTTCCATGCAATTAACAATCAGACCAAAGTTTCATGTGAAAGAAGGGCATAGCAGAGAAATAATGAACAGAATAGCAACCTGGCTTCCAATTAATTATCCATTATCTCTTTTTCTTTAATGTGGACAGCTTTGTAGATGGGAAATGTAATTAAAGATTGGTACAGATTACAGCCCAATACTTACTTGCTGCCTCTATGAACTTGGAATAGGTGTCGTAGGTGATCACAGGAATTGGTAAGTCTCTGAAGTATAGCTTCAGTGCTCCAGCAATGATGTTTATGTCTGGATAAATACTGGCAGAAATATCAGCCTTGTCACCATCTAGAAGAGGAGAAGAAATCATTTTGAAACCAGGCTAATTTTGAGTTTAGCAAAGCTAGGCTTCTAATTCAGATTTATTGTGTCTCATCTGACAAGAAAAAACAACCTGAAAATAATCTAGAAGGCTTCAATGAGAAGATATTGCCAGCAGCTTTACAGTATATGAATGAAGAATGATAGTTGCTTTATCTTGCAGTAGGAAAAAAAAAAAGTATTTACATCTTTTGGAGAGGCTGCTGATTACATCAACAGTCTGCAATGTTTTAATGCTGGATGGAAACTCATAACATATTTATTTAATTTGGCCTATTTATTCACTGAAAAGAAGCTGCTAATACCTTGTACTGATCTTGCATTTTTGTGGTGGTTTGGGAGTTATCTGCCAATTATTATTATTATCTGCCAATTTTGAAATCACCCAGGCTAGGCTCAGCTGGCTGGAAGTTAAGAAATGAAGGTTTGTATTTACAGCTTTGCACAATATACAAGCAGATATTGTAAATATATTATAGATATTTACAGATATATACAGTAAAAAGGTAATACAGAAACACCACAGCCCTCCCAGAGATCAGAGTCCCCAAGAAGGTTTCCCAACCACCCTTCCTCCTCCCCCCCCCAACACCCAATCTTATCCCAGTATCTGTCTCATGTGCCAGGTAAACAGGGAAGATTTGCCAGGGTGGGTTAGAAGTAGGAATTGATTAGATGGGTTACACAGATTGAGCTGGAAGGCAGGGAGAGGGAGAGACCAACAGCTCAGAGCCAAGCAGCTCTGTCTTATCTATATTTGGTTTTTTACTTTTGTATCTGTTAGCAGACCTATGAGTGGAGTAGACATCATCAATGTTTTCCTTTCTCAGCCTATAATCTAATTTCTCTTATTCAAATATTCCAATTACCCTCAAACCAGCACAATTTTTGTACCTGCAGGCTAGTGCACAGCAGCCTGAACCATTCTTTTCACTTTCCATTGAGGAAACAGAAGTAGAGAGAATGAACAAATTTCTATCGGGAGACCGGCAGGAAAAATCCAAGTAACCACCCAAATTTTGTAAGCCCTGTACCAACCTCTCTGTAGTGATGGCCCCACGTTGGGCACCAATTCAAAATAAAACGTGGTGGTTCGGCAGTTATCTGCTCCCCCCCTCCCCCCCACTTGGAAATAACCCAGGCTAGGACTCAGTCGGCTGGAAGTTAATAAATGAAGCTTTATATTTACAATGTATAACAGATATTTACAGATAGATACATAAAAAGGTAAAACAGAAACACCACAGCCCTCCCAGAGATCAAAATCCCTAAGAGGGGTTTCTAACCACCCCTACCACCTTTTCCCTCTTCCCCAATCTTATCTCATCAGCTGTCTTACGCAGCAGATAGGCAAAGGTAGGTCAGCCAGGGGGATTAGCAGCAGGAAAGAAGTTAGTGAAATTATTCAGATTCAGCTATGAAAGGCAGGGAGAAAAGAGCCATGCGAAAGAGCAGCCACAGCCCACAGCTGTCCAAAGCAGTCTGACTTATCTATATTTGGGTTACAACTCTTAAAACATTTTTTTTTCTTTCTCAGTAAAGCTACGAGTGAAGTAGCATCATCAGTGTTTTCCTGTCTCAGCCTATAGCCCAATTTCTCATTCAAATCCTCCAATTAGTTCAAAGCAGCACAAGCTAGTAAGAAAGCTGCCTTATTTTCCAGGTGTCCTCTAATGTCTTAATATTTGACTGACTTATTTATAGCTGGGATCGGAATATAAATAGCCATGCTGTGGCATTTAGCTATACAATTTATTCTGAAACGTGGATTGCAATTTGTTAAATGAATATGGATACTTGCAATGGATGAACAGCTAAAGAGATGAATTATGCAAGTGAAATGACACGCACTTTGTTTGCCACATGTTATAAGGCACTTAGTCAGAACTCAATTACAGAGCACTCCTCATCACACGAGCTTAACATTTACAAGTGACCGAAGCAAGGCTTGCAACCAGGGGAATTACAAGAGCCAGCAGTGAGGCTGGATCATTATTATTTTTCAAGTTCAAATTGCTACATCTATTTGGTACTACCTTGTACCCTCCCATCCATGTCTTTCTTCAGACCAAGAAATTACACTGTCCTCTCCACCTGGGATCTGTCCTTGGTGGCCCACAGCAGAAGTATGGGGTAGGACACTGGCCAAGTAAAGGCTGAGGCTGGCTGGATTTAACCCCCAGTTTTACCTCAGGCTACTTTGAGATCAGTTGTACTCTGTAGTCCTTAATCCCCACATTCCCACATAATATTAATGCTTCCCTTGATGTTGTGAGCACAAAACATGAGCTGGGGCTGTTCAGCCTGTAGAAGTCTCCAGAAGACCTTATTGCAGCCTTTCAGTATTTAAAGGGGGACTATGAGAAGAGATGGGAACAATCTTTTTAGCAGGATCTACTGTGACAGGATAGGGGGTAACAGTTTTAAACTGAAAGAGGGTAGATTTAGACTAGATGTGAAGAAGAAATTGTTTACAGTGAGGTGACAAAACACTGGAATGATTTGCCCACAAAGGTCATTGAAACACCCTGTAAACATTCAAGGCCAGGCTAAGCAGACAGGGGGCACAAGGTGAGACAAAGCTCTGAGCAACTTGAAAATGTCCCTGCCCATTGCAGGGGGGAGGGAGGGGGGAACACACTGTCCTAGATGACTTTTAAAGGTTCCTCCCAAACCAAAGCATTCTATGATTCTGTAAGGTTAGGACCATATGGTGAGTGGGGGTGATGTGAAGTTATGCTTGTTTGAACAACAGGGAGGAGTTTGCTCCTATCTGCCAGAAGGTGCAAGCACAAGCTTGGGCTGTTACTACTGAGGTGCTGACATGCTGCAAAGCCTTGCTTGTCTCACAGTAACTGGCCCTTGTAGACGTGCCCTGATACAGGCAGAGGAGTGGGTGTGCTTGATAGATGGCACCTAAGATGGTGATAAAGGCTTTCACAGCAGAGTAAAAGAGTTTATATTGATTGTAGACATTTCATACAAACCTGTGGCATTAATCTGGAGGGGATATGTCTTGTCCAATGTATGCACATAATTCTCATTAAGACTAATAGCACTACATGCTCTCATCAGGAGGAGATTATACGCTTAAGTGTTTAAAACAAGCAGCCTTTCTTGCTGCAGCTGAGCAGTCTGAATACATCCATCAGCATTTAATTTAATACAGCATCAATAAGCCCTAGGAGGATGTTTACACTGCCCCAATCTTTTGTTTAATCCACACGTTCCATGCACGGTAGCATTAGTCATGTAGAGCTTTGTGTGGAGAGCTCCATTTAACTGATGGACACAGAGCACTCAGAATGCTTCACTGGAAGCAGATACCTCCAAGGAGCCAGGAGCTACATCACAACAGATATAGCAGAGCAGAAGGTTGCCTCTGTTATCCAGGCCACCAGTACACTAAATGGAACTGTTATTTTATTTAGTGCTTTTACAAAGCAGCCCAGCATGCTTCCTTAAAGAAACACTTCAGCTGGAGGTGCTTCCAACTACACTGTACTTCAAACGCTACTTCTTATTCACAGTTTTGCTTACAAGAGGAAAAATGCATTGATTTTTTTTTTTTCTCTTCACTTCAGAGACAAGTGTAAATCCACTGAAGATACTTTTAAAGTGAGTTTAACAAGATATGTCTTGCAATATACCTACTCATCTCTGCAGCAGGTATGTAGGGGAAGGTAGATTTATTATTTTCCTTAGGTAAATTTTGAATTGTTTTTCCTTTTCTTCCCTTTTTGTCTTTTCTTTTCAAGGCCCTTGACAGGCTGTACTCATTTCTTATCCTCACCGGGTTCCTGGATTTGTATTTTTGTTTAAACATACTTCAAAGCATTAAAAATGAAAAGTTAATTAATTTTTGGTAAAATCACGATGCACGTTTAAGAGGGAATTCTCTTCAGTAGCATACTGGATGAACTACATAATTCTTTTTCAATCTTCAATACAGTAACTTTTCTCAGGTTACAATTAGTATTTTCAGGTATTTTCAGTATCACTGCGCTGGCTACATGGTTTTTTGTTTCTCTGGGGTTTTTTTGTTTTTTAACATTTGGCTTACAAATCACAGATCACAGATTCACAGGATGTTAGGGGTTGGAAGGACCCAAAGAGATCATCGAGTCTAACCTCCCTGCCAGATCAGGACCAGACAATCTAGCTCAGGGCACACAGGAACACATCCAGACAGGTCTTGAAAGGCTCCAGAGAAGGAGACTCCACAGCCTCTCTGGGCAGTCTGTGTCAGTGCTCTGGGACCCTTCCAGTAAAGAAATTGCCCGTTGTGTTGAGCTGCAACCTCCTGTGCTGCAGCTTCCATCCCTTGCTCCTTGTCCAGGGAGCAGTGAGCAGAGCCTGTCCCCCCCCCACTCCTGACCCCCAGCCCTCAGATATTTATAAACACTGATTAAATCCCCTCTCAGTCTTCTGCAGACTAAAAAGCCCCAGGTCTCTCAGCCTCTCCCCATCAGGCAGTGCTTCAGTCCCCTCATTATCATGAATAGTTTATTTCAGCTTTGCACATCTAATCCTACCCAAACCCTCTCATTTCTCTTTCCTCACTGCTTTGGCTCCCAATATAATTTGTTGCATTATGTCGAAGTTCAAATATCTCAAGACAAAGAAAGTCTGTAGTCTGTTCCTTAAAGGACTCAGCTGACTTTGGATGCCATAGAAATCCATCAATAGTTTATTAGAGAATGACATGGATTAAGTATTGCATTCTTAAAGCCTCAGCTATGCTCTCTGAATACTGAATTAGAATTCTACTTTAGCTCTTTTTCCCCTTAACGCTTTGTTTTTATTGTGTCACTTTTCCCATCCTTCTTTGTGGTTTTTCTTGGGTTTGGCACGTGTCAGATTTTCAGCTACACTGGCAAAAGGGTGAATACGAGTTAGGCTGCCCCTAAGTACTCATGTAATATTTAACAGCATAATATTTTTATCAAGTATATTGTACCAGCCAGTCATACAAACAAGTAGGGGGGGACAGAATGCGCTGGTGACAATGGCAGCTCTGTGGCTCAAGCACACAATGAGAGTTTTCTGGATGCCACCACACCACAGCTCAACAATGCTGACAGGGAGCAACTGTCATTCTACAGCACCAACATTCACCAGATTAAATAAATCCACATTATTCCCCTCCTCATTACAAAAAAAAAATCACTAAAATGGAACATTGTCAGTGCCACAGTAAAGCCCAATGCTAATTTACAGTAGGAGTATTTACACTGCTTTGGCTTTAGTTTAAACCAGATGAGGATCAACTTCTCCCTGTTTTAAAACTGACTACTGAAGTTTCATTGGACCTAGATAATATTCTGTGGGAACCCATTCTCTTTCTGAGATGTTAACTTTCCAACCTGCCTTTGTTTTTCTCTTCCTGCTATAATTCTTTGGGGGGGGGAAAAAAAGAAAAAAAAAAAAAGTATCTCTTTGGTAAGGCAGAATTAGTCCGAGGAAGAGCTGGCTTCTCTTCATTGCAGCCCTTCAGCTGCACATGAGATCAGCAGGAGAGATCTCTACAGCTGAGTCAGCCCCTGTGCCTCATCCCTGTCTTCTGTATTCTGGCTCCTGTGGCTTGACAGAGAGCTTGAGAAGACAGAAAGCTTGATGACATTATTTGAAGGATGCAGCCTTCAAATCTTGTACATTAAAATCGGAAGACTCTTTGCTTGGTTGTTTTCAAACCCGTTTATTAAAAGCTTGCAGAGATGCAGAAGTGTACTGGCATCCTAGCCAGGTGCCTGGGAAGTGTCTTGGAAATGATGGGCAGGGAGGGACCCCTGTAATGCCAGAGTGCAGTGCCCTGCTGCGGCAGATCCCATGCCGGAAAATCCTGCTCACAAACCCCTCGACTCTCATTTTAAAACTAGCTAAGGGCTGCAGCACCTCTGCTATGAGGACAGACTGAAAGAGTTGGGGCTGTTCAGTCTGGAGAAGAGGAGGCTCCCAGATGACCTTATTGTGGCCTTCCAGGATCTGAAGGGGGCCTACAAAAAAGCTGAGGAGGGGCTTTTTAGGCTATCAGGTAGTGACAGGACTAGGAGGAATGGATTAAAGCGGGAAGTGAGGAGATGCAGATTGGATGTGAGGAGGAAGTTTTTCATTAGAGTGGTGAGAGCCTGAAGTGGGTTGCCCAGGGGGGTGGTTGGGGCCACATTCCTGGAGGTGTTTAAGGCCAGGCTGGATGAGGCTGTGGACAGCCTGATCTAGGGTAGGGTGTCCCTGGGCATGGCAGGGAGGTTGGAACTAGATGATCCCTGTGGTCTCTTCCAACCCTGACTGATTCTATGATTCTTCTGGGCTTCATTCAGGTTGATACACTTAGAGGAGAACTAGCACACAGAACAAAAGGGTTCTCCAGGCCAGATCTACCTGCAGGAAGCAGAATGGGACCTATGGAGACTGTCAGGTGGCACATGTGCAGCACAGGTCTTCCTATGATAGTAGGCATATCACTGTGCAGCTCTTTCACCCAAATCATGGCTGATCTCTGTGTGTCTATGCATATATTGACAACTTTAACCTCTGATATTTTAAAAGCTGTATTATTTTTTAAAAGATATTTTGGTATATCACGAAAGTAGTCACTTAGCAAATTCCCAGTCAGACTTTTCTTTGCCAGCGACAGCTGCATGAAAAACTCCAAAGAGCAAAGTATTCAGGCACAATAACTGCTACCCACAGACCTTGCTGGCTCTGCCCAGCATCCCCAGGAGCCCCAACACCTCCTGCCTGTGGGCTCCTGTGGCCCCCAGTCTCTGCCTGAGAGACATCATAGCTATCTCCAGCTGCATCGTGCCCATGCCTCTGTCTGGCCATGCATACTTTTGGTCAGTACCCTGACCAGCAGCCTGACTTTCTGACTTGACCAGGACCTGCCTTAAACCCATGGGCTGTGTTTGACCTTATTCCTTAATATGGCAGAGGAAACACCTAAAAAAAAAAAAAAAAAAAAAAAAGTAAGAAGGAAAACACTATGGCAAAGGAGAAGAATATTTATGCAACTTCTGAAATGTACTTGAAAATGAGGTTTCTGCTGATGAAGGCCTTACTCTGCACCCACTTACATATGTATTTAAAATCAGTCCTGTGTGCAGACTCCGTGTACAACCAGAACCAATCATTCCAGAAGGGCTAGTGGGCTGGCAATCAGGCAGCATTTTAGTTTTTCAGTATGTTATACAACCCATCTCCTCGATGCCCTTCTCAACTGCTGTGCAGATGCAATCACAGATGTGCAGTGCTTTCTACAGGGCTCCATGCAGAACAACTTCCCAATTGCAGTTCCTGGTTCTTAAACTCCTAAAGCTGTTACTGTATTGTAAAGCACTGAGCCTTTCAAAGATAGGACTAAGAACTTTTCCTTGGTGGTGTCTAGGCTTGCACTTAGACTAGGAGCCCAGGCTGTGCTGCTAGGCTGAGCAATCATCCAGTCCTTGGTTCACTGAGCCTCCTGCCTGCTGCTACTTGCTGTTTAATTATTCCTTCCAACTATGAGATACATTTTCTTATGAAAAGCACCACAGATGAAGAACCTAGAAAACACAGGCCGTTTTCTGCACTTCTGCTTATGTGCCAGTTTTGTTACCACAGTACCAAGATAAGCTCACATTGTGTAAGAATAAAAAAAATGATGTACCCCGATCAAAGGCCATTTTCACATCTTCAATGTGCTCAGTGAAGCCTGACACTCTGTAGAGCCCCTCAGACTTTAAACCTGAAACAAACAAACAAACAAAAAAATTCTTGGTTAACTTTGCTTCAGTAACCAACAAATACTTAGGCTTAAAAAAAACCAGAAAGCAAGAGCAACAGATCTAGTAAACGTAGCAAAACATTGTAATGTGACATTCTGGGGCATTTAAGAAAGGATCAGGATAATTTAAAATTGTTTTGTAAAGGATTAAAGAATTCTAGTATTTATACATCTGATTTTTTTTTTTTTTTGTTAGGTCTGTGGTCAATTATGTTGGAGGAAAATACTGCAATTTGCTAATGGTGAGGCATGTGATTTTATAATGATTTACTCATTTTGAGTGGTGGATTTTCCTGGATTTGGCTATAATTAATAAAGCTTTAGAGGTCTCCTTTCCTTTTACCAGTTGCTTAATGATAAATAGCAATGCAAGTCAGAGATGGCCTCTCCCTCTGAGCACATTTGTTCCCCATTTTGCTGCCAGCTTTTACTTACACACAGCTGACAGATGTGATGGATACTGCTCTTCCCCCCCATCAATGCATCCCTTCCACAGTTCTTTCACCACAAGAGCCCTCACCTGCACTACTCCCCCCGACATTGCTCCACACCAACATGAAATGCAGGGCAGAGCTAGCCCACATGTGTTCTTTATTTTAATTCCAGAAACCCTTATTGTGCCTATGCACAGCCTAACCTACTTGTCAGACACAATACACTTTGTTTCTTAAGAATGAAATCAATATCTTACAGAGTGCTGTTACAACTAAGGAAATAAAGAAAAAAGAGGTTGAAAAAATAGAGTGGGCAGCAGATTTTATCTTAATCAATACATGTGCAAGTAAGAAATTGGATCTCAAATGCAACTTATCGTCCTGCTATATCATCAGCATAAAGCTCTTCTGTCTTAGTCCAAACTATTCTTTCTGTTTGTCCCTGAAATGATGATATAATCCCAGTAGAGCTTTTCAGAGCAGTGTGGGAGATTTACTGGTAAGCCTCTGATTGATTTCAGTAGATGATAGGTGTCTTTGAAATCCCTGTGGCTAGTATCATTCTGTTGCCAGGCAGATTGCTGGGATGCCATGAATTCAGCATTATGAGATTCCTGTCTTGAAGCACTTTGGTAAATGGCAAAGATATTTTTATACTGCTGTCAGACCAGGAGCAGATCACCAAATCTGGATGAGTGATAAAAACTTCCTGGCTGGAAAAGCTAATCCCTTTAGAAAACAAACCAAGAAATCCCATACTTTCCTTTAGGATATATTAGTTTCCCTTTGCCTTGAAAACAGCATTCCTACATGGTTAATCTATTAAGTAAGGTAGTTCTGAAAATATCAGAGTTAGTTCTGTTTTGCATTAAAACATCAATGCTGATGTTAACTATCTGTTAAACATGACTAACAGGGAAATTTGGCTTTCTTGGGGCAGCATGACATACACATTGGCTGTCTAAAGCAAAAATGTTGGAGCGAGTCCAGAGGAGGGCCACAAAGGTGATCAGAGGGCTGCAGCAGCTCTGCTGTGAGGACAGGCTGAGAGAGTTGGGGCTCTGCAGCCTGGAGAAGAGAAGGCTGCCAGGAGACCTTGGAGTGGCTTTCCAGGATCTGAAGAGGGCTACAGGAAGGCTGGGGAGGGACTATTGACAAAGGCTTGTAATGACAGGATGAGGGGGAATGGGTTTGAACTGACAGAGGAAAGATTTAAACTGGATGTTAGGATGAAGTTCTTTACATTGAGTATTGTGAGACACTGGCACAGGTTGCCCAGGGAGGTTGTGGCTGTTCCCTCCCTCAAGGTGTTCAAGGGCAGGTTGGATGAGGCCTTGAGCGACCTGTTCTAGTGAGAGGTTTCCCTGCCTGTGGTGGGGAGTTGGAACTGGATGATCTTTGAGGTCCCTTCCAACCTAAACTATTTGATGATTTCTCTAACATGATGGCTGCTTTGTTGTGTTGAAGAGGATATGCTATTTCTTCCAGCTTGTGTACCAAAAATTGTCAGAAGCTGGAGTTTTGGCTGTGCCATTCTGCTTGAGCCATGGTACCCATCAGTCAGTGGAAGCTTGCCTCGTTTGTGACCTACCACAGCCTGTGACCTCACTTGTCTAACTCACTTCAGCCTTTTGCCCGTGATGCCCAGAAAGGTTATTAATTTAAACTGATTGCTCAGAAATTGAAAGTGTCCCTAGGTATGCAAAAAGAAAATAATGAAAAAGACACATCGACATGAACTTAAAGTTCACTTTAAAGTTCACCCCTTTCAGAAGTGTAATGTAATACACGTTCTGACATGTGTTCAGAAAGCATTGCAGGAAATTGCATTATGAAACGCCAGGATTTAATTTTACCAGCTAATGCAAAGCAATCTATCACCTCCACTAAAAAAAAAAAAAAAACAAAACCCAAAACACCCCAAACCCTTCTCTCATCCTGTCTTCAAGGTGCATCAGCATTCCACCCTGCCCTAGCTCAGCACACCCTTCAAGGCATCTTCCTCCAGCCGCGCCTGCTGCTCGCCTAAGCACACAAACCTCTGGCTTCGATCTCGCGGATGCAGGAATCCACCACCATGGGCCTCTGGGTGTTGTGGGCTTTCACCAGCGTGGTGAGGTCGCAGCAGTAGACTCTCTTTATCCTCTTCAGGTCCGGCTGGCAGTCGTTGGGCACGTATTTGGAGCACTGCTTATGGACGTTCAACCCACAGTCTGCAAAGTCAGCCGGGGTAAGTGGTTAATACTAATGCCAATAAAGCCTTAGCTCACGATTCATTTTCTTGGGCCACATCACACAAAGGGCCTAACTTCCTCATCAGTCAGCAAAGCTAGAACCAGCAAGATGCAGATGAGAAGGATGGGCACAGAAATCTGTAAAAAGCTGGGGAGGGACTTTTTAGGTGGTGACAGGACTAGGGGGAATGGAGCAAAGCTGGAGGTGGGGAGATTCAGACTGGACGTCAGGAGAAAGTTCTTCAGAGTCCAGAGCAGAGTCACAAAAATGATTAAGGAAGTTGAACATCTTCCTTATGAGGAGAGCCTGAGGGGTTGGACTCAATGATCTCCTTGGGTCCCTTCCAACCCCTAATATCCTCTGAGCTGGGGCTTCTTAGCTTGGAGAGCAGGAAACTAAAGGGTAACCCTACTCATGTTTATAAATGTGCAAGTGGTGAGTGCCAGGAGGCTGGAGCCAGGCTCTGCTCAGTGATGCCCAGTGACAAGGCAAGGGGCAATGAGTGGGAGTTGAGGCATAGAAATTTCCATGTGAGGGTGACAGAGCACTGGGACAGGCTGCCCAGGGAGGTTGTGGAGTCTTCCTCTCTGTAGATATTCAAGAACCATCTGGATGCATTCCAGTGTGATCTGCTCTAGGTGATCCTGCTCTGCCAGGGTCGCTGGACCAGATGAGCTTTCAAGGTACCTTCCAGCCCCTGACATCCTATGAGTCTATGATTCTATTACTTGCATCATACTTTCAGTATTACTCTCTATAAAATATTAATCAAGCAAAAGCAGATAATCAATACAAACACACCTACACATTTGGTGGAGTTGGGTGTGGGCTGTGTGTCTCTCCATACAGTTATTACTGTATAATACATTATTGTTCCACAAAAATAAATTGTAAGCAGCTGCAGTTAGGATCCCTGTATTGTTTTCAGCACTGTTCCCCAAGCAAGTGAAGTTACTTCCCAATGCATCTGTCTAGAGTGAGATGCTGGTAATTTAATAAGGGAGAGCATTATGTTTCATACTAAACAAACAAGCCTTTTCATAAGTTTAATATTTTATGTCTGTGAACAAATACAGCAGCATGTGTTAGGGAGGTCAGGTTTTGCACACTTGTGTTTAAGATCAAACAGCTTGAAAAGCAAACTGCTCTTCCTTTTCCTTTTTGTTCAAATGTCCCTCTTATACTCTTTGTGCTTTCCTTATTCATCTACAGGCAGACAAGCTGTAGCAGCAGCTCAAACTGCACTTACTGTAATTGTGCATTTATGAAAGGTATTTGGATCCTTCAAAATGCAGGCTAAATTGTAGGTAACAACCACTTCCTCTAGCCCCATGGAAGGCAGGTATCAGAGGTGGATGTGTTTGGTGCCGGTCTGAGATGAGGAATGTGTGCAGGTCAGGGCAGGGAGAGGTAAGGCAGAAGCATATGGAGGTGAGACAAGGCAGGGACTGTAGAAAGAAGTTACAAACCCCCATTTGCAATGCACCAAATGCTATTTCACTTGGTAAATCCAAAAGCTCATGGTGTGATGATTTTTTTTCCCCCCAAAAAACAAACAAATTAAAAATAATTAAAGCACTATTAAAATGCTAATACAATTATAAAGGCACCAGAATATGAATCCTTCTAGGCAAATTAAGGTTGGTTTTTTTTTTTGTTTTCTCTGGAGCTGGGATACTTGCAGCAACACATGGCACTTTTATAAGAAACAGGTGACAACAGTGTTTTTGCACACAAAGGAATTTCTCAGCAATTGGTGGCAGAAAGATGAGTTATAAAGCCTGGTTGCTGTTTGGCTTTGCCACTTTTGGGGCTTGCTGGTTATGATGTTCAGGGATATCTTAACTATAAAGATCAATTCTTGAAGGATACACCATGACACACATCAATTCTTGAAGTGTGCACCAAGACCAAGGCACTACTACCTAAAGGATGCCACCCTCAGCCACCAAGGGCAGCTGGTTTCATTTCTAAACCAGCCAGTGGCCAGCAGAAAAAATAACAATGCACTCACTCGTGTGGGAGCATTTCTTGCCTGGGTCTGTAAAGTAATCCCTACCTCCCCTTCTGGCCAGAGTGCAGGATTGAAGTGAGAGAGCTGTCAGAGCATTTTGAGAGAATGACAGAAAATGCTGCAGGGCTACCTGAACACCTCACTCCCTGAGCGATGAGACCCCACATGAAGTTGGCGCAGTATTCACACCAGTGCGGACCTCGAAATGTATGAACCTGTAACACAAATGGGGGAGGGGGGAAAAAAGCAAGTGGGGTCATTGGGAGGCCTGACAGATGGAACAACAGAAATGGATAAACAGCAGAAGACTCAGTAAATCTTTAGCACACAGTACCCACATATTTCCAAAGGCTAGGGGAAATAAAACCATGGGGAGAGAAATTTGCTTTACCTTGAAGTTTACCTTTTGGCAGGTACTGGGCTGTGTATGACACCAAAATGATTTTAGCCCATGGAAGAAACCAGGTTCACTATTCAAAAAAGTATGACTAATAATCCAGTGAACTGTAGTCAGTGCTTTTATTTGCCTAGTTCAAGAAGAACAGGAGTATTTCTGAGATCCAAATGCTCTTCAACTGATCACTTGCAAGCAGGGCAAATGCACTGACAGAAAAGTCTGTTAACACCCACCACTTTTTGGCTCCTCATAAGTGTGTGAGCACAGATCTAGTGCAAGAGCCACTGAAGTTTGAGTGGCACTACAGATGTGCTGTTACATGTTCACTTCTATGCAACAATACTCAACAAAACTTGAGGAGACAGCTGTAAATCATCAGAGATGAATGGAAGAGGTTGCCCAGGGAGGGGGTGAAAGCCTCATCCCTGAAGGTGTTTAAGGCCAGGCTGGATGAGTCTCTAGACAGCCTGATCTAGGGTAGGGTGTCCCTGGGCATGGCAGAGGGGTTGGAACTGGCTGATCCTTGTGGTCCCTTCCAACCCTGACTGTTTCTATGGTACAGGTGCATGCTTGTTTTTAATTTCATTTTATATTATTTTGCAGAGTTTGCAGCATAAATTTCAGACCTGTCTCTTAGCAGGGATAAATAGCAGTACCTAACATCAGCTGATGACCTGAATTTCAGGCATATGTTCTGTGTGACCTTCAGTGGATTAAGAACTACAGATACAAGTAATTATGCCTGCATCTTTACCGTTTTTTAGAGTGAGAACCACACAATTAGTTGGTCTGCACCTGCGTTTAATTGTGGGTGCAATCATCTGCTGTGGGCAGATAGCTAATGATGGCTTCTGCTTTGCAGCAGTTTACAAAAGCTAACCTTTGAGAAGTGGCTGTAAAAGCTCATTCAGGATTTTTAAAAGCACACCATTTCACAGTTGACATCAAACACAGTTTCTAGGCTATTTGAGGCCAATTTGCTCACTTAAAACTTATTTTAGCTGATCCTGCTGTGGCATATTTAGAAAATAGTAGCTGAATATTCCTTGGTCTCTCCTGTCATTAATGGGAAAGAATCATCAAGGCTGACTGAGGGTTGACTGTGTGAAGTGTGAATGTGAGAAGTGCTGACTGTGCACCCTCCTCTTGTTTCCTTCAGTTTAGTGGCCCTCAAAGGTTTAGCTCCTTTTATTCATTCACTTCAATTTTTCATTCAGCTCAAATGGCAAGTTTCCAACTGAAACGCTCTGAGAAAAGCAAGTTTCTGGTCAAGCTGAAACAAGGAGATACTTGCTGTGTCTAACTGAAAAAGGGAGATCTTCCAAAGTTTTTAGATGAAGGTGGAGTAAATCTCTTAAGATGCAGTTTGCAACTAAGTCTCTTACTGCCTGCCATTAATTTTAAAGAATGTGTTAAAGAATCTTCTTGTTAAAGAAATAACAAAAGAAGTCTGCTCTTAGGAACACAACAGTTCAACATTGCCTGAAGCCTCCAAACTTTTTGAGCAGTAAAAGGGAATTTTTAGCATTGCCTGAAGCCTTCCAAACTTTTGAGCAGTAAAAGGGAATTCTGTCTGCAAGGTTTGCCTCATCTGTTTTAAACATGGAGAGGCAACAGTGGGTCTTAGGTTTTTGAGTTGAGCTTTTTTTTCCATTATCTTTTGTAACTGCACCACTGCAAATGGCCTAGGCTTGTATTTTTGGAAACATCCTCACGATCTACTTTTTTATTGGTCCCTAACTCCATCCTGCAGTCTCAGGAGACCTTTCTGTTCAACATCTTTGTGGGTGCCATGGACAGAGGCATTGAGTGCATCCTCAGCAAGTTTTGCTGTTTATCTGACTGATCTGAAGTCTTTTCTGTTTGCATCTGATGAGGACAAGAGATTTTTCCAGCCTTTTGCCTGAGTGCATGCACATTTGTACTCTGCTGTGGACTCCTGCTGAACCCAGGCTATTTTCAGGGAAGCCAAGCTGACTCTGCTCTTACTTTTGTTTAAATACATACACATAATCTTCATGATGTCTGGGAAAAAAAAAAAAAAAAAAAAAAAAAGCAAGCTTCCCTCAACCCCTTGGTCTCCCAGTGTTAGTCTGCAGTGATTAACATAAGGGGAAATTTATCCCAGAGCCTCCTTTTTCCCAACAGATCTTTGGTCCTGTCAGTGATGAGCTGCCTCTACTCCACGAAGCTGCCTGCAAACAGAATCTGCCCATGCTGTAGTGGCAGACAGGCACAATATTGTGGTAAATGCACATTAGTCAGCTGAATTCACTCACTTAAAGCAGCACAGATGCCCTCTCACCAATTCCCAGTGTAGAACAAAATGTGTGGAGCGTCCCCAAGCTCCTTGTGCCCTGGGGCACCAGGTGACCTCACCACCAGCTGTGACCCCACTGAAACTGGCAGGTAAACCCCATCCCCAGAGAGCCTGCTGGATCCTAATTGTAACAACATGCAAGAGGACATTGAGATCCAGTTGAGCCAATGCCCACATAGTTCCAGAAATACCTCTGTGTTTTTCTAAACAGGGCTTCAGAGATTTATTCTCTTTCCTGAGTTATGGTATGTCTGCACTGCCTTATGCAAAGCTGTGCCGCCAGGCAGACGCCAGCTCCAAATCTAAACCCATGTGACTGCATTGTGTGCCTAGGATGAACCCAGCTTAACAAATCACTCTGCATTCTAAGTATTTTTTTTTTTTTCTTGTTCATTTGACTTTGAGTGCCTTGAATTTTGGAAGAGAGGCTGAAGGAGAAAGCATGGATGCTTGGAATGGTGTAACACAGCAGCCTCACTCTCCTGACTCCAGTGCTTCTTTTTAATTTTCACATTAGCTTGGAAAGCATGGAAGGAAGTCCAGCCTTGCTCTGAATTTCTGCCTGGAATCTATTTCTCCTTTTTATTCCTTCCCTCTTCTAGAAGATCTGATCTTTGGTGTAAAATCTGCAAAAATCTCATCCACTTCCTCTAAAAATGTGAACCTTCATTCTTCACGTTTGAGATGGTTGCTGGCTAAAGACTCCAGCTAAAGAGTGTCTGTTTAGTCGTGAAGAACTGCCTTAGACAAGACTCTCATGGATGCTGCCACATCACTTTTGTGCCCACGAGCTGAGCTGAACGATACAATACATATCAGTATTAACTTAAAATGGAGAAGAAGACTCTTTGATGTCTGTAAAATAATGTTCCCCTTCAGACAAACTCCATATCAGCATAGGATGAGTGTTGTCAAAAAACATTTAGATTTTTTTTTTCCCTAAAAGGCCTTTTTTTTTTTCTTCTCAATGATTTACTAATTGTATTATCTAATGAATATGGACTACATTAAAGATACCAGACTTTTATTTCATTGCCTTTTAAATCCAAATACTATACTCTAGGAACATACTACCCACATATTTTTTTGGTTGTTGGACATTTTAATGCACTCCTGTATTTGCATAGTGAACATATTTGTTCATTAAGTAAATGTCCCACTTCTGACTGGCCTTCTGGGACAATGTAACTTAAAAAAACCCTGTTTCTTTCTCTAAGATTTTATTGCCTTTATGAGCACAAAACAGTAATTTTCTGCTGTCAAGCTTTTGAATGCATTCTATATTTCAATCATGTGATTTTTTTTTTTTCCAGTCAGACTGTGACTCTTGTGGAACAGAAAGGAGCAGAGACTGTACAACAGCTAGATTGTACAAACACAAAGTTAACTGGGCACATGTCCAATTGTAAACCAAAGCTAAAGCAAGGGGAATTTTGAAGAGGAAGGAATGCATGGGTCAAAGTGAAAAAGAGTCTCAGTCATGAGAAAATATTTTCTAGTTAAACTAAAATAGTTTTGATATTAAAATGACAGCGAAGGCAAAACCTAGAAAGAAGGAAAGTTGGTTTACTGAAGAGGAAAACAAAGAGCATTTCCCCTATGTCCTTCAGTGCTGATCAGTGAGAGAAATATTGACTTTTCTGTAGACTAGGTCAAGGAGAGGGAATGAGGAGAGTGATGCTCTTATTTGCTTTGTTCACTAATATTAAATTATTGATTTACCAACTACAGCAGGAGCACTGCAGAGGAGAGCAATGCTTGCATGGCAGAATATGCAGAAAAATAAGAAATGAAGCTTTTTGGATAAACTAGGAACTCAATGGCATCGTTTTAATCAGTCTTTTTTTTTTTTTTTTTTTTTTTGACAGGTCTCAGATGAATATCAGAAAAATCTTCTTTCTCCTAATGAGTACAACTACTCTGACAGTGACCCAGATCAGCATCCTCAAGGAGCACTAAGTGAACTGATTTTTTCAAAGCTGAGACACTTTCCTTTCTTGTCTTGTTACGACCTCTTATTCTCTCTGTATCTATCCTGACAAGCATCAAACTGCAGTTTGACAGCATTAGCTAGGGTAGGGCTGGCATACTCTGAAACCAGCACTGTCCTTTTGGCAAAGCATTTTCGTACAAGCTGCCTGGAAGGTCTGTTTCCCAAGCTGAGTCACTTCCCCTCTGCTGCCAGGGAAAAGTCCCAAAGATTCTGATTTTGTATGTAGATGACAGCAAAAAGATGACCCATCTAAGCATCCCCTGTGTTAGTCCAGCTGTTTTAGTCTCGCAAGCAAATGCGAGCTCAGATCCTATAGCTCGGTGGGACTCTTGAGAGCATTTCCTTAGCATATGTTGGTGGAACAAAAGCTGGGAGACAATACTACTGCCGTGCTCTGCTGTATTGTTAGGGAGCACCCAAGCTCCTCAAATTCTGCCAACAGCCCAGAATGTTTGCTGATAAAATGCCACTGGTTTCTGATAATAGATATATTATGAAAAGGAGCCTTTTTTTCTCGTTTAAAAACAGGTAACACTGTAAGACAGAGCTAATCAATATGAAGTACTCTTGTTTCTGAAAAAAAAACAAACCAAAAACCAAACCCCACAAAAAACCCCCCAGACACACAAACCAACAAAAGAAAAAAAACCCAAACATATAAAAACTCCAAGCCCTAACAACTCCCCCCTCAAGAAAAAAAAAAAAACAACAAAACAAAACCAAAAAAACCCCACACCAAAAAAACCCACCCAAACCCCAACAAACTGCATCCAGGCAAAAAAAATTGCTAAAATGTTATCCAAGTAGTGCAGTGAGTAACAAAACCGTGATTTGGATTTTAAAAAATTGCTATTTTCAGTACTTTTCTTGGAGCAGGTACAGAGGAGTGCATGAAAACCCCATCACAGCAAAAACTGAAATGTCAGGTACCTAAGCAGAACTTTTAAGCTGAAAATAATAGGAAATGGTGCTTACCTTAAAATTGTGTGCTTTTTCATAGTTGAAGTGGTTGTCATTCTGAGTTAAGGCTGCTCTTCTGACCAAGGAGGTGATCTGTGAATAGGCAAAGAGTTTCAGAGGTTGCCACAGAAGTGCCCCTTTGACTCCCACCTTCACCCCGAGAGCCACGGCCAGGAGCTCTTGGCGCTTCCTTCCTCGCTTGCTCTTGTGAACAACAGCACAGTTTTTCTCATTTTCCAGCCACAGATCCTCCGAAAACATAGCGCTGGGGTCCCAAATCTTTTCCCTGTCTTCCTCGGCGCCCGGGAGCCTGACTGTAGTCAGCACCGTACAGTTCGTCCAACTGCTTCTGATGTTAGACAGCAGATTTGAAGCAGCTGCAGCCCATTCTGCCGAGACCTCTGGCATGTGACTTGAATGGGCCGGCTTGTGGGACGGAAGGAGCTTCTGCATCTCAATAAGTAACTGCCTGTGCCCTGCGATTTCTTAAGGCAGATGTGTGCCTCAAACAATGGAGATGCTCGACGACCTTCCCCCCAACCCTCCCCAAGTGGTGGTGTCCAGCTATAGGTGTTGCCAAAATATCGACAAGGGGAGGACAAGGTTACAGCTTCACACTTAAAGGCATTTCCAGGACAGATCGCTTCGACTCTGCAGTGTGTTAAAAATGAACAAACAAAAAGCCCAGGGGAAGCCCACACCACTGAATCTGATGCTGCATCCAATTACACTCAGATTCAGAGACTTATCAGCCAGCAGTCTGCATGCCAGCAGATTAAGCCCTTAAAACCACGACGATTAATCTTACAGAGCAAAAAAAATCTTTCTGTTTTTAGTGTGTTTTTTTTTTCTTTTTCTTTTTTTCCCCCATATCCTGTACGAAGGGAAAAATACAGCAGCACTCCAAGCATTAACAGCACTTCGATGCTGTGCTTTAAAGCAGAGCATTTTGTCAGTGTGCAGGTTGGCAGCATGGACCCAGCTCACTGTCAGGAAAAAAACTGCAAACCCAGCCGGGACAACACAGGTAGGAAGCTGCCAAGCCCTGTGCAGCACACGAGTGAAGGCAGAAGGATGTAGGAAACCATGCACACAGCTCTGTTTGCAATGCAAAGTCTGCAAGGTAGCAAGAGCCTTACATCTGTCTATAGATTTGGGGGTTAAGAAGTGATTTCTAGTTGAAGTTCAGGGACAGGAGCAATCTGGACCCTGACCAGTCTGTACCAGTCTACAGCTTGCAGTGTTATTTTGGGTGTCTCATTCACTTCTTTCCAGGCAGGTCCTATCCTAGGACATGAAAGGTGTGTGGCACTGAGCATTCCCTGGAAACCTTTTAAAGTCCCCTCCCCACTGACTTCCTTCCCTCCTGCTCCCATCACGAGTATGTCCATTCTCCACCCATAAGAGGAGGACAGGAGTTACCTGCTTGGCAGAGGGCTGTGAGATTTAATTCTCTAAGGTGTGTCTGATACTCAAGATGCTGCCACAGAACAAACTGAGAGGTTACCAGCACTACTGAGAAAACTGCTGCTTTGAACTAGAGACACTAGAGACTGCATCAGCCTTTTACATTCTGCCCCACTTCAGCTTACCCAGAAAACATGAAATTATTTAATTCACTTATGGTATTTTGTGGAATTGAACTTCCTTCTATTTTTTTTTTTTTTTCTTTTCCAGTTTGCTTTCACCTCAGGCTGAAAAGTCAGAATGTTCATCTAATTTATTTAATAAAACCTCCACCATAGACTGTCTGATCTTAGTAAAAGCGATGCTTGCCTGATTTGAAAGCCCGTGGGGACAGCTGGCCAGCTGTCAGTAACATCAGGCCATGCAATTTCAGATAGTGCCCTACTTAGGGTTTTCAAGAAGTCGTGCAACCTGCAAAATCAGCTTCTCACTTACAAAGCAATGCATTTCTGTGTATAGCATACTTCATCCCTTTCTTTTCCAGGTAGCTCACAGCACTTCTTTTCACCTTCTCCCATATTCCAAAGTTTCTGCTCCGTGGAGGGGAGGATTTCCACACAACCCCATTGCTCCCCAAGCAGTTGCTGCCCTCCCAGCCTTTCCCGGGGGCTCAGCACTGTTACCTGACCACTGGTGACAACTGTCTGTGATGCATGTGTGAACACTGATCTGCCTAGAGGAAATCCCTGCTGCTCTTCCATATGTTCTCCCACTGCTGAGTCCGGATTTCTGCCAGCTCAGGATCTTTATCTGCTTTCCAGTAGATAAAGACAGACTGTAGTTCCCTAGCTCTCTCTCAGAGTGAGGAGCACTGATCTTTAGGGGCATCTCTGACACCACCAGCAGCAATGGCTTCTGCTGAGGCCATCACAAAGGAAACTTTGGAGTGGCTTCAAGTTCTTACCACACTCCACTTTCTTTCCTCAGTACCCTTTTAAAATGTATTTACATTTAACTGGAACAAAATACCCAAACTAGGTCAGAGTTGTTAACACACCTCTGAAGCTTGAGCATCTAAAACTCCATATATACATAAGCTGCTGTCTCTCTGACTTGCAGCATAACAGATCCAAAGTCAGAGAGAGGTCAGTTTCCTAATCATAGAATCAGTCAGGGTTGGAAGGGACCACAAAGATCATCTAGTTCCAACCCCCCTGCCATGCTTTCATTAATATCACTAGACTGATAAAAATCCCATTATATAACCAATTTTTTTTTTTTTTTACATAACATGGCAGATTGATACTCGAGCTTATGATGATACATCTTGAAATTTCCGTTTATTAAGCTATTTTTGGACTATCAGAGTTGTCACCTGGGGATCAGACACACACTACTGCATTTAGCGGAAACTCTGAGTGTTCATACAGAAGCATTAAACGTAACAGACGTGGAGGAGGACAACTCAGCCAGGCCAGTTTGTATGACTAAGGCAGATCAGTATTTACTGTTTATCATATAGAATTTTTTATTTGTCCCGTGGGTTGCTTTTTCTGCCTTGCTTGAGCCCTGTTTAGACTGCTGTTTAATGGGCTCCCTTGCAAACACGGGATGTCTGCAGAAGGCCGACAGCGATGGCATCCTCTTAAGAAGCTTAATCATACAAAGCCCTGCTAGGTTTGGTGTCTAAAATGGTGCTGTGAAACTCAGATGAGCTGAATCACACATACAACCTCTTCTCTCTCTTAACATACAACCTTTTCTCTCAACATATAACCTCTTCTCTCTTAACACATATAACCTCTTCTCTAACACGTATAACCTCTTCTCTCTCTTAACACATATAACCTCTTATCTCTCTTAACATACCTTTTCTCTCAACATATAACCTCTCTCTTAACACATATAACCTCCTATCTCTCTTAACATACAACCTTTTCTCTCAACATATAACCTCTTCTCTCTCTCTTAACACATACAACCTCTTCTCTCTCTCAACATAATGCAAGAAGCAGCAGTTGCAAATCCTCAGCAGCAACCAGCTCCAATGTACTGATACCACTGGCAAATCCCTACCCGCCTTTATCTTTTAACCATTTCTCCCTCCCAATACAAAATTTTCTGCACGTGGTGCCAATTCATTTGAAAAGGCATCTCTTGATTTGGTTAGCAAGTTAGACTGCAGCTAAGGAGGAGAATGCCAGCAGCTAAAAATATTATTGCTGCTTGTCACCAAACATTTAAGCTAGAGAAGGCTGAAAGGCAAATATGCATTGCCTGTGTTTTCAGACCAAAAGATTTCTGCAACGACATATGATTTTAGTTTACTAGTCTCTCTGTAAAACACATGTACTGTACAGCAAATATGGCATCTGCAGGAAAATAAATGCCACTGATCCAGAATAATAAAATTAAAATGGGGGGAAGGGGAGGGAAAAGAGGACGAGTCAGCTGTTGTGCCATTTCCAGCATGCCTTTGCAGAGAGAGTTGAACCACAGCATTGTCTCTCCCCTCAAACACTGGCTTCTTGTTTGCTAACAAAGGCCTCAGGGGTAGGAAAGAACAAATTGTAGCATGCAAAGCTTTGGGTTTTGTACATGTGGCGTGATTTCTGTCGCAGTCGTGTGGGCAGCACTGGGGATTTGCTGGAAGCAAGCGGCAGAGGAAGTTTGCAGGTTGCCTGGCTCCTCTGTGGGAAGAGATGCTGCGTGAGCAAGGGCTCCTCTCCCTGAGTCACCACTGTGCCTGCCCGTGGCTACTGAGTGGCAAGTCCTTGGCTCGCTGCTCTACCTGCCAAAGGGCACAACTATGGCAGGCAGAGGAATGGCACTGGGCATCTCTCCTTGGACAACACAAGCGAAAGGGAGATTGCTCCACGCTGAGGAACTGTGACAAATCCATGACTGATCTCTAACTAAATACACTTAACACCACACATCGACACAGTCATAGGTCAAAGAGGCCTGTTTCCTCGCAGGCACAGCATACAGTAATCTGCCAGACAGATTATGCTTGCTCAATTGCAAACACGTCATGGAGATGACACACGGCGCAGGAATCTTGCAGCTATTGGGCTTTTACTGGTTGTCTCCCACGGAGCAATTCCCACAACATGCTCAGGAGACAAGGCCAGAGAAGTGAGCAAGGTATGCAGTGGGCTAAGTGCTCTCTTAGCCAAACACAGGGCACAGAGGAGAAACCATGGCGAAGGCTGCTCAGCCAAAGGCCTTGGCCAGACCACCGTGCCACCAGCCTGTGCCTCCCACTGTCATGGCACCAGGAACTGCCACTAAAAGGCTTCTGTGATGCTGAAAGTGTGGGAGGAAACAAGCTCCAAGAACAAAACCTAATGAAAACATGAGGTAGGGCACGATGCCTGAAAAGTGCTGCTCACCAATCTTGCGAAACCCACATCCCTGAGAATCCCTCCCTCTGCCAGGAAGGTGAACAGAGACTGCACACCTAGGGAAGCAGGGCTGGGAAGCTACATCACACATAGCTTGGCTTCTTTCTTTCTTTTTTTTCTCTCTTTCTCTCCTTCCTTCCTTGCTTCCTCCCTCCCTCC
>VWZI01000957.1:535446-548867 GCA_013396835.1 Psilopogon haemacephalus | reverse complement strand
GCCATCATTTTTCACTTCACTAATTCAAAGAGCAGAACAGCTTATTGGGCAGCCTGTTCAAACTTGTGGGGGGGATTTTTTTTTTTTTCTTTTTCTTTTTCTTCAGAGAAACACTTTGTCACAGAATTTGTGACTCATCAAACTGGGAACTTTTTGCACTGGGAAGTTCTGATGAGGACCCACATCCAAGTTGTCTTTTTTTTTTTTTTTNGAAAAAGAGAAAAAAAAAAAAAAAAGAAAAAAAGAGTTAAAACACCAAAAATAGATGGAGCAGTTTCAGATGACCTAACTCAAATGCTCTTCTGCCTTCTGTCCTGCTTCCTCTGTGCTCAGTCGTGAAAAGTTGAGGTTTTAACTTTTATCTCCATTCAGAACAAAGTAAAAACAAAAGTGCAGAACTTTCCCACTACTGCTACAAGCCTCCACTACGGTGCTTTGATAAAATATTAGTTTCAAAGGCAATCCTCTACCAATGAGTGCCAAGTAAAGTTGTATTCCCCTGTATGAGCTCAATAGAGAGACACAAGGGCTTCACATTCATTTTCTTTCCCTTACTCACTTGTTCCCCAGGGCTCTTTTAATCTGTGGTGACAGCCTCGGTCTCTCCTAGAAGGGCTTTTCTGCTACTAAAACAAAAAGCACATCTCTAAACACTCCCTAAGTCCGAGGAGAAAGAATCTTATTCTTCTGGTTGAAGAAAAGCAGCAACAAAAGAAGGACTCCTGCCTCAGCAGGCTGATGTGAATCACAGCCACCTTCTGCTTTCAGTTTTGCTATCTCAGGACTTCAATTGAGACAGACTTAATCTGGGCAGCATGAGAAGAAGGAGCCTCAGCACAGCCATGCCCTTGCAAGGGCCGATTGAAGGAATGCCAAAGAAAGGCTCTCAGCTGTTTGCAGGGTATGGCAGTTCACCCTGGTGCAGGGGACAGCCACGCTTAATATAGAGGGCATTAACGAAGGATTTACTCAGCCAGGAGCAGACAGGGAAGCATTTTAAACCTCGTGTTTACACAGACGAGTCACAGACTTGCCAGTGCACAAGACAGAAGCTAAAGCGAGGCTCCGCTGCATTTCGCACCACACTAATTGCTTCCATTCATATTGCTAATTTCCAAATTAGACAAAAGCTCCAATTTTTGTCGTGGCAGCGCTGAAAGTAATGGCTCGTTGGCTCTACATTTGGAAAAAAACCAGACTGAGCACTGCATTGCCCATTCAGACAAATGTTAAGTTAATTTATTACTTAAATGCATTTTCACTCCGTTCTAAAACATCTAATTTGCTTGAAGAAGTTTAACAAGTTGGTTTATTATTGCTGTAATACAGGGAGATTCCATGAAGTGACCTGCCACCTTCTATCAGCATCACCCTGACTACATGCTGCCCTTGGTTTATTTTAATTTAGAGGAATTTTTTGTGCAACTTGCCAGCACGGATTCTTGGAATTTTAACAGAATTACAAGACTGGCATGGAAAGCAACCCAGGCACTTCCATTTGCCCTGTGCTCCACCCCACCTGGAGTACTGTGTGTAGCTCTGGAGGCCCCAGCACAAGAAGGACATGGAAGTGTTGGAGCCAGTCCAGAGGAGGCCAACAAGATGCTCTGAGAGCTGCAGCAGCTCTCCTATGAGGACAGGCTGAGAGAGTTGGAGCTCTGCAGCCTGGAGAAGAGAAGGCTCCAAGGAGACCTTGGAGTGGCCTTGCAGGATCTGAAAGGGGCCTAATGGAAGGCTGGGGATGGACTATTGACAAAGTCTTATGATGACAGGACAAGGAGGAATGGGTTTAAACTGGCAGAGAGGAGATTAAAACTGGAGGAGGAAGTATTTTGCAGTGAGGGTGGTGAGACACTGGCACAGGTTGCCTGGGGAGGTTGTGGCTGCTCCCTCCCTGGAGGTGTTGAAGGCCAGGTTGGATGAGGCCTTAAGCAACCTGTTCTAGTGGGAGGTGTCCCTGCCTATGGCACAGGGGGGTTGGAAGTGGATGAGCTTTGAGGTCACTTCCAACCTAAACCATTCTACGATTTCTCTAACATGCTGGTTACTGTGTTGTGTTGAAGAGGACATGCTATTTCTTCCAGCTTGTGTACCAAAAATTGCCACCACTGCAAACTAAACCATTCAGGAGCCAAGAAATTCCAACCTAAACCATTCTATGGTTCTACCAAGCACATTTTGGCCACTGCTTTCAGTGTGTTTTTATGTACATTATCCATGCTATCAAGATTCCCACAATATCCTGCTCACATCCAGGAGAGATGACTCTGCTTTCAAAACCTCCTAAGTCATGAAATGAGGAAAATACTTATTGTGCTAATTCCACTGGTAAAGTTTCATATTTTTTTCATTCTCTAAGATGCCTGCAATCACTAATATGCATTAACACATTGCCTGGAGAAACATTACTTCTAAAGAAAAAGCTGACATGTCCTCTAGGGTTAACTGTATGGTAATCCATGTGGTGGATTGAAGGATCAGACACTGCCGAGTTCCAGAACTGCTCTCCTGTAAGCTTTAGCCATTCTGCAGTTTACAGTTGATTTATATTTACAGAAAGCCTCTCGGATTCAAGGGCTTCTTAAACAGCAGCGTCACAGAGGAAGAAGAATTTTCCTTTGGCAACGCTATTTATTGCTAACAAGAAATGTCATCATATTTGTCATCAGCAAATCATCCCAGGCCTGCGAAGCATCAGCTATATCTGCATGGCTAATTTACAAAATCCATTACTATTTTAAAGGGTTACCACATGCCAGAAACCCACAGCAGAAGAGCATTGACTTTGACACCTCATTTCCCCCTTGTTCATCCTTGGGTAGCAGCCCAACCGACCAAACAGACTCTTTATTTTTCAGTAGTGTTTATTATTTGCCTTGCAATAGTGTACAGGAGCTTGAGCCTTTGAGCAGGTCAAGGCAACAGCAGTGCCATACAAACATGGAGTGAGAGATTGATCCCTGCCCTGAAGAGCTTACAGTCTAGGGAGCTGCCCCACCTTGGTAACAAGGACCCTTCTTTTTTTCACACAAGGAAAAAAAAAAAGATGAAATGGAACATTAACCACAACAGACACAGACATTAATTCTAAAGCCTGTGAAGAGGAATTTGCAAAATTGGGAGCCAAGGACTCGACAGTAAATAACCAGAGTTCTCCAAAAAAGTGCACTATAAATAATACGCCCAAATAGAAAAGCTCCTGCCTGTCCTCTGCTTAATTACAGTGAGTTACTGAACGACATGCAGACAAAGAGGAGGAGGAAAGTAGAAATCCCATCCTAATTTACAGGTTTTTCTTCTTGCTGTCCCTTCTTTGCCCAGATTAACCAGATCCCTTATTTCCTCAGGGAATAAACTGGCACAGGTTCTACAGAGAAATGTGCACAACAAAGGCCAATGAATTCATTCCACGTTCACCAAAACCTAGAGCTCTCCTTGAGTATTATAGAATCATAGAATCACTCAGGGTTGGAAGGGACCACAAGGATCAGCCAGTTCCAACCCTCCTGCCATGGCCAGGGACACCCTACCCTAGAGCAGGCTGCCCACAGTCTCATCCAGCCTGGCTGCAAACACCTCCAGGGATGTGGCCCCAACCATCTCCCTGGGCAACCCATTCCAGGCTCTTACCACTCTCATGCTCAAGAACAACTTCTTCACATCCAGTCTGAATCTCCCCACCTCCAGCTTTGCTCCATTCCCCTTAGTCCTGTCACTGCCTGATAGCCTAAAAAGTCCCTCCCCAGCTTTTCTGTAGGCCCCCTCAGAGTTTCCTCTTCTCCAGACTGAACAGCCTCCACTCTTTCAGTCTGTCCTGATATCAGAGGTGCTCCAGCCTCATGGTTGTAGATTATTTTACAATCTGATACTCCATTTTGTAATTCCTAACACCAACCCTTGCTATTGAAAAGTCTGCAGCGCACATACACAACTGAAATATTTTTAGAAGGTCTGAAAAATCACAAGTATTTTACTTCAAAATGAGCCTCTCTTAAGACTTCCACCGAAACACATCTTTAAAATAACTTCCTAAGTTTGCAAATAGACTGCAAACTAAACCATTTAGGAGCCAAGAAATACCAAAGCTAAGAGCGATCCGAAGAATTCCAGCACTGCCTTTCTGAGCACAATATGGATCTACCTACTTATGGACAAAAAATTTTTGTCTAATTTTGTGTGTGTATATAAATACACACACACAAATACACACACACACATATTTATATATACTCATATATACACACACACATATATGTATTCACAGAGCCTGTTGTTCCATGGACATAATAGGCAAGAGACAAACATTAAAAGAAAGATGTTTGGTATTAAAGTGATGACTTATCAACGAGTGTGAGTGGACCAGAGTTGGCCAAAAAGAAGCAACAAGTTTGTTCTGTGTAAAATTCCTTGTCTTGTTACTGAGATTTTTAAAGCCCAAGGGAGGTGGTGGACATTTGGTGGAAGGAGTTTGCTAGCAAAAGCACCCCTGTTTCGGGTCTGCTGTGTCCAGGGAAGATCTGCCAGCCAGCCAGGGGCCTGTGTTTTGGGTTCCAGCTTAGTGGCAGACCGCCCTGAGGCCCTGGGATAATTAACTTGCAACATAATTAGCCAATCTATCAGGCAGATAGCCACTTGGGCTGAGGACAACCAAAAGAAATCCAAGGAAGTGCAAAGGTGTGAGCGCTATGGCTCGAGGTGTGATGTGTGAATCCATCCCATCACTTGGACTCAGTACAATGTGGAATTTATTTTTTTTTTCATTTGCTGTGAAACAGTTTAGGCTCAAGCATATATTTTATGAAAAAAAAAAAAAAAATCTGGGTGATGCTGGAGAACCTCCAAATATCTCTCTAACCTGGACTCTTGCTGAAAGAGATAGATTGCGCTTACAGGACTAATTTAATGAGCTGTGGGTCTACTTTTTCAGCAATGAAGATAAAAATAAACATAGAGCAGCTGCCTACTTCACTGTCCAGCAGCCACAGGCTCTAATCCATTTGGTAGAACACAAATCTGCATGGAAACTGAAGAACAATGAGAGTGCTTCAGATTTATGACTGTAGTATGCCCACCTAATAGAACATTACACTATTTGTCTTTAGTACATCTGCATGCAATATATAGGCATATAATATGCATATCAGTATAGAAGCATCTCTACAGCTAAATTTAATTAGTTGGCCATATCTGGGGGAAAAAAAAAATGTATTGCAGGCAAAAAAAAATCTTGGCACGTCACCTGGGAGTCGTGCACAGTAAACACCACCCTCACGTACCCAAACCAGAGATTCTTGTGCTCAAATTGCGTGCAGGTAAAACATACTCACAGGGATGTGATTTTGGGCATCACAGTCCCACGCATCTTGCTTTGCAGTAGTGGATATACAGAGGAAAAAGTACAGCAGTTAGAAAAGACTGAGCACAGGTTTTCACGTGGCTCTAAGTTCGCAGCCAAATGGAACGATTTTACTCTAAGCAAAATGCGTCTCCTGTTCTACTTCCTGCACATCTTTCAAATGTTCTTGTTGGAAAAAAAAAAAATTGTTCTAGGAAGTATACTACTGAAATAGCTTTCTGCCTCTGACAGCTGTGTATGCTTGCTGTTAGTAAGAGTCTGTTACCAAAATTCTCATCACCTTTCCCTAAAATGGTACCAGAAGTTAGCAGTATTTATTAGAGCAAGCATCCCCTTCTCAGCTGTCAGAGGGGACCAGTACCTTACATCAGCTAAAATGCCAATGAGGAGGTGATTTTTTTTTTTAATCTCTTATGCAGACTTTGCAAGACTTTTTCTTGCTTTACCTCTTTCAGAGTGGAGGAATTTTCATGTCATTTGTTTAGGGTTAAAGCTGAAGCAAGCACCAGAGGCTCTGCACAAGACAGAGTGTAGCTGCCAACCTCTCATGGTGGAGATGGGATCCTCAGAGCATCTCTGCTGAGCTTTCTGCAATTCACTTCTCCCCAGCGGTTCTCCAGCAGCACCCAGAACTTTGCTTCTCCCATTTTGTTCTAACATAAATTTGGCAGGCTACAAAACATCTATGTGCTGGAGTTTTTCCAATAGTTAAATTTTGGGTGGTGAACAGGCATAAAAAGAACCACGACTGATCTGTGAACCTCTTGGGGTATTTTTGTGTGTGTGTGTGCTTTTTGTTTTGTTTTGCTTTGCTGGTTTATATTTTGTTTTGTGTGTGTGTCTGTGCATTTGTTTGCTTTGGTTTGTTCTGTTTCCCTTGAAGTATCATTCCAGCTGTAGGCCAGGCTTAGATTCTACCCTGGATCACCTCCCACATTTCTAGCTTTTGTAAAACAAGAACTGTCATGGCCAGGCAAGCAAGATAAATCATTACAAGTAATAGATAAATAAATACAGCTCAGAGAGGTTCATTCTGTCCTACTTCAGGCAAACCCTGGCTGATTGCAAGTTTCTAGCAAAAGTAACTCGCATCCTTATTTGTCTTTAAAGTGCCTAGTACACATCAGTGCTTTTATAGAAAACAGATACTAATAAGAAGACAAAATATTAATAGTAATCCTCAGGATATCTGTGAGACGAGCAGATAGTTGCTTCTGGGTGATGGAAAGCAAGTGACAACTGAGAGAGTGAGCACAGTCCAGGGAGCAAGCCTTGGAAGCATTTTCTGCCAAAGCTGTCTCATTCACTTTCTTCCCTTTTTATTACAGCGCTGTTACTAAAAACGTTGCTTAGACCAACCACAAAGCTAGCAGTCTGCTGCCTTACACCAAGTGGTAAGAAACACTCTTTAAAAAAAAAACCCCAATAAATCAAACGCTGCCTGTGTCATTTGTTTTATTTGTTTCTTCCCATGACTTTATGGAACAAACCAGTGGCTATTTTTCCATCACGCTGACTTGCGCTCAGTGAACAGCTGATTACTCACTGTCAGGCATGTAAATCTTTGAAGTGCAAAGCAAAGAATGCCCCTGTTTACTTCTGCAGTTAAATCCCAGCATCCAACAGAATTTTAAACCTGATTTTTCTGGGGCAGTACTTCTTTCATCCTCCCAACACTAAATATTAAAGAGAGATCTGTCTTAATTCAAGCCGAGTTCTGATCCTTGAAGTTTTATGATGCTGCCTGTGTTTACATGAGCAGACTATTTTTCTCCAAGCCAGTTCACATCACGCCTGTTCCTCTCAAACCCTCTTCTGAATCCTGAATGTTAATGTCCCTTCCTCCCTGCCTCCCCACTGGCTGTGCAGTCTGGATCCTGCACAACAGTTTTCATCAAAAGGCTCATATTATTCCCTTAAGTCCAGCCTGCACTTTTAAAAATAACATTTAACTAGGTATATAATTTTCTATATTCAGATAATTGACACCATTAGTTTCACCTGCATTTTAAAAATACTTTTGCAGAACCTAAGTTGTGCACTCAGTAACTCCATTAGCCTCTCAACACGTGTGAGGTACTTGCCAACATGAAATGAGGGCTCTGGGCAGGGATGTAATCTGGTCCATTGTGCAACTTGCAACCAGTTCTACCACTGCAGTAGCATGGGTTGTTGGGGTTTTTTTTTTTTCTCTTTTTTCTTTTTGTCACATGCCTTTCACTTCCATAAATAGCAAGGAAAAACTGCTCACCCCCAGCCAGCCGTTCACCCACAACCACGACTTAAGAGTCATCAAGCAGGGGAAAGAGTAGAAACTGTACTCATCTATAGCTGTGGCATGGAGAGGAAGGCAGCATTTGGAAATTCTTGGTTTTAAAACACTGGGGACAAAAGCTTGGTTCATTATATAATCAAGCTGCTTTAGCGGAGCAAAGCTTTCCCTAGTGCACTGAGTGAGAAGCCCGACAGGAAAGACATGCTGAGACTTTGGACTCTGAATTTTAAAGCCCTACAAAGGAGAGTCCCGGGGTACAAACACCACCCCCTCAGACACCAGCCCCAGGCTCCTTTAGGCTGTCTCAGTTAAAGCATTTTGTTGGAACTGACCCTCCTGCACAAGGAGCTGACATTTTTCAACAGAAGAAATGCTATGGAGAAAATTCCCCCTGGCATTTTCTATCTGCTGTCACAACCTTGTACCTCCCCTCAGCCTCATCTGAGCAGTTTTGTGCAGTGAGAGAAGAAAAGGCAGGTTTACACAACATGGAACTCTCCCAGCCAAATGGTTGAGGCTGAGCAGAAGCAGCTTTTTCAATCAGGCATTTGTGACTCTGCACAACCAAGACAGTAACTCACTGAGAACAGTCTCGTTAGAGAAGCAATAGAAACTCGACCTCTTTTGGAACCCGAGCAGACAGAAAAACAGAGAAGGTGTTTCAGAAGTTGCCTAACTGGAGACTTAAACTAAATCAAACTATACTTGTTGTTCTGTGTTGCTAGGTGCACATAACTGAGCACAGTCAGGAGAACTGGATATTGCAGACTGGTTCAAAAGAGATCGTCCTGAATGATACAGTGTCTATGGACATTGTACATGGACAAGACACTGTCTGGTGGGTCCTCCTGCCACTGCAGCAAGTACAGGGTGTGCTCCTTAACCAGAGACCTAACTCACTCACTACCAGAGCCTCTATAGTGAGGGATGGAGGTAAAACCAGGCAGTTTCTTCTCTGCTCAAAGAGGACAAGGTAAGAGATTCCCTCCACTTTACCCTCCCTAGTTAGCCATAAGGGCAATCTGCCACTTTCAAAACTGGTATTCTCAGGTGCTAAAGACATCAGCAATCTCTCTCCTTCTTTCAGTCCACCTGAAAAGGGAGGAGAAGGCCAGGAAGCTACGAGCATGAGAAACCTCTTTTTTCTCTATTCCACACAACAACTCCAGCCACTTTCTGGAGAGGCAGAAGTCACTCACCTCACAGTTTAAAACGAACACAGCTCAAACACTGTGGGTAAGATGCTCACCCCCACCCACAGCTACATTTCCTAGCAGCTGTCAAAGTGCAGACATTGCTATAGCTGTGGCTTTCAGGGAAAGGCAAAGTTTGGATAGTTAATTAGTTAGTTTTAATGTCATCTGAAGCCTATCAGTAAATTGGCAAGTTGCAAGGTTCCTAAGCTTTCTGCAAAACACCTCCAAGCACTCTGCATGGCAGTGGTGGAAGCCAGTGAAGCCTCTGCAGCCAGGCATTTAGCAGAAGAGGCATGTTTACAAACAGGGCAGAAAGCCCAAAATCTAGGTGCTCTTACCACTTCATTTCCACTTACAGGGAGGTAAAAACCATATCTGCAAACTGTACCTAGAGAGCTTAGCAGAAGATTATTCAAAATAAAAAGTTAACATCCACCTCAAATTAGCCTGGCTGCCCTCAGAAATGTAACTGCAACACATATCAATCTGTCTTGCCACTTGCCCTATCTTTCGAACCAGCTGGCCAACGATAGCTGAAGCTGATGGAGCCACAGATGTCTTGAGTTTCACAGATTTTTTTAGCTGAACCAAAGCAAGAGATGCAGCCTGCAGTCTGAGCTCCTCTGCTCTTTCTCGGCTGTCCCAGCAGCAATGCCTTCTGCCTCTGCGTGTAGCAAAGAGGAAACATCGAGGGGAGAAGAGGGCAGGAGAAGGAAGTCGGGGGGGCAAAGGACGGGTGGGTGAAAAGTCTAGAGGGATGTCTGGGCCCACAGAAGCAGAAGTAAGGTGTGCAGAGAGAGCTGAAATGAACAGGAAATCAGGCATCACCAGTTCCAGCGCTCATGGGAAAGAAAAAGCCCTGCGTAACTGGCTCGGAGTGTTTTGCGTCAGCTAAACAGAAGTATTGCAAAGTTTTATTGCAAAGATCCTTTTTTTTTTTTTTTAATGTATTAATATATTCTAGTGCTTAGAATTTCAAGGCATTGCATATCTTTGCTATGGGACTTCCTTTAACCCCTTTGCTGCTGGTCCTTCTTGCATCTTCAGTGCTGCGGCAGAACGTGACCGTTTTCCTTTGCCGTGCCGGTGCTCCATAGGCAGAAACCAGGGTATCTGTGTTGGGGTTTCTGAAGCATAAAGTGGGAAAAAGCCAAAAGAAAGACTTTTTCTTGTCCTGGGAAGGCAAGAGGGGAAATAATGAGGAAAAATAAAGGTGCCATAGGGTGGGTTTTTAGGATGACAGATTAAATTTTAAAAGTGATTGAAGGAAATCCACAGGGCAAGGGGGAGCGCATCACACTGCAGGTGAGTTTGATGGTTTCTCAAGTGAGATTTTCACTTAGGAGATCCCTCCTTATAAATATTAAAGAGTGCTAAGGCAAAAATCCTTGCTGGGCAATGCTTTTGAGCGACAATTATCCTATTCAGCAATTGAATTTGCAACCTTTGCTGCGCTTTCTCACAGCTGACTGGAGCAAAAAGCTGTCTTCAGAGTTGCTTTCTCAAAGCAACTTGAGAACTCCCAGTTTAGGACCCTGTCTGTGAGGACCAAAATGTTTGGGCTCAGCTTGTTTGGTTGCTGCCAGTGAAGGAGGAAGGCTGAGCTAAAACACAAACCAGCCTTTGATTCCAGTCATGCCAATCTTTTCAGCTCCCAGAGAACTGGTGCACTTTTCATGGAGCAGCTCTGAATTGCCTTTTTCCTGCCTGGCTCCCTGCAGTCACCATCCTCCTCCTCTTCTTCCAAAAAACCTGCAGGTAAGAGAGGAAGGAGGCAGCCAGGCCTGCCTCCCCTGCTTTAAGGAGGGAGACACATTAACATACTGGTGTAAAGTAGGCATAACTTGCCTGGGCAGCCTTCTCTCCAGATTCTAAGGGCAGTCCCTATTTTCACTTTGATGTCTGAAAGAAGGTAGCATGGGCTGAGCAACCTCAATGAGACTGTCTGCTCTGATGGTGCTCTGATGAGTCATGCCATGGCCAGCACAGAGTGGCATTCAGAGTTCTTTTTAGCAACAAGGGAGAATCTGGAATTACAACACATCTGAAACATAAATATCAATGAACTTCCTAAAACTCTGTGCAACCAGCCTGGATGACCTTGCCGGGGAAGTTAAAAACAGGTCAATGATGACTCTTTGTGTGCATGAACACACATTTAAAAGTGAAAAAAATAAAAATTCCAGAAAAAAAAAAAAAGGGAAATATTATTGACATATAATTCCTTAAAAGTTAGTGTAAGAATTTTTTAAAAAGTACCAACCAATATACCACAAAAATGATGCCTGTTTTCAGCAGAGAGGTATCACATTAGCCTCAGGCTGATGCAAGCTGTTGGAGACCAGGAAGTTTTCACATTCACGTATCAGCAATATTCAATATTCACGTAGCAGTTACGTTATACATTTGGGGCCAAAATGAATTAGTTTCATTTCTTCATAACCTTGTTCCTCTAAGTAATGTTAAGCAGAATATTTGTTAGCATTCCTGGGTGTTTTTAAAGGGCTGTTCCTGAAAATAAGTACTAGGGCTTGGTATTACCCACCGGATGCAACCCTTTACTATATATCATGTACATATCTTTAAGATATGACCCTTTTGTTATGAATTTGGAAGACTCCTTTCCACTTGTTGCTGTGCCTTCAATGGCAATTTAGAAGGCTAAAGACAGATGAAAAAAGCAATTTCTGTGAAGCCCTCAGTAACTGGCAATTTGGGTCACTGATAGTTTGTTTAGAAATGTGTGCAGGCTGCTTAAATGAGAAGTCAGTGGAACTAAGACCTGCCAATGGACAGACGTTTCTTTCATATTTTTGATGTTAACTCACTTTTGAAGTGCCACCTGCATTTTCAGAAAGTCAGTGACATAAATTTAAAAGAGAGAGAAAAAAATCCCTGAGGTGGGATGTATCCTTTCTTATACAGACCACATGGTCAGAGTTGGCAAATCCTTCTTTGACTGGAAGTGTCTGCTTCAAAAGATGTGGGAATTAACCATGTTAATGTTTTTTATTCTGATCAGAGGCTGTATTTTAAAACCTTTCTCCTCAGCTTCTGGCTTGGACAGTCTCCTTCGCCAGAGCAAGTTCCCTGGACACCTTTATTACACCAAGCAAAACTTCTCAAGCTTGATTTTGAGAGATACAGTAAAGCTCCGTAAAAGAAAACCAAGTTAAGACTGAACGGAAGAGCCCAAAGCTCAGGAAGGTAAAGACTGAAGCACCATTACTGGAGATATACCCGTGAGGGGTTAGCAAAGTCATAGATGAGAAAGCTGCAAAGTGTTTAATTAGGAAAAGGACACCCTACTTACTAAGCCTCTCCTAAGCACGCACTGTGAAATCCTACTCAGGAGTTGCAAAGCTGAGGTAGTAGGACCTGCTCAACCAAGGGATGAACTAAGGGCCAAATGCTGCTGCTTTCAAACCTATTCCAACTATAAAGACATCCATAAAAGTGTGATTAAGGCAAAGTGCTTTGTCTCTGATACTGTGCCACAGAAGAACGTTCGAGGACCAAAGCTGATGACTGAGAACAGTAAGTAACTTTACGATGCTTTTAATGCCATTTCTACTATTGTTTCTGCCCCTCATAGCTCTGTAATTTCTTCACAATAACTGCTTTTTTTTTTTTTTTTTTGCATTTGCCACTGAGACCAATAAAGCTACACTAATTAAAGGAAAATCTGCCAGAGGCTCTGCCTTTTTGTTTGGGATTTATCTTGTGCCCTGGCTGCAGCACCTCACTGGTCTTGACTACCATGCCCAATTAGGCCTAGTTTAACAGACACATGCTAGGGTACAACCCTGACCTGCAGTGACAGTTCCTCTAGCACAAGTGTGCCTCCTTAATATCCCCACACCAGACTCCCTTCCTTTACAAAGTGACTTCAGGGGCCAGTTAAGTATACAAAATACACTGTGCAGCAATATTACTATTCCAAATAAACCATCATGAGAACACATTTACAAAACAAAGCTAATTGCCACTGCCATTCCACTGACACATCAGTCTGGAACAGGACAGATCTGCATTTCTGTTCTAAATTTACTCTTTATGCATCTTTGCCTTCCTGTCTGTAAGTGGAAGGATAAAATTATCCCTGCGCAAAGCTGTTTGTGCAACAGTAGCAGAGATAAGGACTTAGTGGAGGCCAGGAGAAGGGACTTCACCAATTGCTGAGATACAAATGTTGATGCAGCTGTGTGCAGAATTTAACCCTAGAGGGGTGAATGGCAGATAGTGAATAATTTCCAGTTCTCTTGGCCAGCAAATGCCAAACACAACAGGTTTGCACAACACCAGGTAGCATGACCACCGGTGGACCAACTGCTCTTGTGCAAAGGCACTGAGGCAGACAGTAGAATAGGAATAGCATAGCATAGAATAGCATAGAATAGCATAGAATAGAATAGAATAGAATAGAATAGAATAGAATAGGAATAGAACAGGAATAGAATGGAATAGGGATAGAATGGAATAAAATAAAATAGAATTGAATAGAATAAAATAGAATAGGAATAGAAAAGGAATAGGATGGAATGGAATAGAATAGAATTAGAACAGAATAGGATGAAATAGGATGGGAGAGGGG
>VWZI01000957.1:514759-534185 GCA_013396835.1 Psilopogon haemacephalus | reverse complement strand
GGAGAGGAGAGGAGAGGAGAGGAGAGGGAGAGGAATAGGAATAGGAATAGGAATAGGAATAGGAATAGAAATAGGAATAGAAATAGGAATAGAAATAGGAATAGGAATAGGAATAGGAATAGGAATAGGAATAGGAATAGGAATAGAAATAGGAATAGGAATAGAAATAGGAATAGAATAAGCTCCAAGATCATCCAGTCCAACCTATCAGCTAAACAACTTAAGTTCAAGTTCAACAGAATACACACTGCTAATGGAAGGAAAACTGAGAGGGACAAAGCAAAGATGTGCTTTCCAGGAGAGAAAAAAGGGCATCCTCTGATGCACTGTATGACTCCTGTTTTCATTGTGTTCCTTGAGAGCAAGCCGAAAGGAAAAAAAAAAAAGGCATGCCACTGAAAATAAAATAGATAGTTTGAGGCTGATTGCAGTGTGCTTGGCCTGCATCTGCGTGCAGGTTGAGGCTCCTCTCTGATAGGTTTCTTGCTTTTAAAATACACCACAAACACACATTGCACACCCCAACCAAGAGGCACAGATCTCTCAGGCAGACTAATGTCAGCACTTCAGCCTTCTCGCTGTCAGGTCTGATTCCAAATAACCTTTCGCCTTCTTCTCCCGGCTACTAAATTACAGATCAAGTGAAAAATGTAATTATACCCCAAAAGGCCACGGAGAGCATCTTCAAATACAGTGAACTGTGAACCGAACAACAACAATAACAAAAAAGATAACCCAGGATTACCTGTGGTGCATCGCTAATCCAGAATGCTTAAGTAGCCCCAGGTGGGCTAATATAAAACAAGTACCACTCCCCTGCCCTTATTTTTCTGTGCACAAATGAGGCCACTGAATTTTTACAGAAAGAAAAATAGAAATATCACAAGCCTGTACAAATATATTTTCCCTCAGTCAGTTCCAAGTATATTATGTTGGATTGAAAGTGATAGCAAATACTGAATTAACTTGTTTGGTTTCTTGATTTTTTTTTTTGGTTGGGTTTTGTTCTTTTGTTTGGTTTTTTTTTTTTGTTTTTTTTTGGTTTTTTTTTTTTTTTTTTTTTTAAATCTGATTGTTTAAAATTTAAAATATCCAAGGACTCTTCCTGGATTCTTACACAGGTCTGTAAAGATATAGTTATTCAAAATACGAGGTTATTGCTCTCTGCAGCTACCTGAAGGGAGGTTGTAGCCAGGTGGGGGTTGGTGTCTTCTCCCAGGCAGCCAGGGACAGAACAAGAGGACACAGCCTCAAGTTGTGCCAGGGCAGCTTTAGGCTGGAGGTCAGGAAGAAGTTATTCCCAGAGAGAGTGATTGGCATTGGAATGGGCTGCCTGAGGTGGTGGTGGAGTCCCCATCCCTGGAGGTGTTTAAAAAGAGGCTGGATGAGGTACTTAGGTTTAGCTGATTAGAAGGTGTTAGATGATAGGTTGGACTCGATTTTGAAGGTCTTTTCCAACCTGATTATTCTGTGATTCTGTACTCTAACCACTTACTTTTTCTTTTCCTTCCCCCCCCCTCTTAATTTGATGACTACAACCTAGGACAAAGGAGATTACAGAAGTTTTAGCATGTTCTCATGAACTTCAGTGTCTATAGCAGGATAATACAGAGCTTGTACACTGCTCTCATGAAGAATGAAACTTCAGCCACTAAAGTGCAAAGTTATTAAAAAAAAAACACACACAAAGAAAAATTCCCTATGAAGCATCATATGGAAGTTATATAAATTCTGCATTGCAGGCAGCATCTCATAAGAAGCAAGTTATATCAAATTATGACTTGATTTTATTCAATTGGGATTCTGCCAGCCCACAAAGAAACCACAACCCTGCCTTTTCCCTTAATTCTTAGAGCTTTGAGGTCTACATGATAACCAAATTATGTGAACAATGTCTTTGAAAACACACTCTTCTTTAGTCCAGTCTCTGCTGGCATACTTCATTTTCAGCCATTCTGGAAGGGCCTTAAGCTTTGTCTGCAAATTCACTTGGCCTGACATTCAGCAATGCATTACTGACCAGATGGACTTAGGAAACTGCACTGATTGGACTAATCAAGTTAAAGGGAGAGAAAGAAGGACATAAAAGGAATTTTTTTTTATTTCTCTGCTTCCAAAAAATTATAAAATAAATGTAATTTATTTTAAAGAGTTGTCCAGGTGTCTGTATACTTCTGTTGTAAATCACAGACTTGTGAATGCAGCCCAGCAGCTGCTGGGGATCCAGCCACTGTGTACAGGGCAGCAGATCTCAGTTCACTATCTGAATGACACATTGGTCTACCAATCTTGTCCTGAGAGCTGGGAAAATAACAGGCTTAAAAAACCTCCAAAAACCTTACAGAATTTTGGCACCAAAAGATACTACTGAAAATCAAAATAGGTATAAAGTCAACCTGTCCAGGTTCTCCTGATGGCAGAGCACAGATGCTCTGGACACAATTTAGATGTCCTAAGGCAGGCTGCTGGATATTCAGCTTTTTCCTCACTGCATTCTCTGTCACCAAATAATGCCATAGGTAGAGCCTGCTTGTTGTGTGTGAGGACAGGAAAAAAGTAAGGAGAAGGGGATCTTCTCCTCTTGAAGAAGACAGGCTTGTCTGACCATGGCCAGGAAAAGGCACGGAAAGGACGTGTCTCTATAATAATAATAGCAATCCATACTCCCCAGCAACAACATAAGAAGCACATCCCACTCCAGACCTACATATTGAGCTTCCTCTTTATATGACCTACTTTGTAAAGGCTTACACAGAAGAGCTATAATCAGTTCTGTTGACTCAATAGGTCCATCCATGAGCCACAGCAGAGCAGACTGGCAGATGATGGGATTCATCTGGTGGTGGACATGGGTCAGCAACATACAACTCCCCTCCAGAGAGCTGCAACAAGCTGTGCAACCAGCACTATAGCAACCTGCATGAGTGAAGTCTATCTTCATGGTTCCTTCAAAGTATCTACCTGTCATCTTAACATACCCAGAGTTAAGAATTTCAGAGCAGAGACACTAAACATTCTATTTTGGTAGAGGCTAAGTGCCCTGCCCTGGTGCTGGCTGTGGCACTGCCTTTTCTGAAGCGTGCCCCATGTGAAAGGGCATTTCTGTGCCCTAGGTGCATTTATTCTTTCAGCAACGGAGAAGCAGCAGCACGTGGAAAAGTGCAGCGTGGCTGACTTAACAGATGTCATACAGACACAGAATAAAGGCATATTTTCTGCCTCTGAGTTCCACTGCTGGATGCTATTAGCTTAAATACCAGCTGTGAAATGCAAAGCTGTGTTCTGCACTCACATAAGCAGAAACATGGGCTTCTCTTCATTGAACTTCTCAAATGCTTGGTGTGTTCCTACAGTCAGCCTTTCATAGAATCACAGAATGGTTAAGGTTGGAAGGGATCTCAAAGCTCAGCCAGTTCCAACCCCCTGTGCCATAGGCAGGGACACCTCCCCCTAGAATAGGTCGCTCAAGGACTCATCCAGCCTGGCCTTGAACACCACCAGGGAGGGAGCAGCCACAACCTCCCTGGGCAACCTGTGCCAGTGTCTCACTGCAAACAACTTCATAAAACTTCCAGTTTTAATCTCCCCTCTGCCAATTTAAACCCATTCCTCCTCAGTCTGTCATTACAAGACCTTGTGAATAGTCCCTCCCCAGCCCTCCTGTAGGCCCCTTTCAGATATTGGAAGGTTACTCTAAGGTCTCCTGGAAGCCTTCTCTTCTCCAGGCTGCAGAGCTCCAACTCTCAGCCTGTCCTCAGAGCAGAGCTGCTGCAGCCCTCTGAGCATCTTCATGGCCCTCCTCTGGACAAAGTAAAGTACTGTGTCTTTGTATATTAACCCCTCTCACTATTTACACAATTCCTCTCAGACTGGACCTTGTGTAGGACCTCTGCCATGTACACCTCCTGTTCCTTACTGTACTGCATTTGGGAATCTTTGTATTAACACAGATGCAACTTTAAAGCCAAAGGATAAATTTAAGGCTGAAGTAAGCAATGTTCTCTTTGTGACAAGCAAGAGGAACCCACGTTCTGAAAAACAGGCATCAGGTGATCAGGTACCCAAGAAACTAAACTCACACCAGAAGCGGAGATGAGTGTCAGCAACATCCGATGCTGTAATAGAGCCCCTGGAAAGTCTTAAGTAAATATGCCACCTAGTGTTTAATTGGGACAATTTCACTCATAAATCACCCTGATCGATTCCTTCCAAGCTGTTCCCTGCGAGTCTAGGTGGTGTAGAGTCTGGCTGAGGTATCTGGAGACTCCTTGTCCACCTTTGCCCCCTCCCTCTCAAGAAAACCCCTCGCCCTACAGCTTTGTCATTGAAGAATTCTCTTCCTCATGAGGGACACTTGGTGAATGGGCATACCACACACCCAGCCCATCTTTCTCATATGAGGAACCCACACCTCAGACTACTGTGAGCAATTCAGAAGGCACCGAGAACTGGTCCTGGTGGATCACCCCCACTGATCCCAAACATCCCAAATGGATTTCAGAAGTACCACCAGCCAAACAACACCTGGTCCAGCACACGGCCAGGGAGTGAAGGAAGCAGAGCTTCCCACATCTTCTTGCATACAGGAGCTGGGCACAATCATTCTGAGGAGCAGAGGTACTACTGCTGGCTTACAAATTACCACAGCACTGTTTAGATGGAGCAGAGGTACTACTGCTGGCTTACAAATTACCACAGCACTGTTTAGATGGATGGAAGAACCAACAGAAAGTCAGAGAAAGAGGCTTTGGAAATATAACAACAACTATTTCTCTAGACAAGCAGCGGAGACATAATCCCTCCTGAGGCTGTGGCAATGTTCTCCTTCCTTGCCTCTAGCCCCCGGTTAAGAGTGGCACATCTGACTTCAATGCAAACTTTCTCATTCCTTACAGAAGAGATACTCCAAGTCTGTACACGGCTTGGCCCCTTTTCATGCCCTTAAATTATCTTCATGCCAAATTATCTTCTTATATTTTATAATTGAGATTTTGTTGATGCTTATGGCATGGACACTCATTATATTCCCAAGGATTAAATTCCTATACTGAGTCACACCATAGCACAAAACATTCTGAGTGTTTGGTAATGTCTTGTTTGCCCCTTCCCCAGATCAGTAAGAATCTTAAATGAAACTTCTGCCCCTGCAGTACTTCACCAGGTACCCTTCCTCAGACTATCAAGCTGCTGCCTGTCTTTGCTTGAAATTCCTCCACTTTTGGTCCATGTGACCACGTTCATGTGCCAACCAACTGGAAGTAATGTCGAGAATATGATTTCATAAAGGTATTGTACTGCTCTGCTAAAACCCCATTTGCTCTGCATCTGCTGCATTCTTTTCATTCAGTACTTTTGTAAATCTTTCAAAAAGGCAATCAAGTCTAACTGGCAGTATTCATTCTACAGAACCCACACTGATGCTTATGCACAGTCCCACTCTTCTCCAGGGCTGGGAGTACATTACAAGAATGAGTCCATTGTTACACTGGTACATTTCACCCCACCATGTCCATTAGCAGTTATAAAAAGCACTAGTTCCTGACCTTTGCAACCAAGCCTCAGCTGAGAAGCTGTCCACACCATGTGCTTCAGAGTTGCCAGGACTAGCTGTAATCCTGCCCAGGCTGCTGCTGCCTGTCAGCTCCAGTGAGCTCTGCTAGCCCTGCAGGTGTGAAAGCAGCTGACTGGTAGCTGCTGACCCAGCCCACAGTTGACCACACCTGAGCCTGTACTATTTAAGCTGCATGCTGAGGGTGAAGGCTGCTGGGCTGCCTCCTTGTTGTGGCAACCTGGATCAAACAGAGAACATTTGGGCTCCATACCTGACTTCATTTGAGTACTCACACACCTCAAAGGTGAGACTTTTTGCACCATGAGCATGGAAAAAGTGGGTATGACATACACTTTTTATGCTCAGGAAGGATAATATCTGGAGTGTGATGGGATAAGTGCCAGTGAGCAAGGAAAAACAGCCAGGACATTCCTTGGCAGGTCTGCAGAGCAGGCAGGATATAGAAAAGGAAGAACTTAGTGTATCTTGGCTAGCTTTAAGCATTTCATGGAAGTCATGGACATAAGGATCATAGCTGCAGTTAACCTCTCACTAGTGAAGTTAAGACTCAGAATCGAATCATAGAATGGCTGGATAGGACCTTAAAGATCATATGTTCTTCTTGTAATTAGTCAAGCAAAGGTATGAGCTCAACAAGTACATCACTGAATCCATTTATTTTCTAATCAAAATCTAAAGGATAAATATTAGCTGCTATTTAAACACTTTTCTTTTGACAGTAATTTGAAGTCCTCCATTATCAGAAATTTCTCTCTTATTCTTAAGAAGTGGAACATTGTCTACCAAGATCAAAACATGGCAGTTTAGGGGTGCTTGTAAAAAATTTAGGTGCCTATTCCTACACAATGTCTATTCCTATCCCTATGGAAGTTTGTTTGTACTAATTTGATACAATGAAACTATGTAAAGAGTATAAAATCCAAGGGTAAAAAAAAAAAAACCTACAAGGCTTTGATTTTTAATAAATTAAACTAACCATGGTTATTATGCAACAAACATTTAGCTTTATTAGAATGATTAATATGCTCACAACAGGAAATTACCCAAGAGGCAAAGATTAATTTATGTATTCAGCAAAGCCTAGCTGCAGATGTACCTGAAGAGCCAAGGGGTGTTTGCCTTTGGACTACTATGAGCACTTCTGGTGTATTTACTCACTTTTAGCACTAATGTGACATTCTCATTTGAGAGCATTTCAATCTGCACTTTTGGCATTCAGGTGCAGATTTTATGCATTGCTTACATTTGACAACCTTTCTGAAACACTGGATTGGGAAACACTTTGGCAGCAACAAATTTCATATTCACCTTTGCTCCATATGCTTAGCAGTGCCCTAAATTGCTCCAAGACCCAGTGAAATCTGTGGGGATCCTCCCATTAATTTTAATAGAATTTGGATAATCATAGAATTGTTTTGGTTGGAAAAGACCTTTAAGATCACCAGCTTAACACCACCATGGCCATTAAACCATGTCCCAAAGTGCCATGTCCAACACCTGCAAGGAACAGTGACTCAAGCACTTCTCTGGGCAGCCTCTTCTGACATCTGAACACTCTTTCCATAAAGAAATTTTTCCTATTATCCAATCTAAACCTCCCCAGCACAATTTCAGGCCATTTCCTCCCAACCCATCACCTGATATTAGAGAGAAGAGATCGACTCCCATCATATCATATCTCTTGCATCACATCATCTCTGTATAACAGTGTTGTCTCCAACTTACAAGCTCTCTTCAGGCATAATCATATCACTTATTCTGCTTAAGGCAAAATACATGAATCCTAAGCTGATGGTAATAACATAAACCAGAAGCCTGGAGAGATGTTAACAGCTCAGGGAAGCAATGTAAGCAAATGCTTTGCAATGGAACCTCTCTTTCTCTGGATTCCCTCAATTTGTGTTACTGTTAAAATGAATCCAAATTATTCTTCTCCAAAACCCTTGCCTAATCAGGCAAAACATTAGGTATTAGTTAGTAATGCCACAGTCCTTCCTTGCTGCAGGATACCACAAAGCAGCATCCCTTTTCTTGTGCATAAATACAGACAGCCAGAAGCAAGGAATTGAAAAAGATAATTTCCATGGGTTTACTTTGGTTGTTTTGTTATTTTTATTTCTTATATATTGCCTATTTTATATTTATGATGCTTTAAATTTAAAAACAAAAAAAAAAGAAAAAAAGGAAAAAAAAAAGAAGATGCTGCAAGGAGTCACAGCTGGAAAATGCATAAGAATGCCAACACTGAAAGGCAAAAGAAAATGATCATCCAGCTGCATTTTCAGTGAGATGGCACTTGTCACTCAAAATATAAGACTGCTAAAAATACATATACTGTTAGATGCACTGCATTCATATAAACTCCTTGCTGAGGAGCATTCTGGATGAAATCACTACTGACCTGCTAGCAGTTATTTAAAGAAGAAAACTGGGTAAGTAGTTAAGTCCCCATGTTAGGGCACGCTAGAATTAAGCACACATAGGATAACCTGCGTGTGGAATACTGCACTTGCAGGATAATCCTGAGTGACTGAGGAATGGAATTAATTACTCCCAAAGTAATTTTTTTATGTGTAAGTTAGCTGCTTCCAGCAGCACCTTTTATCACTGCACGTGCTACTGAAATCTGCAGACAAGGGCCACTTTCACGTGCAGGCTTTGTGCTGCAAAATCAGTACAGCCAAGGGAGAAGTCTCTTATGAATTCTGTGGCTGTGCATATAGGAGTAAGACTGTTACCCCTAACAAATGCAGGTGTGCGTGTGGGGTTTAATATCCCTGCAGAACAGGGCATTGTAATTTGTTCTGACCAAGCATGTTGCAAAAGGGGAGTTGAAGGCAAGGTAAAAGGCACCATGTCAAATTATGAGTACAGTTACAGCCCGGAGTCTGCAGGAGCAGATGTTTCTGCTCACTATCTTCTTAACCCCATGATCTACTGCTGGGACAGCTCCGTACCCTGCAGCTCTCACGTGGAAGGAAATGCTCAACATCTGGGCAGACATCCCAGCAGAGAATTAAACACTGGTTGGCAACCTGTAATAGGATCATTAGAGGTTTAGAGGAGCTGCAGAATGGGAAGAATAATGAATAAATGAAAGACTGAAAAGATTTTGTTATCGTTAGCTAACAGCAGTACCTGTAGAAAATTCAACGAAGAGACATAAATGGAGTAGTAAGATGAGGCTAAAAGGCCTTCAAGGAAGGGATGTGGTGTGAATAATAATGTAGAAGTGTAAATACTTACAAAAATGGAACCAAGTCAGACGTTCTCTTAAAATTGTCTGTCCCCCAGTGCAGTTTTGATGTACGGAGAGCTGTGGTGCCCCTAACAAATTTAGTTCCATAACCAGATGACATCTCCAATTAAGGGATGTTAGAAAACAGTCTTTTCTAGAAGTCCCACATTTTCTTCCACGGGAAAATGTGTGTGAGCAGCATGGCTAATAAGGACAGTAATACCAGCTACTACTTCTGGCAAAGTTACACTTCCTTTGCTGTCACCTTCGCCTTAACAGGAATTGCTTTACTTATCTGTCTATTATTTGAGTGAGATTTTCTGCCAAGGAGAACCTACAACCTTCCAGACTGCTATGTGATGCTTGTCATTTTCACCCCTTTAGTCCTAGCTGCAGTATTAACTAGAGGGTCTGTCATTTGCACTTAAATGCCTGCTACTGAATTGTAGCAAAACAGAGCAGTTGCAGTGTCAAGCAGCAGCAGAGTTTGCCTGCACTGTTTTGCTGCCCAGTGAAGAGGTCACACAGAGCTTGCTCTGCCTTCAGCTCCAACTGCTACGATGTTCTTTACAGATCACCACCGTTAAATGCAAGCAGAAAACGGAACAAGGGCTACAGCCCAGGCTCAAAGCAAACTCCTATTCCATGTACAAGCAGTGTGTTTGAACTGACTGAGCCACACCATACTTGCAGAGAAACTTTGCCAGGATCTGAATAAGTGGCACTGACAAAACTTTCCTTAATAATTACTGCATTTACCAACAGTTTGTCTTCTGTCAAGAGGCGAAGAACATTCTTTTTGCAAATACTTTAAGTTCAGCCATTGCCAGAACTTATCTTTAACTCCAGCCTGCCATTGTCATCATGCCCACTGCGCTAACATGAATACTTGAGAAGCTCTAAGACAACCCACACCAAGGAGCTGGTCCTGCCTAAGGTTGACATAGCAAATAGATAAGGTGTGGGGCAGAGCCTTTGCCTGACACAGTGTTCAGGTCCCATCCAGGCCATGGGAAGGCTGTGGCAATGCATAGGGCAGGTCACAGGAGGGAGAAAGAAAGTGCAAGAGCAGGGAACTGGGATGGTTTGTCACCGGCGATCACAACAGCTTTTATCTCATCAGAGCATTCATGAAAATCCACCTTGCATTTACTTCCAACAATTCAATTCTCTGATTATACTTTCCAAGTTACACTTGTCAACGTGGGACTAGAAATGAAGACTTTTTTTTTCCTTGCCTGGGATACAAGGACCACTGATGCAGCAAGCGCAGCAGTTGCAGGGTAACGTGGTATGTGACAGCAATAAATGTTTCAGAACTACATATACACTGACAGACTACTGCAAATGTTTCACTCCTACAAGTGAAGATTATTTGCTTACAGCAAGTGACACTTCTCCTCCGTTCACTAGTGACATGAATTGCTGGTAATTAAGTACAGGACATGTCAGTATCAGGTAGTTATCTGCCCTACATCTTCCAGTGCTCGCCCTAAGTACAGCATTCTATAAGCAGAGCAAACACAAAGCAGGTGATCACAACTTGTCCAAGCTTAAATCACAACCCCAATCAGACATCATACAATCTTCAAAGGTTCTTTGCACAAAACATGATCTCTCCATCCCAAATCCCTTCTGAGGCTGCACCTTGATAAAATGACAATTGCCTACACGCTGCCAAGAAAGTGTTTGCAGCATGCAGTTCTGCCACGGCACTTCGGTCCTGAAAATCATTGCGGCTCTTTTCAGATGAAAGCTCTCTTAAACTAGTTGGACTAAAACCTGCAGTCTGCGTCTACAGATCTAGCACCTCTTTAAAGTCAGACAGAAATAACTTTCAGATGAAACACTGGCACTGTCTTAAAGCACAAACATTCTTCTTAGGCCTGTTAGAGAAAACGTGGATGAAAAGGCATGAACAACAACAGCTTAATCGAGCCCACGTATCACACCCTGCTTCTGGAACGGGCATGACTCCACTAATTACAAGCTCAAAGAAATTACCATGATGGGAACAGACAGGTACCCCAGGCAGTACCAAGACATTTCATCTGCAGGCTTCTCCTGCCAGCCCACGCCTTGGTGGCCCTCTTCCATCGACCTACCCTATGGGGAGCAGCAGCGCTGGAGCGCCTGAGACGTTGAATAATCGCCGCTGCCAACGTGGGAGCTGACAGAATGAGCAGACTCCCCAGATGGTGCTAACAAACCTGCTAAGGAGACAAATGCCTTCAGCTGCACTTTCACACTCTGGAATTGGTTTCCCTATAAAACAAAATCTCACTTGTAAAAAAGCCTAATCTGTAGAAGCACTGATGCTTAACCTTAGAGCAGCGAATTCTCACCCTCCTCTTGAGAAATAATGGAAGTTTCATCCCGCATGTATGGCTTTCATAGCATCACAGAATGCTTTAGGTTGGAAGGGACATCAAAGCTCAGCCAGTTCCAACCCCCCTGTGCCACAGGCAGGGACACCTCCCACTAGAACAGGTCGCTCAAGGACTCATCCAGCCTGGCCTCAAACACCTCCAGGGATGGAGCAGTCACAACTTCCCTGGGCAACCTGTGCCAGTGTCTCACCAACCTCACTGCAAACAACTTCCTCCTACCATCCAGTTTAAAACTCTCCTCTGCCAGTTTAAACCCATTCCTCCTCATCCTGTCATTACAAGACCTTGTCAATAGTCCCTCCCCAGCCTTCCTGGAGGACCTTTTCAGATACTGGAAGGCTACTATAAGGTCTCCTGGCAGCCTTCTCTTCTCCAGGCTGCAGAGCCCCAACTCTCTCAGCCTGTCCTCATTGCAGGGCTGCTGCAGCCCTCTGAGCATCTTGGTAGCCTCCCCTGGACTGGCTCCAACAGTTCCATGTCCTTCTTGTGTTGGGAGCTCCAGAACTGCACAGAGTACTCCAGGTACTCCCTCCACCAGTTCCCAAACATTCCAAATACTCCAGGCAGCACTTTACAATAAAGCAGCTTGGTTATCAAAAAAGGACATTTTAGCTGTTGAGTTGGTCAGAGAAAACATACTTTATGAAAAACTTTGATTTTTCACACACGCAGCAAAGAAACGTCACAGCAAATATTCATCCGCTCATTTCCAGGGGTCTGAAATTTATTGGAGTAATTGATGTGGGTGAAGGTTTTTAATCTGTGGGCAAACCATGGCCTGTGTCTAAACTGCTGTACAGCATATGATAGCCTCAAGCAGAACATCTGATACAACTCACACTGAACTGCCACTCCCCCATGTTATTTTTACATCTTAGAGGACTTCTAAAGTTGCTATAAACCCAGTCATTAATTCCCCTTTATCCTCCTTTGTCTCTATCTGCTCTTTCTGACAATCGTTTGATATTTCACCAGTTTGTTTCAAGGTGCAGTCCACTCTTCACCTGAAGTTACTGTGAGGAATAAATGGGAATCTCCATGCCTGAATCTTTGTTATGCAAACCTCTCATGAGCTTCCCTCAGAAACAGACAAATCAAAGGCAGCCGTGGTAGGCTTCACCATGTCGAATGACATGATTTTCTCTCCTTGCTGATCATTTAGCTGACATGAACTTTCTCTACCTGGATTTGCATGAGGTGATGGAAAGCTACTGGCCCTTTTGAGTCCTAATCACCATAGTGAGGCTTCAGCTGCTACATCAGATCTTCAGCCTGTGAGCAGATCACTCTGCCTTTCTAGCCCCACTCCTCTTGTAGCTGTGATTGCTCCTACTCCTCCTGGCAAGAAAAATACGGTAGAAACAGCTGCTATTCCTCCTGCTGCTTCCCCTCAGTGGGTAGAAGGCAGAGAGTTGCCAACAATGTAACAGCTTAGCTGAAGCCAGCTATTTTTATACAGCAGTCTTGCAGGTTGCTACTCCCTGCATGCATGGAAAAGTAGATGAGCACCAATCCTTGTAAAGGCCTTTTGCATCGCAGACTGCCTCAGAAGTAAATAAAGTTCTGACCACTTCAACTTCATTCAAGTGCAGTGCAAAAGACCTAATCCAATCACTAAGGAGGTTCAGAGGTGTACTGTCACTATTCACAGCAAGGTACATCAAGGTCAAACATTTTCAAGCACCGTTACCTAAGGATGCAGTTCTCCTCTCACTTCAAGTCAGCATCATCATTTTTTTTAAGCTGTCACCAGAAAGAAATTTTGCCCTTCTCTCTGTGTCGCATTTCCACTCATATGAGGTGGATCAGGTAGCAGATCTGATTGCAAATTCAAACGATTTTTCTTCTGGCTGACTTTTTAGTCTGGAGGTGTTTTCTAGCGTCACCTACCATGTGGCTGCATAAAACTGAACCTCATCATCTAAAAGGTGGCTGTGAAGGAGGGAGGGCAGGGATCCCTTCAGCACCAGGTTGCCTTCATTGGTTTAAAAGAGGTTTTTTACAGTACTACTCTGAGCTGCCCTGGCTGAAAAATGGCATTCAAACCCAAGCCTAACAGAAAATACAGCGTGTTGGGAAATACACAGTACTAGGACAAACCTTACCTTTAATTTTACGTCTTGAGATGGCTAACTGCACAAAATTCTCAATTTACCATCATGAAAGTAAGCCATTGTCCATACAGTGCTATGGAATACGGGTGCATGAGAGAAAGAGATCAAGGAAAGCCCAGTCCATATCAGAAGACTGAGAAGAAAGGGAGGAAAACACACAGTATCCCAATTTCAGGCTCATGAGAAGGAAGAGAGGAAAACACACAGTATCCCAATTTAAGACCCATCCACCACAGACTTGGCAGGAAAGAGAAGCTTTGCATTATTGAGTAGAAAGATAACAAACTTGAGGTATGGTGAAGGGCCAATGGGAACCAGTTTCATAACCCTACTTTGGAGCGTGCTGGAGTGTACATGGACGAAGAAAAGCAACTTGTGAATAATTTTAGATGCAGTTCCTGTGTCAGCCAGTGTATGTGTATGTGTGTGTGTATAAATATATATGTATGTATTTACACAGTGAAAACATTGGCATTTGGTACTTGTTAGAAAGCTTCCATCATGATCTCCAGTCAAATACTTGTTTGGAGCCAAAATCAGATATAACAGGACATAAACTTTGCAGTGGGATAGTAATACTTACTGATGCATGGAAAAGTAGAAAGTCTAAAGACATAACACTTTTTTTTCCTCTCAGATTTGATAGAAAGACTGGCATTAATTGCCAAAATTTTGAACTGAACACTTACCTTTTCAACGGGAGTGTTTTCTTCACTGGTTACACTTGCTTTTCTTGATTCAGTTTTTGTTCTGCTCAGCCTCCTGGAGACTTTTTCCCTAAGCAAAGTGGCGTATCCAATGTGCTCATAGATGGGGTTTGTTGTCATTTTGGAAATGTACTCAGAAGCCTTTGTTTCTATGTACAGTGTTATCAAGCCATCTGTAACTAGATCATGGATTGATTCAAATCTTTTCTCCCCAACGAAGTGCTTCCCATCGTAGAACAACCTGTAGTTTAAGGTCTGATTACCAAATCTGCAAAGAGCAGAAGAAAAAAGGGAGGGAGGGAAGAAAGAGAGAGGGAAGAGTGTAAGGGAGAATTCAGACTGGTAAAACACTCAGGAGGTCATTTCTCTGACAAGTCTACGGAATATACACATGGCTGCAACCAGATCTCTGTGGATACAACTAAAGTTCAAGCCTAAACCAGATGGCAACTCATGGACCAAGCTACAGAGTTGAGGTCAATTCTCCATAACAAGCCACATGACCCAGATGTATGTAGTTTAAATCCAAATCCTAAAGGGACTACCACAGTAATCCACAGGATCCACTAAGGTTCCACTACTGCAGGAGAGGCAGGACAAGACCTTATAGTGGGAAGCAGAAATATGTTGAGTGTTTTTCCATCCCAGGGCATTTCTGAGGTGTAGAAATGGGATGCTTCTATCACCATGAGTGCATTTACAGTCAGTGATGAGAGACTGGCACCTCTACCAAGGAATTAAAATCCTAAGGGTCTCAATCACCCTCTGGCAGGCAGCCAGGGAGACTGAGCTCCTAATTCAGGGGGCTAATTAAACACCTAAAGTTCTGTAAGTTAACTCTGGCCCTGTGCAGCTCTTTATGGGAGGTGTAATCTAGAGGGGTTTTTAAAAAAATTTTGAAAAACCTCTGTAGATTACACCTGCCATCAAGAGTTTTTAGAAAGCAAAGTGCTGTAGTAGCAGGATGGGTGTAGAACAGCAATGTTGGAAACCCATCCTTGATTAAAAGATTCAAATGGGCTAAAGGGTCCTTGTGTGGCACCAGAAGTGCAGGTCTCTGCATCCTCTGTCAGGCATTCAAACCCCACTGTTTAAACCTTATTTTTTTCCCACCCACATTAACGTATGAATAGCCAATTTACTACTGAATTCAGATTATGGCTTTATAAATAATTATTCAGACAGATTTAGGAATCAGGCTGTTGTGTCAAAACAACAGGCACTTTGCCACAATCACCATCTTTTGGTAGTTCTTTTTGTTCTTTATTTTAAAACCTTTCCAAAACCCTAAAAAATAAAATAAAATTGCATTTGTTCTTTTTCAGCTGACAAAAGCTGCATTTAATTTTACACCACATTTTGGTTGGCATGCTCACTAGCTTTTTCCAGCTCTACCATCTGCACATCAGTACAAATTCTGAGAGTGATTTCAGCACCATATTGTAGCTACTTGGGATAATAACTCCTCAAAGGATTTTTCTCAGTGGCTTACCAGCACAAAAGTAAAAAATGCAGGCTATTATTTTGTGTATATCCCACAGAAGTAATAATGCTGCAAACATCGTCAAACACTGGCAAGGAGTTTAGTCTGTCAAAACCCAGTAGAATATCTGGTCCTCTTGTTGCCAACTCACAGAAGATTTAAGACTGTCCCGTGGGCAGGTTTTGAATGGCACAGTTATGCCAGAAAAGGCGGCAGTGAGGTTGTAGATTGAGTTCCCACTGAATTTTGCGTTCAGCAGAACAGCAGACTCTGACGTCTTTGAGCAGCAGCATCCCATGCTTCACACTGTAGTTATACAGCAAGCTCGAATTCCAGTAAAGGCAGGAAACTGAAGGCTGGTGTGCTGCCTTTGACAGCTGGTCAGCCACCAGACTTTATGATTTTCCCAGGTTTTCCCTCAGATTATTATCACCCACAGCTGCCAATGTTCCTATGTAACAGATCATTGAGGCCAGAGGACAACCTGGCTGCGTCCTCTGCTGGGACGCTGCCCTGTTCTGTACTCCCACACATCTCTTACACAGTTTTCAAGAAGAAGTTCTGTCTTTATAACACTCAACTTTACGTAACAAAAATGCTGCAAACAGTTTGCATCAGAAAAGGGACTTCCCAGCCAACTGCTAAAGGAGAGGCAGAATTGTGCAGTGCTGTGATTACCAAACTGCTAACAAGAGGGTATAAAATCAGAGGTGGACTAAGCAACAGACTTCACTGGGCAGGGATTGATATAATCTCCTCCTTCACACACATCTACATAAGATCTCTAAGGCTCTATTACAGCAGCATTTACCTGAGAGCAAGGGTGTAGCAGCCGGGTTGCCGCTGGCTCTCTCTAAGAATGTATGCCCCTTCTATGCCAGCCAGGATTTCATCTGCTTGCTCCCGTGAAATGATCCCGTGAAACCTAAGGGGAGACATTCCAGAGAATCATAGAATCAGCCGGGTTGGAAGAGACCTCCAAGTTCATCCAGTCCAAACTAGCACCCAGCCCTAGCCAATCAACCAGAGTTCTGTAAGTTAACTCAGTGCCCATCCAGGATTTTCTTGAACACCTCCGGGTATGGGGACTCCACCACCTTCCTGGGCAGCCCATTCCAATGTCAATCACTCTCTCTGGGAAGATCTTCCTCCTGACATCCAGTTTATACCTCCCCTGGCCCAATTTGAGACTCTGTCCCCCTGTTCTGTTGCTGGTTGTCTGGGAGAAGAGACCAACCCCACCTGGCTACAACCTCCCTTTAGGTAGTTGTAGACAGCAATGAGCTCTGCCCTGAGCCTCCTCTTCTGCAGGCTCCACACCCCCAGCTCCCTCAGCCTCTCCTCACAGGGCTGTGCTCCAGGCCCCTCCCCAGCCTTGATGCCCTTCTCAATCAATATTTAGCAGTGATCTTGCCATAAGTACAAATGCAGTCTTAATAGCAGTTTGAGTCTTAACTCCTACACACGTTTTGCTACCTGGTAAGTCTCTGTGGATCTCCTTAGAGGTTTTGAAAGTTTCTATTTTTTGCTGCTGTCTGACAAAAAAAGGAACTAAAATGTACCAGCCTTCAGCATTTTCTCTTTTCTGACAGTACTGCCTCTGGCTCAATAGTGAAAGAGAAGATAAAGACATTGGATGTAAATGCAAGCCTTGTTCTCTTCTCTTTATCTTGTCTTTTCACAGCTAATACAGCTTGAAAACGTTAGGATTGGGTGATCTTTCTATTAAAAAATATGTAAAGTGACTCATGCTTTCTGTCTGTACTGGTGGGGACACACACACTCATTTAATGCCTCATCCAAACCGAAACAAGCACCCTCTAGATGAAATAATTTAAGCGGTGAACTCACGACAATTCACAACTCCTGTTAAAAACAATCAGCAGAAGTCACTCCCCACCAGAAATTCATTATAGAGTATAGCAGGCTTTAGGTTAGATGGTAGGAAAGAAGCACTCCTGCCTTCTCTCAATTTAAGAGGTCACTTGGACAGGATATTTGGGACACCTGTGAAACTTCTTTAATCGGAGCTTTCCCAAGGGCATTTTTGGTACATTTTTTTTCAGGGCATAAAACCAGCTTGTAAATGGCACAAGATCCCCTGAACTTCAACACCTGCCTCTGACAGCAGCTGACAAGGAATGCCTGCAGAAGGAGCACAGGAAGCACTGACATATTTCTTTCACTTCACATCGCTGTCCTTCTGTCACTGGCCGAGCTACAAGATGTGGCTGATCAGCTGTGACCTTACCACCCTTCAGGAATCTGAGAATCTCACTCCTAAACCCTTTAATATCCTTATGCTTTTGGCCCCTTGCATGACAATGAACTTGAGAGGAACACTGTGTATGTCCCTGTCTTGGACACCCACTGAGGAAGACTTGTTCATTTTCCTCCTCTGGTAGGAGCTGCATCCCTTTGCTCCACCACTGCTGCACTTCACTGTACCTTTAATTTCCTCTACAACCTTTCTAAAAAGGAGGGAGAAGGAACGGGTAGAGAGGGACCAGGACAATGTGCACTAGTTAAAATGCAGCCACATCACAGATTAATATAATATAATAATTACAATAAAATATAATATGGTAAATATAAAGTAATATGTTATAAAATTATATTAAATAAAATCATACAAAATAATTTAAAATATAGTATAACATGGTATAATAGAATATAGTATAATACAATGTAATAGAATATAGTATAATACAATGTAATAGAATATAGTATAATACAATGTAATAGAATAGAATAGAATAGAATAGAATAGAATAGAATAGAATAGAATAGAATAGAATAGAATAGAATAGAATAGATAATTAAAGTTTTGGGTTGGGTTTTTTTTTTCTCCCCTTTTCTTTCTCTGGAAATTTCTAACTTTCTTTCCAGGGACTACTGAGCACTGAGTCAACTGCTTTTATAGGTCTGTCCCAGAGGTTCTGAAATCTTCTCTCTGAATGATAACAAATGTGATCTTGCCTGGGCAGGTTCCTGAGGTTCCCTGCTGCTTCACGAACCCTGAGTAAGCCAACAGCCAGGCAGGTTCCTGGATAAGAGACTGCAGTAATGGCTTTACAAGTCCTCCTGTAGGAAGCGTGGTAGGTACTGTCTTCAGCTCTGTTGTACTCTAGTGGCTAGATCTGAATTCCCTATTGTCAAATATAATACTTAAAAAATGAAACTTCAGTAATTAGGGGCAAAGCTACCAGCTCTTGAGGGTTTTGGTGGTAGAAAAGGATCATTAAACACAGATGATATGGTGGAAGGGAAAAGGAGAATACAGTATCTAAGTAATTTAGCTAGCAATAAGGGCTAGGCTTCAGCAGATTACTCTAGTAAAGGTCAAATGGCAGATCTGGGTGGTTGCTGCAGTGCCCTTCAGATTCAGCTTCCCAAATCTCTGTGCCAGAGCAGCATCCAGCTCCTCTCAAGCTCTTTATTGGCAAGAAGATTGCTGAGCACAAATGAATTATTCTCTAGTGGTCTGTTATTTTCCTCACCACAAAACCACACCTCCTTGGGTATTTCAGACCTTGTAATTTCGGCAGTGGCATACACACATCCTTCCACAGCCATCTACGGTGGAAGAAGTGTAGGAACATACACAAAAAGGTAGTGGGAGGGCCAGTTGCTCCTCTCCTCCCACTGCAAGTCCATTGCGGGTCCACTGGGAGGTTTAAGTGACAACTGAAATAAAAGGAGTAAGTACTCCACATATTTTTTTTTCTTTTTCCCAAATGATCCTGAAAAAACCAAACTGAGCACGCAGGCTGAGACAGCAGCACAGACCACAGAATGTGAGCAGCAGTGCTGGACTGAACACTAGGAAATTATTAGGCTTTCAACATATTTCACTCCCAGATGAAATGAAAGGTAAAACCAAGTATTTATGACACTTTCACTTCTTTTTTTTTTTTTTTTT
>VWZI01000957.1:491370-509371 GCA_013396835.1 Psilopogon haemacephalus | reverse complement strand
CCCCCCAAAAAAAAAAATACACTGTACAGAAAAGGAATTCATTGTCTGAATGGTTCAGCTTCTGGCAGAATTACTGTAAGCCAACTGTAAATGTTAGCCTTATAAGCAACAACAGAAAAGGATTCAGGAAGATTGTAGGCTTCCATTAAATGTAACAAAAAGAGAAAACTTTTTTAAAATGTAATGTTTCATTACTTCTGTTTTTGTTTTTTTTCCCCCCCTCCAATTTTTTCTTAAAGATATTTCTACTTAGATCAATTAGTGTGGCTAACTTTATCTCTGAAGAGGACAAATTATTTCACATTAACGACTCTAACAATTAAAACTGGGAGAAGGTTCCCTTTGAAAGGAAGCATTTCTCTACCTTTTTACCACTGGAAGCATTTCCCTACCTTTTTACCATTGGAAGCATTTCCCTACCTTTTTGCCACTGGAAGCATTTCTCTATTTTTTTACTACTGGAAGCATTTCTCTACTTTTTTACCACTGGAAGCATTTCTCTACCTTTTTACCACTGGAAGCATTTCTCTACTTTTTTACCACTGGAAGCATTTCCCTACCTTTTTTACCACTTCCTTATTTTTACATAATCAATCTCTCTGGCACCCCTGTTTACAAGGAGAAGCAACTCTTTCGTTTTGCAAAAAGTGTATCATACAGCCTGTTGGATAATTTTGCTAGCAGGAGTAGCAGCAATAGAACATCTGTATTCCCTGGCCAAAGACAGGCCAATTATAGACTCTCACATCATGAAAAGCTGGTCTTCCCCTCTAAGATGTTCAGCCAATGGCATTCAGCATGACTGATGGCACAGGCTTCATTTGACAAACCTATCCAGTGTGCATAACATTGTGAGTATGTTTCCATCCTTTGGCTGTGTGATGAGGGAGGAGCAAAGAGAACCCTCAAAGCCAAACCAGCAGTGCACGAGACTCCAGAACATTTGTGCTGCCCATATTTCAGAGGCTCTGCAGAAAGGTGATGTGAGTAGTTTTGGAAGTCTGCATCTCCCTTTGTCTGTCAGTCACAGAGCCAGAGGGAAGCTGGTGTTCTGGCCACTTGATGGCTAAACATTCAGCCTCATGATGGTGAGCCACTACAGCTTGCCTTCAGCAAACTAGCTGGGAGCAAGAAAAAATGATTCAAAATACCAGAAGGTATTAGACACATCTCTGCAGTGAGGGATCCTGACATCGTTACAGATCACAAAACGAACACGAATCACTGGAGCTGCCTGTTGCAAAAACTGCCAAAACCAGAATGTCAAACTGGGTTATAAAAACAAGAGTGCAGCCAACAAACACTTACTTTTAGAGTAATCCTCTACTTGCAATGTCCACTCTGAAAGTCTCCAGCTGGCATATTGTGAGAGTGTGTTTGGGCAACACATCTCAAGCAAGACCGGATCAAATAACTGGAGTGAGCAGGGCTTTAGCAACTGTGAAAGACATGAAAAGAGATTGGCCTAAAGAAAATAAGACAGAGAGGGGCTGTAGCAGACAGGTACTTTCCACCTTCAGGAGGAAGTAAAAGAATTTCTTCTCTGTACACTTACTAGACCTGTCAAGAAGCGATAGGCTTAACCTACAAAAAAGAAAATAGACCTTAGAGCTTAGCAAAGTGTTAAAAATTATTAAAGAATAAGTGAGCAGAGGTGGTGATGAAATCTTCACCTTTGAAAGGCTTTAAGAAGAGGATGTGCAAACATTCCTTCTTGATGCAGGGATGATAACCCCTTGAGTTTCTTCTGGCCTCAAGATTCAGTCTGTTCCTCATCTCTGCCTGGACTGGTCTCAGGAGATAGGGATTAGCAAGGAGCAGACTAAGGTTGTATAAATCACACATAAAGCTGTAGTAATACCTTGTCTCTGCCCACCTCTGTGAGGCTCTCAGAAGAGAAGACAGCAGGGAGAAGGCAGTGGATTGTGCACTCTTCTGGTGGAGAAAGGCAAAGCTTAAGTGATAAACTGGACACTGATTGCTTAAATAACACAACTCAATTTAAATCTATCAGCAGAGCATATCTGATATATTGCATTTCATATATTCTAATGAAATAGGCTGCTGTAAAATTTACAGCACTGGGAAGAAAGTAGGAGTGAAGTTCTTCACTACGGGGAGGAATATAAAGAAAAGACAGAAGTGAGGACCGTGAAGAATGCTTTTATTAACTGCTGCTCATAGCTGCAGAGCTTCTCTGCTTGGATGACATGCTCTAAGGTACAGAGAAGGTAAGATGCATAATGACCCTTTTGCAGAGTGATAATGCATTACAAAGAAACACAGCAGCTCTAACTGCTACTGTGGCACTTAGTGCAGGCTGATTTCCAACCAGTGAATGTTATTCCTGTAAGTTTTAAAGTCTGTTTGTGTCTTTTCTTTGTTTGAGGTTTTTGTTGTTTGTTTGGTTTTAATTTGGTTTGCTTTTTTGCCTAACTGCTTGTACCAAACTTTCAAAAGAGCTGCTTTAAAGCATCCCTTATGAGGGTCTTTTAAACTCAGGTTTGTTTCCTGTCTGTGACCTTGGTCCAGCAGCCAATAATCAACACACCAGATGAGACACTATAAACTCCAGAAGGTAACAAAAATCTCCCCCAACACAGACATCTGCTATTGTTACTAAAACAGAATATATGTCTTTGTATTTTCAGAGCGGATAGAAAAGAGCCAGATTGAATAAGAAGGGGGGAAAAAAAAAATGTTTTGTCTCCTACTAAAGCAAATAATGTGCTTCTGAATGTGACCTAAAATAAACCAAAATAAAGTAGCCAGAGGAGATAGGGTCAGGTTCAAATAGCTTCAACAGCAAAGGCAGGAGAAATGTATTTTGTATGCAGCTTCCATTTACACAGTAAGGGCATCATTAATTGTAAAGAGGAATATCGGTGTTACATTGAATATAAGACAAAAATTGAAGTACAGCATTTAAGCTGTGCTTCCTTTTTTTTTTTTTTCCAAGAATGAAGTGTCACTTAAATGGGAGGAAAAACACCCCCGGCAGCTGCAGATAAATGCAGGAAGCTGTATCAAAGCTCTAAATGGTGCTTGCAACTCCGTAACAGTGAGCAGCACTAAAGCATTCCTGTGACACATGCCACAACAGTTCACAGTACATCTGCACAGACTTATTGGTGTTATGTCACCTGCCCTAATGTATCTCCAAACCCCATGTTTCTTAACCTACTCACTGGTATTTGATGTAAACATGTAGCCCTTCAGCAAGGTGCCTCGTGAAGGAGCTTGCCAAGTGCCAAGTGAACATTTATAGCCAATCTGCTAGACACTGGTTATAAACTAGCACAGGCTGAAGGCGTGGAGCGAAAATCAGCAAACGACCCATCAGAAGTGGTGGTGAATGGGCAGGTAGAGAAGGAGAAGACAAGCCCCTGCGGGGTGTGAGAGGCACTGCCACTTCATTACACTGAAAGAACCTCCCTACATGGGAACAAGAGAAGGGTGAAAGCAAAAATCCACAGAGGAATAAAAATCCTAATTCAGTTTATCTCCTCTTAATGATTTTATGGTACTTCTGCTGTATACTTGAAAACTCCATGTGTTTCCTTTAACTCAGGCTGAAGGAATAAGGGAGCTAGGATAGTGCTATCTACTTTCCTGAGTCTGGAAATGGTAAAAGATTCCTCTGCAAAATACTAAGACAGAGAATATTTATTAGCCAACCATAGGAACTTAGAGATGCTTTCCTTTCAGCTACTGATGAAACTAAAAATATCTCTATCACATAGTGAATCAAACCTGATTATATTCAAGTGGAACAGACAAACCTCTTCTTTTTTTTTTTTTTTTCTTAACTGTAACTACCCTAAAGGAAATCTTTACTATCGTGTCTGCAGAATAATTAGAAAGATTTCTTCATCATTCACTAGTCAGTGGAGTGTTAAAATGAGGATGATGTGGCTTCATCCCAGTGCTTCACCACCCTGCTACTACAGAAGAGTGAGACTTCATGGACTCCAGAAGAGATTTCCTATCAGTACTTAAAGTGCCTTGGAAAAAAAAAAAAAAAACACTGGCAATTTTCTCTGGTGTGATGAATACAAGGGAACTGTGGACAAGCAGCATTTCAGCCTCCCTCCCTTATTTCACTCACTGCTGCAAATCACAGGCATTCTAAAAGATAAAAATCCACTTTGAGGATAACCAGAAAAAATGGCACATTTAAAACATAACAGGAAATCCTGCATGTGGTCTTTTAGAGGGAGGCTGGATGCAGAAAAATAATGTTTACGTTCCACATGTCCCCTGCATTATTTTAACTGAAGGTCCTTCTGGCTTTTAACTGTTTTCAACCCTTTTTAGTGCAGCCAGGCTTTCTACTTTCACTATGGACTTCAGCTGAAGAAAATTTCCTCCTTCTGCTCATGCCTATTCAAAATTGCTCTTCAGCTTCATTTGCAACCCACCAACTACTGCTGTGTCCTCCCGGTTTCTTTTTTGTTTCTGTCATAAAGACAGGATTATAAAAACATAATTAAAGCAGCAGCAATATTATAAGGATGTGAAGATATGGCCTCCATTAAGTCTTCTATGCAGAAACGTTTTCATTAATGAAAATAGGTTTCAGAACAATTCTGTTCATTTTCACTTAATTGCTGGCTAATGGGGTCTCTTGGTGTGCCATCGTGTGTGTTCTGAGGTTTCTTCCCAAGGAAAAGATAATCTTGTACTCTGAATTATCTTAGATAAGCTCTCAGGACTGTCAGTAAGAGACACCTTCTCCTGGCAGTGTCTGACTTTGTGCAATAAGGTGACTTGAACGAGTGCCACAAAAATTCCCATTCCCTCCCATTATTTACCACCGCCTTTATGGCCAATTTCAATGCCTATTACAGCTCTCTAGCACTTTACCACAGCACAGACATTGCTCTTAGAAAGACAGAGGGAAAGAGGAAATATTCAGCCTGTAAAGGTCACTAAGCGAGCGGAACAAGGGAAATTCATGGAAGACTTATTGCAATGATTAAATACTTATTATCCAGTCAGATACACTGTGCAAACATCTTACTAAAGCTTAATTTTAACAACCCTACCCAAGCTTACCTAATCACAAGCCTGTTCTTACATACAAATATAAAACATGTTTGTAGCTGAAGGAAGGGCTAACAAGAGTAGCCAGCATTTTTAAAGCTGCTGTTTAAGTGACACCCTGCTAATTGCATCCTTCTCAGTGCTTCAGAAGAAACTATAAGGCTAACTGAGTAAAGAACAATTTGCAGTGGTTCAGTTTTGAGGATGTGCAGTGAGGCTGTAATGTGGAAGATGGCAATATCATGACAAATCTGCTAGTGACCATTTCAACAGCTACGATCTATCAAATGCCACTATCTGTACACTTGTTTTGATAAATCTGGGTAATGGATACCCAGAGGGTCTAAACAGTTCCTGACCCTCTGATGGCTATAGTGAAAGACTCTCAGTAGTAGAGTCTGAATATGCCATAATTATTTTAGTCTCTGACAGTCATTTAAGCAAAATGAAAAGAGAATATATATATATATATATATGTATATATGTTTTTGATTTTGTTTTTGTTTCTTTTTCCAGAGGCAAAATCTCCCTTTGATAACCATAGTTGCTTTGAATTAAGAAGCCACAATTTTCGTGCTTTAAAGGCAGAAACAATAATTTCCATTGCTGCTGACACAACCCATTTGGAATTCAGATCGACAAGGAAGGCAATTAACTGACATTTTTCTACATAATAATATAAGTTAGGGCTCTAAGGCTTTGCCTACACTAGGGAAATTTAGACGAGTCTCTCACTGTTGCTGACATTGGCTTGGCCAAGGCACCGTTAGGAATATGCAAGGTCTAATTCAGATAAAACCACTAGCCTCAGAAATTGCTGTCAGCTTTAAGACTTTCTTGTAACAGAACAGGAATAGCACTCACAGGTATAAACATCTCTACACGAGTAATCTTAAAAACTCATGGGCAAGGCTCACAGGAAATTTATAACAAGCCTATGGTTTAACCAAAAATACTCCCTAATAATGTCACCATCTTTCCCTAATTCTTTTACTTTGTTAAAGCCTGCGTTTCTAGAAAAGGTACTTTAACTCTGAATAGTCTACTCTCAAAGCATTTATTGAAATTAAGAATTCTTTAAGATGTCACTTTTGAATAAGACCGAGAAGTTGAAAGCTTGATTTCTTTTCTGAGAATGTGATCTTTTTTTTTTTAATCAGCATTTCTCCAGAATAAAGCCCGAAAAAGATGCTTTATAATATTGCTTCCTCACAGCACAAATCTGATTCTTTGGTGCCTATCATCACCCTTGCACAATATTTGAAAGCTACTCCACCACCTGAACGGCACTTTTTAAATGAAACTTCTTCTATTTAAAAAATAAATCATTAAAACACTGCTGGAAGGAATATGCTTACAAATGAGGACATTGGCAGAAATCCAGTGTTATTGGGAAGGATAGGATATTCACACTAGTCCTGCTGCCAGTGGTGATTAATTAAAAGCAGTTAGATACCTGAAGCCCTAAACCAGTTCGTTCAATCTGATTCCCATTGCAGACATGACCTGCTTTTGCTGACAAGAGACTTATGCAGGCAAATGAAAAAGGCAAACAGTGATAGCAGAGCTCAAAGACACAAAGACATAAATGTTCATGTTTTATTTACATCCCAGCTTTTAAGTCTGGTGGCTTGCCTATCAGGAGAGGTGAATTCTGTCTCCACAGTAGAGTTAATCAAGAAATCCACACAAATCAGATGGCAGAACCTCCGAGATCTGAAGCTGAAAACACTTGTGACTAAGGAGTGACAAAGAGGTAAGGGAAGAGGAAATGAATGTGGAGAATGTGAAAGATGGCAATGGGAAAAAAAGAGAGGAATGATGAAAATGCCAAGCAGTGAGAGAAAACCAAAACTCCAACTAGTGAGAGAAAAATGGAACTCCAGCCCCTCACGAGTTTATCTGTTGGTGTTGCAGATTTGGTTTGTAGCAGATGCTTCAATTTCCCTGAGAGCAGTACAGAGCTTGGCAACAGTGAATGAAAAAACATCTTCCCATAAGCATGAAGGATTTAAAGCCGTTTGAAATTTGTACTTTTGTCTGAAGTAGTTTTAATCTTGAATTATACAAAACACCCTCAACAAAGTACAGTTCCCACGATGTGCATATGGGCTGATAAATCTAACCTCTTAGTCACACATCCTGCTGACACCTGCTCTCCAGATGTTGGATGAGCATCACGTTGCATACGAAGCAACTATCATATTGCCAATTGATATAACTCCACACACATAACACAAAATCAGATTCTGAGATCCTTCTATGTAGTTGACAGTAATTTAGGATTAATAACACATCTTTAGTGAAGCAAGCCTATACAATCAGCAGATGACACTTAAGTCGAACTAGAATCAAGAAAAACAACCCCAAAACACCCACCTTACAGCCTGTGTGCTAAGGAAAAGCTGAGAGGTGCTATAGGAACCTAGTGTAGAAGTTCTACTCCATATAATACAGATGATAATATGAACCACAAGGAGTAATCAGAACACCCCACTCACTCTCACCTCCTCAACTACATGTGAAAACAAAGCGCATCATCAGTAGTGTAGTGGGGTTTTGGCTCTTGGGTCAAAGAGTCAGAGAGTCTTACATAACATAATAGCATTTAGCTTTTCTCATGCAAATGTTTGGAAGTAGCCTGAATACACACTACACATGCACAGTCTTTAAACAGCAGGCAAAGGGAGCAAAGGATAACTTCTGTTGTAGATAACATGTTCTTGAGGCTCGAGAAATAATTTCAATACAGCACACGGGTAAAGAGTTCACAGCTCTACATTTACTGCACTTAGTTGTGTAGATAATCTTGTTTCCAGAACAGGAGTACAACAGCTACTGCACTTTAAAAGCATATTTTACCTTGACTCTGATTTCTACACATGAAGGCAATCTAAAAATGCTTCATAAATTTTACATTAGATTTATTCAGATTAAGTCACATAGAATAGGATAGGATAGAATAGAATAGAATAAGAGAATAGAATAGAATAAGAGAATAGGATAGAATAGGATAGAATAGAATATAGTATGGAATAGAATAGAATAGATTAAGCCAGGTTGGAAGAGACCTCCAAGCTCATCCAGTCCAACCTATCGCCAGCCCTAGCCAATGGCACTAAGTGCCCCATCCAGGCTTTTCTTGAACACCTCCAGGGATGGTGACTCCACCACCTCCCTGGGCAGCCCATTCCAATGGGAATTCGCTCTGTATCCCTATGAATCCTCAGCATTCCATGATTATTAGCCAGACTTTCTCAAGACAAGCTCGTTTGCAAAGCAGTTTCAGTAGGAAACAGATAAATAAAATATTACATAAACTTTTATCTCACACAAAGTGAATAAACTCCTCTAGGGCTGCACTGGAATAGTTTACCTTTAACCATTTACAACTCTATTGCTGATAGTATCCCTTCCCCACTATCAGAATCATGAATTTATGACCATGGCATTTGTGGCTGTGTGGCATTATGACCCTGGAAAGGAGTGTCTCAGTCTCTGGCTTTTCCGGTCCTTGAGCTGTGGTTTTTCGCCTGTGACAGGATTGGGATGGGTATTCCTTTCCCTTTTCCTTCTGTTCTCTGTATATCCTGATGTAACCTGATATCTTTGTAGTAGAGGAGTAAAATACTCCTTGTAAATCAACTGAAAGCTCTCCCTCTCTGATTTTTTTGACCCTCCCTTTCTTATATCCTGGTAAGGAGAGAAGAGACAGGAAGGGGAGTGGGGGCAGTGGGGGAGTTTAGCCCTTGCACTAAACCATTACACTCCTCTGGCCCTCCAACAAGAGGCAGCAAAAGCTGTCTTAATTAAGACAGTTGATTTTGGCAGGAGACAAAAGGGTTGAGATAAACGAGAAGAGGATTCAATTAAGGCTTGAATCTCGTTAAAAGAGTTTCATGTAAGTTTCCTTTGGTTTTTGTTCTTTTTTTTTCTTTTCTGTGGCGTCTTCTATTTCCTTTCCAGAGGTCAGTGTGCTGGGGGTCCTGTGCGTGCTTGCAGAGGCACAAGGATAAAGAAGCATAAAGGAATTTGTCCTGCAAAAGATAAGGATGAACTGGGGAATAAGAGAAAGAGTGAGCTGTTTGCTGTTTGCTCACTTAGCTCTTAAGCTCTTATCAGGCTTTGGAAGATGCCCAAGGTCAGTGGATGAAGTAGCAAAGGCCTCAGGGAGGCAAGCAAAATCTCTCCTTTGTACAGGCTGTGTTTAAGCCATGAAGAGCAGAGGTTACCCTATCTGAGGGAGAGAATTTAGGAGGTATGCACCCCGGTGTACTCTGTGGTTTTGCTTGCATGACCCCATGGGGAGGACATGAGGAACTGGCATGGCAAACCCACTTCAGTCCTAGCTTCACAACTATGTGAATTATAGGGGAATTCTCACTTGAAGAACACTGCCTCAGTTTCCAGTGGAAAATCACTCCAGAAGAGCAGGCAAGCTGATACTGCTCCTGATTCTCTGGCAGGATTCACAAAGCTTCACTAGATGGAGGTGATTCTAGTCAGAATTCAAGGGGCCCTGCCTCCAACCAGATAGAAGAGAGGGACAACTGGGTGTGTTGCACTAAATGGAACTGAGAGCTTGGCAGCTGAGGAGGTGGAACCTGTCTGTATTTCTGGCACAACAGAGGGATCCCCACTCCTGAATGTGCTGGAAGCTAGGCACCAGAATGGACACCACACTGTGCTTTCACTTAGAGGGGAAGAAGGACTCATTGGACTCTACTGCCCTAAGGGTGGAAGTACACAGCCCCACCATTTGGGCTGGTCATGGAGTGAATCAGACTAAACTAGAACAAAGTGGAGCTCCAGAGCATCTGCCATGAGCAGCCTTCTCTGTACTGCAAAGCCATCTCACTTGGAGTGAGAATGGACAGTGGCTGATGCACAATGTCTGTTGGTTGATGCTGATTGCTGCTGGGTACGATGCAGATGCAATGAGGGATGGAGAATGCCATGGATTGGGTTGAACCTGCTGCTGTTATTGATACCATGCTGCAGCCATGCCAGCTGCAAAAAAAGAGAAAGAGCTAACTGGAGCAAAGTATTAAGGGCCTTGAAGTTCTGATTGCAACATAGGAGGCTTCCTGTTCCAGCTGCTGCCTCTGGGTTGGGGGTTCCTGGGTGTGGGGTTTTTCCTGCAGGCCTGATGGTGGGAGTCAGGTAGCTGCTGGTTTAGGTTTTCTGTTTTATGCTGTATTTCCCCCCCCTATATTTCACTCTGGTTCTTCTGCAAATAGGCTAAGCTAAGGTAATCATGCATTACATTATTAGATTAATTAGATTATTAGATTAGGTAATTATGCACTGTGATTATGATGTTACACTGAACTCTTACCTCTTTATCTCAACCCTGAGGGTTTTTTTTTTTTACTTTTCCTCTAATTTTTGTTTTGGGGGAGCAGGGAGGTTAGCCCTTGTGCTAAACCATTACATACTTATGTGCTATTCATTCAATAAACCCCTTAATGTCCTCTCCTTTAGGGAACACTGGCTAGAGAGACTTACCTGTCAATTGTTTACATGAGAATTTGGGAGAGGAAGAGGTCTTTTTACAACCCTTCAGCATACATGCACTGAAGTCCCACAGGGCTACAAGTGTGATCCTTCTCCCCAAGCTTTGTCTTTGACAGGGAAAAAGGATGACCTGAGGGCTCACCCACTCTGGTGTTTTACTTGGCCTTCTTAGCATTCTGCACACATATCCTGGGACCATCCCAAACTGACAGGGCTTGAACATTTCCAATCTGAGGCCAAGACCCTGCTGTCTCTGCTCTGAAACAACTGCTAGATGGCACTTGAGAGGAAAAAGCAATGGCTTTTTGGTTAAGGCTCTGTGTGGACTCAGAAAAACTGGATTAAATTCCTGGCTTTACTATGGATATTCTCTACCACACTGGGCAACTGCTTGGGCCTTGGTACAAAACCTCCTGCCCCATGCAAACCTGTTTTGAGACTGCATCTGCTAACATTTGACAGATGCTGTTCTAGGGCTCTTCTTCAGTGGGTACCCAGTGCGGGAAGCAGGTAGAGATCAGGATGATAGTTTCTATCTCCTTTCATCTCACCTCTTCCATCTTGTGCAATCACTTCATGTGCTCAGTATTTCTGCTACTAGTATTACATGTCTAGCTGCACAGAATTTGTCCCCTGACATTGCAGAAAATAAATCTACCACAGCTTTATTGGCTGAGCTGAGCCATCTACATATTTGCCATTCCTGTTATGCCATGCAGGTTGAGGAACTGACACACTCAGCTTAGTAGAAATGGAGAAATATAGAAAAATAAACCAGGGAGACAAGATGACACAACCCTGTGCATTTCCAAATACCCTATAATCTTCAAGGTTTCTGTGACAGAACTGAGCTTCTCCAGCTATCTAACTCCAGTATGTTAATTTGAGCATAATCCTTCCCAGGACGCATTCAGCAAACTGGAGCTGCATGCATCACGTTGAAACGCAGCACACAGACATTAATATGCAGGCACAGGAAGAAAATAGCAGCTTCCCTTTGACAAGGAAACACAAAACTTTAGGTAGTAGACAGAAAAAGCACACTAAACAATGATTAATGAGCATTTGCCTAATGAAGCTGCTTCTAGTGGTGAATGAGGGCTCTGTGCCTCATTAGAAAATATGAATCTGCTTTAATTAACTGATCTTAAGGAAAAATATTCTAGAAAACAATGGCTTTAGGAAAAATTAAAGGTGAATCCTATCCACAGACTGTACCAAAGCCGTTTTGGTTTTTTTTTTTTTGGCAATCATATGCTGCTGACAATTCATCAGCTTTAACAAGGTAGAGCAAAAGAAGAACTGACCTCCCGAGGACAGATGATTCTCTTGGGACGTGGTGCCTCCTGTTGCAATTGATACACTGTCAAACACAAAACCAAACAGATCATTAGAAGATGGCAACACACACAAACTTTCATTCAGTTGAGGCTTCCTAGCCAGAGGCTGCTGACAAAAATGCAAATGTAAAGAAAAGGACAGCAACGGAGGTAGTTCAGTGTACTTAAATCATTCATATGAAAATCGGTTGTTGACCTGCAAGCTAAGTGAAGTGATTGCTGATTTAAGTTTTAGAGGTGTTATGTCCTTTTGGACTTGTTATTATGCTTCTATACCATGGAAGGCTAGCTAGGAAGATTTATTAGGTGTGTCTCAGGATAAAAATCTCACTTTTGCATATACAAGGCTGTAACAACTCAAGAAGAGATTGCTCACAACTAACATCCTTCTATTGGATAGGCCAAGAAAAAGTTCAGCACGCTTGAAAGGGTTCACCACACTCTCATAACTTATTTCAGGATCTGCTGGCTGTTACTGATGGGCAAGTAAACATTCCTTTCAGAGCAATTACACTCTATTTAAATGGCCTTGGATCAATTTTGCAAATCTTCTGACGGCTGGAGGAGAGAGACCCGAGGCTAGGGGTAGTTGCTGAACCCTGGCCCCCAGCCTCTTCACTGCATGTATTTAATGAGATCCTCTCCTTCTTTTCCACTTCAGAGTCGTGAGAAGAAGCTGACATGCAATGACAGTAATCAATTCCAGTGCAGACAGTCTGTCTCTCCATAACTCCAGTAAAAATCCCCGAGGTTTGGATTGCCTCCCTGGAGAAAGGCCTTCTGTATGCTGACCCTCTACTATTTGGAAACATCGTGGCGTGTCTGTGAATTTTTTTAAAAGATCAAGTTTCTGGACAGGGCTCTTTGTAATGCTTCTGAAACTCAGAATGGTGCCCCAAAAGGTGGCACATTACAGGAGGAACAGAAATGCCTGTATGTTTGCTAAAGACAGAAGCCCTCTTGCAGAAAGTGAATTGAAATGATAGGTGTTACTCTTCTGCATCTTCTCTTGATATGGGGCTCAGAAAAATGAAATCAGAGAAGTGAGGAAGTCCACAGCTTGCACCCAGACTTGTCACTCAGAATCACAGGATCACAGGATGTTAGGTGTTGGAAGGGACCTCTGGAGATCATTGAGTCCAACACCCCTGCCAGAACAGGACCACAATCTACTGAAGGTCACAGAGGATCACATCCATATGGGTCTTGAAAGTCTCCAGAGAAGGAGACTCCATAACCTCTCTGGGGAGCCTGTGCTCTGGGACCCTTACAGTAAAGAAGTTTTTCCTCATGATGAGGTGGAAATTCCTGTGCTGTAGTTTATATCCATTGCTCCTTGTCCTATCACATTCCCTAATTTATTAATTCCGATTTTAATTGACAAACCATACCTTGTAAAAAATCCTGGTTTTCAATAGTCAAACTTGTTAAATACTACCTGACATAGCAAAGTAAGTTAGTGGAGCTGTTTCTAAGATAATCTTGATAGCTGTGATGCAAAATGAGTCGCTCTGAAAAGCACATTGGAAGCATATCCTGTGATGTGCTGCATTTATGAGAAATGAGAAAAGCAAAAGAATGAAATGACCAAAAGGATCTCAGAGGCTGATAATGCTGGACAAGTAAGGATGGAGAAAAAAGTCAGCAGGAAGAAATGATCAACAGGAGAGAGTAAATACAGGAAGGACCTGAAGGAAGACACAAACCCCTGGATGCTGATAGGATGCAGTGGGGGATTCATGATGTATGCAAGGAAGACAAATCCTCTTAACCATATTTTGAACAGACTGGAAAAGGCTCAGTCTCAGACAGGCACAGGTAATTAATCTGCACAATAATCTGAACTGAAAGGATATCTTGTTTAGAACTACACTGAAGGAAAATGTACTAAGATTACTACTATACAAATAAATAATTATTGTTACCACCACCACCAATAACAACATTCTATGCTGCCTTCAATGTACAGAATGAAAAAAAACAGCCCCAAGCAACAAGCACGACTGAGATCATGAAAGGTGGTAACTGCAGAAAAAATGAATGAAAAATGGTTTCCTAGGAAAGACAAAGAATTCAGATTTGGTCATATTAGCTTTAAATTGAAGAATATTAAACTGACAGAAAGACAAGTCAGTGGAACTACTGGAGAGAGAGATGTAGAGCCATCAGATAAAGAGAGAAAAGATAGATCTGGAAAAGAAGGAATTAAGAACCAGCAGTGTCATCGTGCTATGGGATACCAACCAACTCAACAGGACACAAAAAAAACCCCAGAGAAGACACAGCTGCCAAAGATATTCAGTAAAGGCACACAGCAAGGCAAGGGTGGAGCAGGTAAAACAACTACAGTGGAAGTGCAGTTAAGTGAAAAATTAAGCAAAGGCAGTATCTCACAGATGGAGGCATCAAGGAGCAAAGCCTGTCCTACCAAAAACTCTTCTTTTCTGGAAAAGTTCTCTGCAGTTCCTGCTTTAAATGACTGCTGTATGAAAGTCTGCAAATGGGCTATGAATATGAGTGCAATATTAAGTCTAAGGTGACTTGAGAAAAATGTGCCCTACAGCTACGTTCCACTGAGCATAGACACTTCATTAAGTGACCTCATTTTCAGAAGTGCTGAACATCCTACAGCTCTGCCCCATTTCATTCCACACTTCTTTCCAAGTGCTGGGCACTCATACTCTGGCTTACATTGCTGACATCCCAACAGAGTCCAGGGGATGGTCAGAAGCTCAGAAAATCAATGCCCCTCACTTACTTGCTCAAATGACAAGCAAGCCTGCCTCATTTTGCTCCCTACACCTCTGAAAATCTTAAAACAGAATCCAATATATAAGGATACAATTAACTGAAGTAACAGAAAATCCTACTTTTTAAATGCAGTGATAAGAAATGATTGTCATCTGACCCAGTCTGTTCCAGCATTTAGAGCTGACAGGCAGGTTAGATACACTCCCTGTGACCATAAAAAGGTGACACTCAAACATAATGATGCATTATTATTTTAGACCTGAGAAAAGTAACCTTATAAAAAGTCAATTGCATGGAAAAAAAATTAAAAAATATTGCTGCTTAGAGAACAGCATCAGACTGGCAGTAGCCTTCTGTCCAGCATCAGATGCAGACAAAATGCACAGTGCTAATACACACCAAGTATGGGACCAAAACGCATCACTGCAATAGAAAACCTTTTAATTGGCCTGCAATACAAGACTGCAATAGAAGACCTTTTAACTGGCCTTTGAATACCTTTATTGCTTTCATAATTCAGATAGTTTGTCAGCATTCACAGCATCATAACCACTTGTGAATTTAGAAACTTTAATCTATTATTGAATTTCTAGGGAAACGTTTCTTTAAGACGCAAAGTAACTAGTTGGAATCTCTCTCTCTCTCTCGTCCCTGACAGAGGATGAGTTACGTCACACGAGATGAATAGGATGAATATCTACAATATGTTCTAGAAGGGACTGTCTGATTCCAAAATCTGAGCTAAGAATCAAAGGGATGCCATGCAAAAATCAGCACTTACTCCTTTTCTGCCAGGGAAGGAGAACTATCTCCGATTTCTTCATTCTTCTATCATTCTTCAGGAACTGGAGGTTTCTTCTTTAACTCACCTATGCCTACTGTTCATTGATGCTTCAGCAGAGAGGAAAAGTTCCTAGCATTGTTTTCATAAAGCTTGAAGAAAACATACTGCCTTCTCTCTGAGATGTTTCACAGAGCTCCTTGCTTTTAGCTCCTCAGCCTCATCTCAGTCAGGCATTTATCTCTATGCCAAGCTTGAACAATATGAGCTGTCCTATTTCTGCAGGATTACTCAAAAGCTTAATTAGGAACCTAAGTGCCTGGCTGAAATAAAGCCTTAATTTCTAACAAAAGTGAGTCTCAGACACTGTGCTTATTATTTGATGGAGAGCAGAAGGCGGGGAAACTTTGTGAGGAGCTGAAGCAAGGCATCAGCTGATGCTCTCCTCCTTCCCACACTGCTTCACACCAGTGTACTGATCTTAAATAATGCAAATAAACTTTGAAGTGAGACTGACACCAGACTTGCTTAGGATCAAGTCAATCTCAACAGTGGTAAAAGAAGAAAAAAAGTGGGATTAGAGCTCTTCAAAACTCGAGCATACATGTGCTGTGGCTGTAAGTCAAAAATGACTGCTTCAGCAGTCAAATAAATTGCCTACTCATCACACAAAGCAGGCAAGATCAGTGGTTCTGCTTTAAGAGTCATAGAACGGTTTGATCTGGAAGGCACCTTAAAGATTATCTAGTTCCAATCCTGTTGCCATGGGACACCTTCCACTAGAACAGGTTGCTCAAGGCCTCATCCAGCCTGGCCTTGAACACCACCAGGGAGGGGGCATCCATCACCTCCCAGGGCAACCCATGCCAGCATCTCATCACCTCCACTGTAAAGAATTAAGAGGGTAGTGCAGCACTGAAGCAAGTTCCCTGCAAAGATGACAAAGGCTCCATCCCTGAATGTTTTCAGGACTTGGCTAGATAAAGCCATGGCTGTTCTGCTCTAGAGCTGACAATAATCATGCTTCAAGTGAGAAGCAAGATCAGCTCATCTTAGGCATCTCTGCAAATCCACACCTGTGATTCTCCTTTTCTTTTCCTTCCTACTTTGTTGATGATAATAAGGCAAAATGCCACTTCATCTATTATTCCTGACATACAGCAGACTACCGAAAGAAATCTGTTATTTGCTGTGTATTTGTTGGTCTGTAACTGGGGTACAAATGCAAGCAAATCCATGTCCTAGAGACTGCTGGCTGCTAGTAACTTTACAGATATTTTTTTTTCCCCTTAGTCGCTTCCTAGTAATACAAAATTATTCTTGCCCTTCTTTTTCTTTTCCTCCTCTGTGCCCCAGGGCTATAAGAAAAAGTCTGAGAAATCTATGTACCTTCTAACAATTTCTTCTTAAGCAAGAGAGAATCTACATTAGACATGTCCACTTTTTCCAAACGCAGCTGAATCAAGCCTGTGCATTACACACAAAGAGTGGAGCTCGGACTCTGAGAGCTGCTCCACTTTGATTGGCATTTGCCCGTGGATATGTGCAGTTCTGTTTATCTGAATGCTCTGCCTGCATAAACAGGAAAACCTGCCTTTGTTAAGAAGCTAGAAGGACTGCAGCCTTGATGCCAATAAAAGGCAATATACTGCACCTAAATATATCCAGGACTCAGAAATCACAACTCTATGCGAAGTATCTTAGCAGTACATTAGCAAAGGCACGTTAGATAAAACACACTGAAAATAAACAGTCAGTAAACACACACTGCTAACAGTGAAACATATATACTGAGTTAAAAGTGGGGCAAGACAGGACAGTATATTGCATCACCGACTAATGCTGTTGGACATAAGCTCTACAATTCATTTACCAGGCTGAGACTTTTTAGGAGAGTAAAGAAGCATACACTACGTAACGCCACAATGAGAAGCATACACTACCTAACGCCACAATTAAAAGCTTATGTCTGTGGTTAAGCAGTCTCAGCAGTAAATGTCTGTAACCCTCAACTGTTTTCTGCATTTTAGAGCTGTGTAACTTTTTCCAAGGTCATGCATGCACGGGCTTCAGATGCTGAGGCCATAATTTTGTCTTTACCCCAATACTGCCATCATACAAGTATCTGAATTGGAAATTATATGTTCATCATTCTCTGGAAGTGTTGGAGCCAGTGCAGAGGAAGCCACGAAGATGCTGAGAGGGCTGCAGCAGCTCTGCTCTGAGGACAGGCTGAGAGAGTTGGGGCTCTGCAGCCTGGAGAAGAGAAGGCTGCCAGGAGACCTTGGAGTGGCCTTCCAGTATCTGAAAGGGCCTACAGGAAGGCAAGGGTGGGCTATTGACCAGGTCTTGTAATGACAGGACGAGGAGTAATGGGTTTAAACAGGTACAGGGGAGAGTTAAATGGGATGTTAGGAGGAAGTTCTTTCCAGTGAGGGTGGCGAGACACTGGCAAAGGTTGCCCAGGGAGGTTGTGGCTGCTCCCTCCCTGGATGTGGTCAAGGCCAGGCTGGATGAGGTCTTGAGCGACCTGATCTAGTGGGAGGTGTCCCTGCCTATGGCACAG
>VWZI01000957.1:475377-491298 GCA_013396835.1 Psilopogon haemacephalus | reverse complement strand
CCATTCCATGATTTTTACTGCAAAAAAAAAAAAAAACAAAAAAAAAACCCACCCCCCCCCCCCCAGACTTCCACACCCAAAGCAACAGTTCCAGTAAAGGTTCATAATAAAAAGATCACATCTAAAGGCTATATCCTTAATAAGGTTTTAAAAGCTAATATTTTGTCTCAGGTCTATGCTACTTTATTAGAAAACACATTTGGAACAAAGCAAAAAGGGCATAAAATATGCACTTCTGCACTGCACTCCATGCAAATTATTTTTCTAAAGGCAGACAGGAAAGTTCAAAGAACTGATAATGGTGTCTCCAACTTCTAAACCACCACTTCAAAAGTCAGCTTCTACTGCTAAAGATCAAAAATACCTATTATCTTGAAGTGATTTGGTGACCCATATAAAAAGACAAGTATACTCAGGTCTGACCTTTAGTAAACATATGAAGCATTAACCTCTACCTTGGGAATCCTTCCTGAAAAATCTCAGCAGAGCAACCATGAAATCACAGAATCAGTCAAGGTTGGAAGGGACCACAAGGATCATCTAGTTCCAACTCCCCTGCCATACCCAGGAACACCCCACCATAGATCAGGCTGCTCACAGCCTCTGCCAGCCTGGCTGCAAACACCTCCAGGGATGTGGCCCCAAACATCTCCCTGGGCAACCCATTCCAGGCTCTCCCCACTCTCATGCTGAACAACTTCCTCCTCACATCCACTCTGAATCTCCCCACCTCCAGTTTTGCTCCATTCCCCCTAGTCCTGTCACTCCCTGATAGCCTAAAAAAGTCTCTCCCCAGCTTTTTGTAGACCCCTTCAGATTCTGGAAGGCCACAAGGTCACCTGGGAGCCTCCTCTTCTCCAGACTGCACAGCCTCAACTCTTTCAGTCTGTCCTCACAGCAGAGGTGCTGCTGGACACACTCCAGCATGTCCACATCCCTCTTGTAATAGGGGCTCCAAAACTGGACACAGTACTCCAGGTGGGGTCTGGTGAGGTCCTAACATCCAGGATCTGCACACTTGTAAGGCAACCCTGAGAGTCTAGCACTTATAATGCTGCTGGGCTTGCTGCATGGGGAAAAAGAAGAGTTCAGACTTTTTTGCTGTCCCATAGGGTGATTTCTACAAGCACCTACTACATTTAAGCCTTTTTTTTTTTCTACACAACAGGAAAAGACCTAACAGTGGCACCCTGGTAAGGTGCTAAGATTATTCAAATTTCTCACATACTTACAGTATGATTTCCATATTGGAGGCTGGTATTCTTCAGCATCTAAAACAGAAAAAGAGGACAAGATATCAGTCAATTGGCCACTGAGCCAAGCTCTCAGCACGCATTTTTCTGCTGAGAGACCTCAGCTTGTCAGCACTGTTTGTATTTTCTTTCCCCAGAGAGAAGCTAGCTCATTTACAGTACAGTTTCTTAGGTGAGAGAAGAATATAAATCTCAGCTGTTTGTGGATCCAGTCTGCTTTTTTCCAAATTATTCAAATGCAAGAGGAATTAATTTCTTATCAATTTGCATACAGTTGCCTGACTCACCAGTATTACAAAAACAAAACAAAACAAAACAAAAAAACCCCCCACTGAACTAGGCAGTTAACTACATTACTTATTTACTCTGCATGACAAGCTGACAAACCACTGCTGGTTTGCAGCAGGGCTTCCAACCCCCACTATTAAGATTTTAGAATAAGCATATCTGAATAACAGACAGATACCACAGCTCGGGCTGGACTCCAATGCACAGATCCAACAGTTCCAAAACCAAGATTCAATCACCCTTCTCAAATCCAGGAACTGGCATATTTTCCAGAGACTGTGTCAGCAATAATGAAAACTTAGAAAAAGAAAACTGCAAAGCCTACAATTGGAAGCCTGCAATTATTGCCCTTATTGACTGCAGGGGCACAACCAGAACTGGTGTCTTCTGTCAGCATGAGAGTTACACAGTGCTGCTGGAGACTTTTTTCTTTTTTTCAGAAGGAGCAAAAAGTGTTTAAAAGCACAAGCTTGAAGAGCCTGAGCTAGGCTCCCACACCTCCCTGTGTTAGGAGCCCAGCAAGCAAAGGGTCCTCCAGGCTGGGAGGCAAACAGGCACAACTGGAGGGCACAGTCCCACTCCCCAGCGAGGTGTTCATCTTTCTGCAAGAAAGGCTGCTGGCTGCTTCGACAGCCACAAACCCCAGCAGAGCTCAAGCTTGAGCAGCAGGACCCAAACAAGTCACCCTACAGCAGCCACAAAGGGTGGGGTAGAGGGTACAAGCATGGCTCTCAACTGCCACGGTGCCAAAGGCTTTGAAGAGCCATTCACAGGAGGTGTGTCATTGCCCTCCTGATGCTCTGCAAGTTAATTAAGGTGTTTGGTATTTACTAAACTTCTGCTGAAGTTATGCTAACATAATTCAATTACAGTGGTAGGGCTCACGCTCCTCCTCTATTTATGCACAGGCAGCCACTTTAAATACATCTCTGCAGAAGTTTGTTTACTGGGCACGTTAATCATTAACTACCATCTGCCGCTTTCAAGTCTATTGTTTCATGAAAGGATAAGTCTAGCAAGGAGCACAGTTACCGACTGCTTGCAATAGTACCCTCAGCCAGCTTGCAGACAACCTTGCTCAGGAAACCCATTCGGTTCCAGTTTCTCAACTCTATCTCCTTTGCAACTTTGGCAAAATCCAAACCCCTCCCAGACTGACAGAGTTATACCATGCTGTGGCAATTCGGGAGTAATTAGCTTGCAAGTTCATTACACAGGAGGATTATTTTAAATTATACGAAGCTATTCATGAGGCCAGAGAAATTTATTCAGGCGAGAGCTGACTAATTTTTTCTCATCTGGCATTATAGTGGTGATGCATTGCTCTTTTATCCTATACATCTGCTGCTCCACATATAGAATCGTAGAATCAGTGAGGGTTGGAAGGGACCACAAGGATCATCCAGTTCCAAACCTCCTGCTTTCTACACTGCCATACCCAGGAACACCCTACCCTAGATCAGGCTGCCCACAGCCTCATCCAGCCTGGCTGCATCACCTCCAGGGATGTGGCCCCTGAAAGACTTTCACAAATAGTATAACAGGCAGTACTGTTACCTGAAAGCTCTGAAACACAACAGTTGAGAAGGTTAATATTTATTAAAACTAAAATAGTCACTAGAAGTTAGTTGTATGCTAGGCACTGACTATAATGGGGTATGAGTATCACAGAATCCCTGAGTTTGGAAGAGACTTCTGAAGGTTATCCAACCTCCCTGCTCAAGCATGGCCACCTACAGCCTGTTGCCCAGGACCATCTCTCCGTAGGAAAGATGCTCCAATCTCTGCATCACTTTAGTGGTCCTTTGTTGTACTCTGTCCAGCATGTTCATGTCTCTCTGGGGGAGCCCAGAAGTGGACACAGTATTCCAGGTGTGGTCTCACTAGTGCTGAGCAGAAGGGAAGGATCACCTGATAGTCCTGATGCAGCCCAGGATACCATCACAGGGTTGTCTCATTTTCAGTTTGGAGAATATCTCCCTCTCTGGAGATATTCAAAACCTGCCTGGATATGTTCCTGTGTGATCTGGTATAGGTGATCCTGCTCTGGTAGGAGGGGTGGACTGGATGAGCTTTTGAGGACTGGATGATCTTTCGAGGTCTCTTCCAGCCCCTGACATTCTGTGATTCTCTGATTCTGTAACCACTAAGGCCCCCAGGCCCTTTTCTGCAAAGCTGTTTTCATAGAATCATAGAATGGTTTAGGTTGGAAGAGACCTCAAAGATCATCCAGTTCCAACCCCCTGCCACAGGCAGGGACACCTCCCACTAGATCAGGACGCTCAAGACCTCATCCAGCCTGGCCTTGAACACATCCAGAAAGGGAGCAGACACAACCTCCCTGGGCAACCTGTTCCAGTGCCTCACCAGGTGAGTAGCCCCAGCATATATTGGTGGATGAAGGAAAAAGGTGGAAATTAATAAGGGTGCTTCTTTGATAAGGCCAGTGCTTTCCCAACATACAAAATATCACTGCATTATGGAATTCCCACTCTGTGCTTAAAATTATAGGAGCTCGTTTTCATCTTATCTGAACTACTAATGGCCAACCTTGTGGATAGTGAAGGGACACTAATTTCTTTTGCCCTCTCACCCATTAGTGTGTATGCATACAAACATTCTCACACTGCACTCATTTTGCAGGCTATTTCAAGCAGGCACTTTTTCTGCATTTGGCTGTCATTTGGCACGCACCTCTCTGGGTGTTTTGATTACTTTTATTGCACACAGTAGCTGTCCTTGCAGGCACATCTGACTACTCTTTTTTTTTTTGAAGTTGCAAATAAGGACACTGCCAAATGAGCACCTCTCTCTAACTCCTGAAAAGTCACCGCTCCTTTGAAGAGCAAAATTAGTTCTCTTGCAGTTAATAATTAGCAATGTAGCTGTTGAAACGTTTCAGCTCGTCAAAAGCTCTGTTTAGTGTTTCAACCAGAACATGAAGTTGCCTGTGGAGGAGGCACAATAGCTGCCAGCTTTACTGCTGGACTTCACTGCCATCAGTACAGAGACGGCTAAAATACGGAGGGAGACTTCAAGCTTTTGTTTTAATGAGACACTCGCAACTTTCAGCATAAGGCAGAGGAACAGAAATGATCAAATTGTTTATTTGCAACACAGCCTGTAATTGGGGTATTAATTCAGATGATGGCTGCTTCACACTGCACTAGTCCTTAAAAAAAATAAATTTAAAAAAAAAAAAACTGAAAAAGAAATTAAAAAATCCGCACTAGCATGTAATTTAAAATGTCAAAAAAGGCTCAGAGAAGGGGTGGAGTTCTCTCTGGCACAGCAATTATAGTGAAACAGTAAGCTTTTAATAACCACAATACAAATTGACAGCTATTTTGTATCTTTTGCTTTCCCCTACCATAAACGTGCTATTACAAGCCACTGCTGCAAAAGTAGCTGGTTTAGTCCATCCTATGAACCAGTCCTTCCAAATTGTGCTCTCTCCCCCTTTTGCTTTACATCTCAGAACGGTGTCTTTCCCCTACCAGACAGATGGTCAGTCCGTGGGTAATTTTGTTTAATGCACATGTCAGTTTTACTGAGACGAAGAATAAAAATTGTGCAAACAGGTAAACTGAATAATTAAGAAGAGATATCAAGTATCGAATAAAACACCAGCCATGAAATAAGTGAATTACTACACAAAAGGATCACCTGATCCTGTTCAATATCTTTATTGATGATCTGGATGAGGAGACTTGAGTCCAGCATCAGTAAGTTTGCAGATGACACCAAGTTAGGAGCAGGTGTGGATCTGCTGGAGGGTAGGAGGGCCCTGCAAAGGGACCTGGACAGGCTGGATGGGTGAGCAGAGGTCAGTGGAATGAGATTTAACAAGACTAAATGCAGGATTATCTACTTCGGCCACAACAACCCCAGGCAGCACTACAGGCAGGGGACAGAGTGTCTGAGAGCAGCCAGGCAGAGAGGGACCTGGGGGTGCTGGCAGATAGGAGCTGAACAGGAGCCAGCAGTGTGCCCAGGTGGGCAGCAGTGCCAATGTCATCCTGGCCTGGATCAGGAACATTGGAATGGTCTGCCCAGGGAGATGGTGGAGTCCCCATCCCTGGAGGTGTTCAAGAAAAGCCTGGATGGGGCACTTAGTGCCATGGTCTAGTTGATTGGATGGGGTGGGGTGATAGGTTGGACTGGGTGACCTTGGAGGTTTCTTCTAACCTGGTTGATTCTATGACTTTACGACATGTGAATTATTTGAATCCACAGCTAAACTTGTAGGATAAAAGCTTAACAAGTCATATTCTGCGTTTGGTGAGTGGTGTTTAGTCAGCTATGACCACTCAATGGGAGCAATGTCCCACTGAGGTAATAAACTACCTTTCTGTTCTGCACAGGCTTAAAAGAGAATTCAAAGCACTGAAAGCATAATTCCAAATTAGGAAACAGAAGGAAGGAATAAGCAGGGTTCTCTATAGCTACAGGAGACATAGGAAATGGAAGGGCATTTGTGCAATCCCACTTCTAGAAGTCTCTTTTGCAGGCTTCTTTCTTAGGGCTACTGTGTGGGACCCAAAAACCAGTATTAAACAGGCTCTTCCAGAGCAAATTCAGGAACTCAAAAGAGGCTTAATTAAGTTGATGCAAATATTTCCAAGGCTTTAAATATTTCCTGGAACACCTGTAAAACCTAGGAGTGCAGAGGGATATTAACACTGCCTAGTTAGTACTAAGCGGGTAGGTCCTTTTTAATGCTGAATCACACTGAATATATTTGACTTTTGATGGCATCTATGAGCATCTACGATTTAGAAGCTTTGAAATGTTTTGTTCACAGAGCAAAAAAAAAAAAAAAAAGAAGAATGTCCTCATGTAAGTAACCAAACTTTTGTCTAAGCTCTAGAAAGGCAGACAATAAAAGAAAGGAAATAAATCACAAAATTATCTCCTTCATGCTTGATTGCCAAAAATCTGTTTAAATGAATAGCTGCTATTAAATTTAACCTGGTCACTAAGAATTATACCACAATGCTTATAACCATTCTCTGTTTGAACACCAAACCCAGCGTAATTAAAATGTAACATAGCTATTTTCACATTTTCATGGGTTTTGCCTAGAAACCAGAGGTCTCCAGACATTAAAATGGCACAAGCAGGACTTTGCCTGACTGGGAGATTAACATTTCTTTGCTAGGAATAATCACATGACATAAATGAAATTTCCTCACATTAGCAGACCTCCTATCTTACACAGATATAGCTTCTAATGACCATTTAGTTCCTGGCTAAAAATCAAGACCAGATAATCAGTTGGCATGTATGAGGACAGCTCCACTGAAGTAATTTTATCGCTCTGGCAACGTATTTCCAGACATTTACTCACTGTATCCTCAAAAGCCCACCCTCAGCCCACTAACCAGTGATCCTTAGACTCAGCAAAGCAGGACAGGCATAGTCTGAAGAAGCAAGTGACTGGAATAACTGCAATAACGCCCAAAAAATGGCATTAAGAGGGTGACCATGAAGCAGTTCAATTAGAGCATTTATGCTGAAGCAGTGTCAGCACATTCCCTCTTCCAGAAACACACTCCTGCATTGACATGATGCCCACTTACCCAGCTTGTCAGAGGAGCCAGCACATTCCCTGGAAACTTATTAACCTCTGGCAAAACCCAATGGTTGCTTTTGGTAAGTCAGTTATTTCTGACATGTGTCATTTTATCATCTCTCCAAGCAAAGACACAAGTGTGTTTTGACTATTTGAGGCTACGAGGCAGTCCTTGTCCTGCAGCTGACTGGGGAGGCTGTTGGACAGGTTTTCAGAAATCATCTTGATCTTCCCCATCTAGTCCTACATTTGCCCTTCTCCAGATACAGAAATGTGCTTAAAGGCTGAAACTGCAGACGTGGGATCAAGTTGAAGTCCAATAATTTATCTCACTCAGCAGCTCCGTATGATTGAGAGAATTTACATTGGTAACTTAGAAAAAATCACAAACCCTGTTGTACTTGGCACTGGGGCTACTCCTGTGCTACAGACACTGGGCAACTCTGCAGTCTAAACACAGTTTCAGGCTTTGCATATCAGGGATAATCACTCTGCCATCCAGAGCACGCACAATGACCTCCAGAAGAATAAAAGTTTAGTAAATAATTCAGTCTTTCCTTGGCTTCCTTTACAGGTCCTGTAGCATTGCTGCAATATTTGCTTTTATACATGAAATCATGAAAAACAGGAAGAACACCACCCACCTGCAAGGCATTTGAACCACTCACACAAATCTCTGATAAACTCTGAATACCCAGGGCTTCAACAAGGCCAAGTACTTCTTCATAACATCCAGTTTCAGTCTCTCTTCTGCCAGTTTAAACCCATTACTCCTCGTCCTGTCATTACAAGACCTCGTCACTATTCCCTCCCCAGCCTTCCTGTAGGCCCCTTCAGGTATTGGAAGGCTACTCCAAGGTCTCCTGGCAGCCTTCTCTTCTCCAGGCTGCAGAGCCCCAACTCTCTCAGCCTGTCCTCAGAGCAGAGCTGCTGCAGCCCTCTCAGCTGCATCTTGGTGGCCTCCTCTGCACTGGCTCCACCACTTGCATGTGCTGCTTGTGCTGGGGGCTGCAGAGCTGCAGACAGTGCTGCAGGTGGGGTGTGAGGAGAGCAGAGCCAAGGGGCACAATCCCCTCCCTTGCCCTGCTGCCCACAGCCGCTCTTGCTGCAGCCCAGCACACAGTTGCTGTCTGGGCTGCACTCACACTGCAGCCTCATCTTGAGCTTTGCACCAGCCCAGACCCCCAGGTCCTGTTCCTCAGGGCTGCTCTCAGCCATTCCCCACCCAGCCTGGAGTTGTGCTTGGGATTGCACCAACCCAGGTGCAGAACCTTACACTTGGCCTTGTTGAATGCCATGAGGTTGGGCTGGGCACAGCTCTGCAGCCTGTCCAGGTTCCTCTGGATGGATCCCTGCCCTCCGATGTCCTACTTAGAAAATTTTTCGGATGCATATAACACAGAAATAACTGCATTTAAGTGTCTCAGAAGACATGAAACTTCTTTATATAAAGGAAATTTTAAAAAACTGAAGACAGTAATTCCCATCTTCAAAACGTATTTTACTTCTGTATAACCAGAGATAGGCTGGTGTTTTTTACATAAATAAATTATAAAGGCAGGAGAAAGTACAATTTTTCTTAGTAACTTTTCTGGAATTGTTTTTCACCCTCGTAGAAATCACCCAGAGTATTTGTTTCTTACCCTACCCTAAGCCCACTTATCTTGCAGATACGCTCATAAAACATTCAGGTCTCTACTTAAAAGCTCATCCATCAGATCTTTGATAATAAAATCAGTACAGAAAGGGAAAAAAAAAAAAAAGTCCTCTCCCTTGGAGTTATTTTTAAAGACATACACCAATGCCACAATTTTGAACAGGCCCTCTAACTCATCCCACTAGAACACTTTGTGTAAGCCAATCAATTATGAATAAGGCACAATAATATTTAAAATAATACATGCTACGGGAAAAAAAGATGCCATATTCATCAAAAATTTAGCAAATATGCTTGTTATGAGCTTCCAGCTTTGCTCTCTGACACCATGCTGGTCTTCCTCTAACAAAACAAGGCTCACAACAAGGTTAGGAGGTGATCTGCTGGAGAGCAGCCCTCTGGAGAGTGACCTGGGAGTGCTGATGGAGAACATCCATGGCACAGCAATGTGCCCTGGGGGCCAAGAGGGCCAATGGGATCCTGGGGTGTATTAACAAGAGTGTGTCCAGCAGATCAAGGGAGGTTCTCCTCCCCCTCTACTCTGCCATGGTGAGACCTCATCTTGAGTACTGCATTCAGTTTTGGGCTCCCCAGTTTTAGAGGGACAGGGATCTGCTGGAGAGGGTCCAGAGGAGGGCTATGAGGATGCTAAGGGGACTGCAGCACTGCCTGGGGAGGAGAGGCTGAGGGACCTGGGGCTGCTTGTCTGGAGAAAAGAAGACTGAGAGGGGATTTAATGATTATAAATATCTGAGGGCTGGGGGTCAGGAGGGGAGGGGACAGGCTCTGCTCACTTGCTCCTTGGGATAGGACAAGGAGCAATGGATGGAAGCTGCAGCACAGGAGGTTGCAGCTCAACACCAGTGGGAACTTCTTAACTGGAAGGATCCCAGAGCACTGGAACACACTCCCCAGAGAGGTTGTGGCTTCTCCTCTGGAAACTTTCAAGGCCTGTCTGGATGTGTTCCTGTGTGCCCTGAGCTAGATTGTCTGGTCCTTCTCTAGCAGGGGGGTTGGACTCGGTGATCTCTTTGGATCCCTTCCAACCCTTGACATCCTGTGAGCCTCTGATCATGTGGAACTTTATTTTAAATAAGATTTTCCTGGTTGTCCAGTTAGAGATTTTCAGATCATCCTAGTAGCTAAATCTTCCAAAATACAGATCTTGCTGAGAAGCCAGAGGCTGGGGTTGCTGGTTGTCTGTGGCATTAATGGTAAGACCAAAGGTTTGTAACTACTGACCCAGGCAGTGAGCTGCCTTACAAGCCACCCTAAACAAAGCTGAGTTTTGCCAAGTTTTTGTTTCACTTCATCAATGAGTTTTGACAGTCAAACACAGCTGGTGAGTAATTGCACCAGCTTCATGCACCAGGAGCTACACAAATATCCAGCAATTAGAAAATGTCCATTCACTTGCAACTTTTACTTCTGGTGCTTGTCATTTTCGAGGATAGTTAACGGCAAACCAGGCTGAAAGAGCAAAGATGCCTGCTTATGGCAGCAGAAAATAGACATGAATATTAAAAAAGCCCACGTCTCAAAACCCAAGCACAGTGAGACTTAAATTCAATTTGTAAGATAAAAGCTAACCAGTCCATTTGCTATTGCCATCTGATAGTATTCAGCGTTGCTTGAAATTCATTAATATGCTAGGTAATGTTAAGTACAGTGCATGTATACAAAATTAATTCCGTTAATTTCTGCATTAGGAAAAACCCACTGAAAGGGGAGAAGAATAATTATAAGGCAGTCTTACCTATCTGTGTAAAAGGCACAGCCAAACCCAATCTAAACCTCAGAAGAATAATTATCCCATGAGACTCCCACCTCCTGGGAGTGCCCATTATTGTGTTAGGAGAACATAAAACTGACAGCTATTCAGAAAGGCCTTCAGAGCAATTTCAGCTTAGCTCTGCTGCTTATCTTCCCTTGTCATCTTTTTCAGAATATCTACAAGCTTCCAGCTAAACTTACCAACGCCGCATTGGATTTTTACAAGCAAGGAATAAATGCTTCTTTTACAGCGTATACTTCCCCTAATAGGCCAAATGTTGGGGGAAAAAAAATGCTCATGCACCTTAAATAAAAGGCTATTCATATTTAAATGGTTTTATAGGGTAATAATTTCATTTAGATCTGCCTACTGACTGCTGATTGCCCAGTCAGATTAGGTGGGACTCCAAATGAGAGAGAAGCAAGGCATTTTATTGTCATTAAATATTCCCATTATGGCAGCATTTGGAACCTCAAATCAGGTTTGGTGTTATGTCCAACTGCTAACAAGTACCATTGAAAAATAAAACGCAGCAGTTGCTGACCTAAAAGTGCTTGTGATTATAGTGTGTGCCAAGCATCCAACAGATAAAAGCAAAAGGGATGGAAAAGCGAAAGGGTAACAGGAGGGCTCTCCGTGTCAGTCCTAAGTACCAGTCACAGCTTCCTCCCCTATTAAGAGAATCATTTCATCTAAATGCAGTGCAAAGACAGCTATAAAACAGAGGAAGACTGTGTTAAAAGCAAACAACAACAACAAAAAAAAATTAAGAAGCACAGAGCATCGCACAAATACACTAGGGAGAGGTTTGGCTGATTTATTATTACATTAGGAAGCTTTGCTTATAAAAGTTGAGAAAAATGGTGGAGATTTAGATCCTTCTGAAAGCATGAGAAAAAAACAACCTCGGTACATTTATGTCGCATTTTTATTGAAGTGACACATAAATAATAAAATTATCCTGTATCAAGGTTTTGTAATAACTTATTTCTACTCAAGAATGAATTATTCAAAAGCAAACTCCGGCTTATCCTTCCCTGAATAAGGTGCACCAAAGAACAGGAGGTTCCACCTCAACACAAGGGGGAACTTCTTGCCTGGAAGGATCACAGAGCACTGGAACAGGCTCCCCAGAGAAGTTGTGGAGTCTCCTACTCTGGAGACTGTCAAGGCCTGTCTGGATGTGTTCCTGTGTGACCTGAGCTAGATTGTCTGGTCCTGTTCTGGCAGGGGATTGGACTCAATGACCTCTTTGGGTCTCTTCCAACCCCTGACCTCCTGTGAGCCTGTGAACAGCACCTGACTTCACTGGATTCTCAAAGACACCTATACAACATTCCTTGGCAGTCTGATTTCAGTACATCACTTTGTCTGATGCCAGTCAATTTACTGACACTGCTGCTGTGCAAAGTCTGGTCCAGACTCCCTAAATGGCAGACATTTTCCATACAGAAATGTTTCTCTGAAACTAATTTATTGTGTGGAAGAACAGTAGTTCCTCTCAGCTTCTTTCTCAGCAGGGTCCAAACCCCAGTCCTCCCTCCAGGAGTGGGGAGGCAGATTTCAGAGCAGCCATGTATAGCCGATGAGATCCACGAGGCGTACAATGAGTGCCATTAAACAGGGAGATTCAGGAGCACGCCAAGTTCTGCTGCAGACAATTTATGATGACATAACCCTTGGCTAAAAGGAGCTGCGAAATGCGAGCTTCTCATCTAACCACCCAGCAGTCCTGTGCAAAATCACCGAGGAAAGAAGCAACACGAGGTGTGCCTGGTGATCGTTAGCTGCAAATCACACCTCCCCACTGCAGGCACTTGCAATGCAGCAGGAGAGCCTCCTACAAATGCTCACCTCAGAACACCCACTTGAAAATGCTCCGAAGATTTTACAATGGAAGGGATTGTAAAATTTAGGTGCCAACGTGGTTTTGATGCCAGCCCTGAAGAAAGCCTTTGCAGCTCTTACGATTTCTCTTAGAACAGATTCAACTTTGAATCTCGGTGTCCTTCAAAGTGCAGGTGTCTTTCTGCACCAGCTACAACCAGGATTTCAGAGCTGTGCCCTGATTGCTCCTGCTGCTCTACAGAAGTGTTAGCCTAGCAGGCAGACTGCATTTTGCATACCCTGTATGGGTTGTACTCCTTTCCTACACCACTTAGTCTGCATCCAAATGACTATCTTTATTGTCTGCTGAACAATAGACGGTAAATACTTGTGGGATTTACCTTAAAAGTGGCACGAAATATCTGTTAGCTTTAAATTTATCAAAAAGTGAGAATAAAGTTGCATAATCAATACTAAAGAAGCATCTTCAGGGAGGTAAAAAAAAAAAAAACAAACCAAAACCAGAATGCAGCCTACAACTGCATAAGACCCCCATGGTACTGCAAGTCAATAAAAAGAATTTATATCAGAGAGTGCCAAACTTTGATTTATAAAACTTACAATTGCTCCATTGATTTCAGCAGAGTGGGAGTGATTTAACTGAGCCAAAGAGCTGTCCAGAATTATATATAAGCATGGTGAGCTCAGAAATCCCAGTGGCTGTGGTGCTAACGGCAGATGGTTCTCAAACTTCCCCTTGGGTAAGCTCCATACCAGGGACTGCACTACACCTCACAAAGAAGTATCAAGCCCTGCCTAAACACCATCAGATTTTAAAATGGCTGAGCTACAGTGGCTGTATCCTGATTTACCAGTAAAAGTTCATTTGGGGCCATCTTTTTTTTTTTATTTTATATTTTTCTGAATATACTTACATACATTTAGCAGCATAAATAGATGTAGATATCTCTACACGCTCATTAAGAGTCAAACTTTATTTTTACAGGTGTGATCTGTGTATTCCATACCTCACGCACTCACCACAACTCTTTCAGTCATTCCCACACTCGCTGCAACTCTTTCAATCATTCCAGGTTTCAGTGGATTTTTCATAGACAGCATATGGAACAGTCAGTAAGTTTTCTTCCCTCTTTGGAAGACATTTATTTCCAAAATAAATGTTGTGGTGTACTAATATTGTTTTTTTAATTCAGAGTTTCACAAGTCCAGGTAGACAAAAGACAAACCAGTGGCCCAGCTTAGGAAGGTATGAGGAGAGAACACTGTGAGATCTAGAAATGGCAAAGGAAGGGTTTGCAGTTAAAGGACAATGCTGCAACTTCTGACATTTAAGTGTAATTGAAATTTCTAACTCTTCAAAATGCTCCCTGTGTTATTCTCCATCCCTATAAAAGAGAAAAAAACCAGCTGTTCTCTCAGCCTCTGTGAGCTTTCCTGGGGATGGAGGCTTCCACAGCAACAGAATTCCAGTTCAAATCTGGGCTTTGCACATCATTGTAAAATGAGCCACAAACACCTCTGCTGCCTCACATAACAGAGCTCGTTTCAAGAATAAGTGGTTCTCTGCACTAGCACAAAGCAAGAGCAAGGTAGAAAGAGAAGGTGACAGAAGTAAATAAATGCAATCTTCAGCACCAAGTTCAGTGGGGTAACTGTTCCTAATCCCAGCAAAAATAGTCCTGTAGTGCTGCACTGCTCTGCCTGAGGCTGGTAGCTGTGGAAAGCATCACTGAAGAGGAGTATGGGAAAGAAAAATGCTGTCAAATTATGAGTCAAAATGAGTTTCAGATTTCCTTCAGCATTTCCAGAGACCTCTGGCAGCAGAAGATGAATTCTCTCACCAACAACCTGTAGGGTGCACATGCAGAAGGAAACCAAGAAGCATCCTGAGGGGCTGTGCACATACCTGGTGGCATGTTCCCCAAAAGCTATGGCTCCACACCTGCCCCACACTCGGGGGGGTAAGCAAGAGAGAAGGAAAGCTAAGAGGCTGCCTTGGTTTCCTGCTCTCCTCATGGGCTCTGTGAGAAGAGCCACTCACCCGTGTGGGCCAGCAGAGTGTGGGCAGAGCTCAGCCACAGCAGCACAGTGCCAGAGAATCTGCTGGATCATAGAATCATAGAATGGTTTAGGTTGGATCACACCTGCATCTGCAGCTACCCTCCAACCAACCTCTTTGCTGTGGTTTCTGTGCTCTCGCACTACTTTTTCTAGCCCAAAAGCACAGGTCGTGTCAGACAAATCCACTGCTGAATGTTTCTCTTGGTGGCTCTTTCCTTACTTCCTTACCTTTAGTAGCACAGTGAGGTCTTGGTGGGCACCACTGCCTCTTGGGCTCATTCCATAAAGTGCTTGTATGGGCCCTCACCACCTGCTTCTGAGAGCCTTCAGTTCTGACCACTGAGGTGAGTATTCTCAGCTGGCATCTTCACTACATCAAACAGTTATTATCACTCTGAGCACTCTTTTCATTAGCCAAATATTTCTCTGCTCTCTTTTAAGCTGAAACCACCATTTCAACTTAATGGGATAGCAATTAACTGGAAATACTTGCCTTTTTTTTTTTTTTTTACTGCAATGCATCACTCTTTCACGGTCTGATATGCTAATAAAAATTGTATGCTAACACAATGTATAAAATATAACCTCTGATTTTGAACTAACCCAAAAATTTATTGGCTCCAACTCTGCAGTACTGATCTATGCAATGAATATTAATGTGTTAACTTAGGCAGCATAGACTTAGATGTTGTTGGGGAACTAAATCAGAGCAGAGCAGATCATACGGTGAACTGAAGGTTTCTGTTTCAATAGCATTTCAATTATACTCAAACCTGAACGCAGCTCCAGACTGAAAAGTAAGTTTAAAATGAGAACATATTTTGTGCTACGTGACAGCTCTCATACTCCATAAGATATTCCTTCAGCCCTCCAGTAAACAAATTCATTGGCAATCTTTCAAACAAAAATCCCAAGTTCTGCTACTTCTAAGGCACCATAAGCTATTAGAGGATGCTAGCTGGACAAAATATGCTCTCAGTTCTATCTCTACAACCCACTCCTTTCCTGCTTGTGCTCTTATTCCTTCCACAGCTCCACTGAAAATGGAAATCTTTGCATTTATGGCTGTAGGGATAATGGTTCAACACCACTGCAGTAAAAATGCCCATTTACCTCAACAGTGCTTAAACTCCACGCCTTGCACTCTCATGAATAAACATAAATTAACTGCTATGTTTAAATTTTTAAGCTACTATTGAGCAACCATCACCCAAAACCAAGCCAGCAAACAGCACTGCTAGACTCCATAGAGAGCTACACCCATCCATTTCATCTGAAAAAGGAAGCTGATGCAATGCAAGATGACATGAGACTGACGATTGATTGAGTTCCTCATTAATAACAAAGTACTGTCTAACTCCACTAAAGAACAGATAAGTGCAGGAAGGAACTGAAGTGCTGAAAAAAAGTTACCAGCAAAGAAACAAACAAAAACACAAACAAAAAAAGGGAAGGGAAGGGAAGG
>VWZI01000957.1:348074-474966 GCA_013396835.1 Psilopogon haemacephalus | reverse complement strand
AAGGGAAGGGAAGGGAAGGGAAGGGAAGGGAAGGGAAGGGAAGGGAAGGGGAGAGAGGAGAGAAGAATCCAAGTATGGTGGGACAATTATCCAGGATAAAATAAAAATCTCAAATAGCAGTACAGTTCAAATGTCTCTTCTGATTTTATATCATGTACATTTTTTTCCTCTTCAAATTGAACAAGGACATGTCTACTGTAGCCACTTCTAAAAGTTATTGTTACACATCCAATTCCAGCTCTATTCATTATTCATTTAGTGATTTGGAATTTCATCTTGCAAGCAAGTTGCTACTGAGAATCTTTCAAGAAGTGTCTCTTGTGACCTTTGAAATGTCTTCTTAAAAGAAACACGGTTCCGAAATAAAATTGTGCAGCAGACCTTGTACACTGCTGCCTCACTGAGTAACCTGAATTAAGGTAAGTCAGCTGCTTTTTCATTACTCTGATACTAGAAATGAACCCAGGAACAAACCACATTGAAAAAGAATGATAATTAGTGAAATAACGGACATTTGTGCTGCCATTAAAGCATTAGAAAATAAGCATATACGCCCAAAGTTTGACTTCAAAAAGCTTTCACATTATTTATCCACCCTATTGACAAATTAGTTACTAATAAAGTGTACTTGAGAATGCATTCACTTGAGCTAAATATGTGTAAGAGAAGTTAAGAGTGTCAAGATATAAAAGTCATAATAGCAAAAAAGTAGCAATAGCAGAGGAAGACCAAATGCATGCCTCACCCAACACACCATTTCCAACAAAGTCCAGCACCACTGGCTCAGGAGAAGAGTCTGAGAGCAGGACATCCAAGCTGAAGGAGGTTGCTTCCACATGACACCATCGGGGCTACATTGTGCCCACTCACTCTGGAGTGCTTTGGACACCAGCAATCCTGTGGCATGTGTAAGTAGTGACGTGGAATAAGCACGGGAAAAGTTTTGTGGATGCACTGCTGTTTCTTAACTGTAAAATACAGAATGTAGCCAGCTGCCATTATTTGGTCTCCTAAGTGAAAAACACCTAAACTGCAGACAGGCTCGCTTCCATCGTTCATTTTGATGACATTTTAACTGCACTGAATTCAAAAGCAGTAACACTGTAGTGTACATTTGAAAGCATTATGCTGCACCAAAGCAACTCTCCTGAATGCCGTGGCCATTTACACCACCATCCTCGTGGAATACATATTTATAATCGAGGGCTTGGTGAGATAAATTAGCCAAACTGTAAATAGCCATCAGGGATATGGAAAGTAATAGTTTCTCATGACCTGCTCCATGTGTACAAAAGCAGGTGACTGAAATGATGTAAACATTAAGATGGTATCTTCAGCAGGCACTCCTCTGCCCTGGAGGGAGCGCGAGGGGAACGCTGTCTGTGCATTTCCCTCTGCCTTAATGAACACAAAGCTGCAGATGCACATCCTCTCCAAGAAGCAGTTCTGCTGGCTAAAAAGGAGACAAAGAAGGAGTTCAAACACATTGCTCGGTCACTAGGGGTTAACATCAGGAAGGTTAAAGGCCAGCTACCACTGAATTAGCCAGCTAGGCAAGGGGAAACAAGAAGAGCTTTTGCATGCAATGCCAGCAGAAAAAGGAAGTTCAGGGAAAACACAGGTCTGGAGAATGGAGTAGACAGCCCACTGCTGTGGCTGTGGGTTGCCAACTGCTGTCACATTATGCAAAAGCTTGCTTCCAGACCTTTGCGTGCACCTCCACAGTTTGGGAAAGGGATGGGCACTTAAAAATGAAGTAATCAGTTAGGGACTTGTCAGCAAAACTGGATGCATTTGTTCAAATACATCTGGGGATATGAAGGTGTCCATCTGGGGCTGGATAGGATTTATCCAAGAGTGCCACAAGTTGGCTGATCTGATTGTGTGGCCATTATGTGGGAAAAAAATGCACACAACCAGGGTAGGTCCCCAGCAGCTGGGAAAATGCTGATATTATGCTTATTTTAAGAAAGGCAAGGAGGAGGACCAAGAGAACCACAGGCTAGTCAGCCTCACCTTGGTTCCTGGACAGGGCAGGGAACATGTTACTTGTAGTCTGCTTCTAGACACATGAAGGACAAGAAAGCAATCAAACCCAGTGAGCACAGGCAGAGGATGCTTGATTGAGCTGACTACTTTCTGTAACAAAAAGAGCTGCTGTGTGGATGAGGAAAGAGAGGTGGATGCAACATTCTTTGACTCATTAAGGTTTTTGACACTGTGACCCTCCCATACTCATTTGGGAATTGAAGAAGTAAGGGCTAGAAGATCAGTCTCTTAGGTCAGTTGAACACTGGACTGCCAGTTTTGAAGGGTGATAATCAATGGCTTTATAACTGCTTTGTGTCTGGTAATGAGCAGAGTATCCCAGTATCAACAACAGGCTGGTACTGGTCAAAATCTTCACCAGCTACTTTAGGGATAAAACAATGCCCTCAGCAACTTTGTGGATAGCAGTAAATTACCACTTAGCTTCATGTCTCCTTGAGAGACTCAGTTCAGAAGGACCTCGATAAACTGAGGATTGGGACAACAGAAGCTTGATCATGCTCAGTAAGAAGTACAAAGTCTGGTGTCTGAGGCAGACTCACTGCGTGTAGGCTGTGAACTGAGTGGTTGGGTGGTAGCCTTGCTGAAATGACCTGGGAGTTGTGGTGCTGAGTAGGACCCAACAGCTTGCTTTCCTCACCAATCATACAGAAGGCACTTTATCAACAATGAGAATGGGACCTGGGTTTTGTTAGTGTGGCAAAGACGAGGCCAAAAGGCAAGCTAGTAGCAGCCTACAATTGCTTAAAGAGGAGCTGGAGAGGTGAAGGACCCAAAGTCTCCTCAGTAGTAGCAGACAATGCAGCAAGTGGCAAACATCTAAAACTACAGCTTGAATGGGTCAGGCTGGACAAATAGTGTGAAACAAAAATCCTGGGCAGTGGTGGAGCAGGCTGCCCAGAGAGATGGTGCAGTATTTGTTCTTGGAGGATTTCAAGCCTCATCTGGACAAAGCCACGGTTCACCAGGTACAGAGATGGAAATGGTTTTGATTCAAGGCCTCCAAATGCCCCTTCCAACCAACTCCCTATATGATTCAAAGAAAAGATTGCTGCTCATCTGCCTTGCATGTGATGTCTCAGGTCACAAAAAGTGCAGCAGGTAGGGCTAAACAAAGCCACGTTTCTCAGTCTGCATAAACCAAGCTTGCAAGGTCGGGAAACATCTTAAACATGCCTATCTGTGGGAAGATCTCAGAAAATAGTTACTTCCACCAAGACAGCCACGATAAGCAATTGAGGACGGGCTGGGAAATAAAAGCTCCAACACATCTCAGTGTTGGCAATAACTCCTATGTAAGTAGCTGCACTCTTCTTAGCTTCTGCCAGGACTCCTCCCTGAACACATCAAGAACTCTGTAACTTCTCCTTACCTTCTAGCAGTGGCTCTACAACAGCTGCAAGAAGTTTAATGTCTTGTCCTAATTTTTCCTGATTTCCAGCCAAACAGGCAGATCCAGCTCACTGACACACATTCTATTTCTCAAGCATATCTGGAGTTCGGAATTCGCCTTGCTACATCCAAGCAGAAATGCCAAATGTGCTGTCTTAACATCTCAGCCAAAAGTCTCAATAAAAACATTTTAGAAGACGATTGACAATGTCCAATTAGCTGACGAGCCAAGATCACAGAGCTATACAGGGTGCAAAGCTAATAAAATGGTGTCATGATGGTGGATGAAGAGGTAAAAGCAGCCTAAACTTTAGCTAGTAACTCCTGATGGTATGGCACTGGCAGAGATACATCAGTGGCTGAAAGCCTGTCAAAAGCTACAGTGAATGTCAGGTATAACACAGGGTTCAGCTGCTGGCACAATCTTTCCTGAGAATCCACATTATCTTCTTCTGCCTGAATATACCAAAGCAATGATGGGGCAGACTGGAAACATAATTTATACTTACTTACAACAGATTAATCTGATCCGGACTCCACCACACCTAAGACATTCCTGTGCATTAGGACACAAACCCACTAGTTACTGGTAAGTTGCCAAGACAAACTGGTTTGCTCCCTCTGTCAAGCTCTGGATTGTCCAAAGACTCAATGTGGACAGAGGTAGCACAATGAAATATTTCTAGGGATTTGTCTCATCTTAGCTATTTGGAAGTTGTGCATCTAGTCTCACATAGCTACTTAGGCTACATTAATCATCAGCCTAGAGAGATGCTTCCAGGTGTGTCTGAGTCCTGTGTAAGATGGATGGGATAAATCCTCCCTTCTCTCTCGCCCTCCCACCCATGCAGCTACATATCTCCACTCCTACCACAGAGGAAAAGCCATTTCAGAACAGTATGATCCATCTTGGGTGAGGTTTAGAGAGGATTTTAATCTCTGCAGCACAAAATCTGCTACACTTCAGACTTTTGGGAGGGCAATTATCCTGAAGCCAAGAATTTCCTAACCAAGGTTACGAAGAGGACCTGAACGTGTCCATGCAAAAAAAGGAGATGCACAATATATATATGCATATGCACAACTCTATCTATATAGCTCAGAGCAAGGTTGCACTTCCAATTGTCTACAACTGAAATCCTTTTTGCTCACAGGAATTAAGAGAATGCTGATAAAGACCTCATGGGATGGACGCCAATCCCTGGATGAATACACACATATCAAATTGCTCTCAAGAAACTGCAAAATTTGCCCCTCAAGAATTTTAATTTATGTGAAATCACCACCGGAAAATTATTTTCCAACCCACAAGATGCAATTTCGCTACATATTTTGCTATTCCTACATAGCTGAAGTTCCTATTAACATTAGGAGCTCTCCAAAATATGCCGAAGGAATTTAATATACCTAATGTAAAGAACCTCCCCAAAAGCTTCCTGCAACTCAGCCCCACTGTTTCATCAATTAGATGTTGGCTGCTTTGTGGCTCTGCTCAGAAATTATCTACATCTGCATTTATTTTGACTAAGAATACTTTGGACCATTTTTAAAACAAAGGTAGGAAATGGGAACAGAATTGTAAATAATTAAAATCATTTCTTTTGACAGAGAGACAGGAAATTACTGTTTTAGTTTCTGAATCCTGAGCTTGAGTTCTCCTCATGTGGAAAGCTTGCTGGGTTTGTAGTGGGCACATGCTTTGACAAAGAAAATGGAAAAGGGTGAGAGTAAATGACAATTAGCAATGCCAAATTTAGACCTCAGAGCACATTTTAATCTCACAAGAACAAAACAGTAACAGTAATCAAGTTTTACTTTTTTCCCTCATGTCATACCCTTTTACTGTTCTCTTCTCTGTTCCCAAAAGTGGCTCTAGTGAATGGGAGCAGCCACAGCACTCATTAGGTCCCATACAAACATTATCAAACATTGGACTGGATACTTGGGGCTGGATGTGTCACAGCTTTCATTTCATTTTCCAAGAGGAACGCTTCAGTGAAATAAAATTCACCAGCCTATACCTTATTCCGCTCTGCCAGAGAGGAAAACAAAAGGAAATGCATAACTCTTCTGAAAAGCTTTTCAGTGTTCAAAGCCTCACTAATGATAGGGAAGGAATTAGAAGATTATTCTCACTCCAGACTCAATCTTATCTTTAAATGGTTAGGATGGCAAACCTAAGAACAATGATGTGCTGCTTCACTTGGTGCTTAGTGGAACATCTGGAGCAAGAATGAAAGAAAGAAAGAAAATACTACAGCACCGTACCTGATCTTCAATCAAATCCCAGATATTACTGACAGCTGTGTTGGTCTTTTTCTTTTAGACTCAGCTAGTGTTTCTTGCTGTGTCCTTTCTTTTAAGGATGTGCTATGTCCTTCCTTCCAGTCCTTTTGGAAGAGATCAGTGTGCACGGGGCAGAGGTTAAGATGCAGAGGGGATGTTGTCAAAAGCCTGACAAGGTACAGAGAGCAGCACACCTAAGACCACGAATTGCTACCGTAACTGATCGTTTTCAGGTCTGAGCACAGCTAAAATTGGGGGCACTTAGCACTTACCACTTTACTTGTGATGCTGCATACAAGTAAACCAGCACTGCTTTTAATTACAGAGCTCAGATCATTCTGCAAAGGGTCCTAATGACAAGGGATTTTCTATGCCAAGCTATGTCCCCCTCCCAGCAAGCATCAAATGTACTCCCTCAATATAGCTAAGCAAAAAAACCCCTACCAATAACAAAAAGGCAAGTTATATTTTAGAAAACCACTCTGGCCACTTCATTGCTACCAAAGTGGCTTATTCACTCTTAAAACCAGTAGATTTTCATCAGTTTATACCTCAAAGTCCTACAAACGTTCCTGAAAGCCTGCTCCAGAAGAAAACTGAGACACAATAAATAAGATTTTGAAAAATTTCTTGCAGTTGCTTTATCAATTAGCAGTATTAATAATGTAATCCTCTTCAGCATCTCCCCTACGAAGAGACTGAGAGGCCTGGAGCTGTTCCGTCCGGAGAAAACTGAGAGGAGATCTCATCAATGCGTACAAATATCTGAGGGGTATTTAGGTGTCAAGTGGCTGGGGCCAAGCTCTTTTCCGTGGTCAGCAGCAATAAGCCAAGGAGCAACAGCTACAACTGCAACATAGAAGGCTTCACCTCAACATAAGGAGAAACTTCTTTACAGTGAGGGTGACAGAGCACTGGAACAGGCTGCCCACAGAGGCTGTGGAGTCTCCTCTGGAGACTTTCCAAACCCACCTGGATGCATTCCTGTGCAAAACTACCCTAGGGGATCCTACCCTGGCAGGGGCCTTGGACTCAATGATCTCTGGATGTCCCTCCCAACCTCTAATGTTCTGTGATCCTGTGACCTGACCTTAAAATACCTTCTGAAATGTTTTTGCCTCACGCCTATCTTCCTTCTGCATCCCCTTCCTCAATCCCAAGTCACTCCTAAAGCCATGAACCTCGAGAAAAATGGCATCACACACACTTTGCTCTGCACCCACAAGGCCACTCTCATTTCTTCAGTTCAAGAAAGCAACTTATAATTATGAATTGCAAATAAACCAGCCTTTTACTGTTCCTCTCTTGGCTCTTCAGCACTGTTTGCCTACCAGTGCTTTCAGTATCATCTGCATACTAATTAGCAATGCTGCTCTACCAACAAAAGCGTTGTGAGATGATAAGAGGTTGAAAAGACAAACAATCGTTACATTGAAATAAGTTTGTGACTAATTCTCACTAGGAGCTTAACTATTTTCAGCACTGAAGCAGGTCAGTGTGTAGAACAGGCAGCAGAACTCTACTTACCTACAGGCTCCTTGTGGATTAATTGCTATCTTAGTGTCTTTAAGCACAGTGACCTGGCCATTTTATTAAGTTTCACAGGACACCTGCCCTGAGATTGGACAATGCCCTAAATATCTTACTTTATTAATGTTTTATGAAAATGCACCTTTTCATAAAGCATTCAGTATTGCCTGGAAGAAATTGATGGGTAGAGACTGTGCTCTCTTCCTTGCTCATTCATCCTATTTTGTGTTAAATTGAGTACCTGGTTTTTACTTTGACTTTATCTGGTTCCCAAGTCTGACTATTACTCATTTTCCACTAAATAAAAATTAAAAAAAAAAAGCTTTTAGCAGTCCCTGTCTCTTGTCTGTGGAGGAATTTGTACGTTCTAATCAATTGACTCCTTTTTGTCAAAACAAGCCTGATTAATTTTTCATGTTTTCTGTATGAGGCATTCAGTACTCTGCCCTTGTATCATTCCTTTACTGTTCTCTTTTACAGCTTCCTTTTTGAGGCAGATGAGGAGAACTGACTCAGAACTCTAGTGTCAGTTCCATCAGTTAAGTCATTGGTCTGCTCCTGGTGGATACTGCCCTACTTGGGTGTTCTCAGAGTTTATGAGCTCATTTTGTCAAAGTCTCTCTCGAGTTGTGTTTTCACTACTGCACTTCAAAACAATACCAGTTGCTGCTTGCTGGGAGACTGCAACCTCATTCTGACACAGTCAGTCACAGATCACCCTTTAAAGCAGAAACTACTTTAGAAGGGGTTTTTGTATTTTCTCAGCTCATCCAGAAGAGCAGCCTGCCCTGCCACAACTGCCTCGTCCTCTGCATTATCTACATCCTCAAAAGACATCAGCAGCAATTTTGTGTGCTTCAAGAGTATTGATCAAAGCTTCATTTCTCTACAGCCTAAACAGCTATAAACCCCATCCAGTCTTTATCCTATTTTTTTCAAACCTATTTGAATCACCACACTATAATCTGCATCATATTGAAATGACATTGGGGAAAAAAAAATCTGCAGGCAATGAGCAAAGAAGCAAAACTTGGACCAACGTCTTGTTTTATTCCAGCTCTTTTCAACACTTGGGCTATTTGAAAAACCACATACACACACAAGTAAAATAAAACAAAAAACAAACAAAGCCCCCAAAAACAACAACAGCAAGGGAAAAAAAAAAAAAAAGAAAAAAAAAAAGGAAAAAAAAAAAGCAGAGCTCATGGACACTCATCAAGTGATTCAACTGTCACAGAGCATAAAGCAAAAAGGGAGAAAGAAAAATGCAACACTAGCACACTGAAACACCAGTCAAATAGAATCATCAAATCGTACAATCAGTCAGGGTTGGAAGGGACCTGCCATGCTCAGGGACACCCTACCTACATCAGGCTGCCCACAGCCTCTGCCAGCCTGGCTGCAAACACCTCCAGGCATGTGGCCCCAACCACCTCCTTGGGCAACCCATTCCAGGCTCTCACCACTCTCATACTGAACAACTTCCTCCTCACATCCAATCTGCATCTCCCCACCTCCAGCTCTGCTCCATTCCCCCTAGTCCTGGCACTACCTGACAGCCTAAAAAGTCCCTCCCCAGATTTTTTGCAGACCTCCTTCAGATCCTGGAAATACTGCCAGTGCCATACCTTTTGTGACAGATTTTCTGTGAAGTGCTACTGCAGTTAAAAGCATGTTGTGTAGGGACCCTGTCCAGATTCCTCTTAGCACTTGGGCACCTTGCAAATGTGCATTCTGCAAATCCTTATGGTCACAAAACCACAAAAGTGCAAGGCTCACATTAGCTAACACACATACTCAAAGAACTTCCCAAATGCACTATGTGTTGAAGAAAAGAGGTTACCAAAGAAGAGGCAAAACTTAAATGCCTGCCAATAAATATGTAATTGATGGAAAGAAGAACTGTTCACTTTTCTCCTAGTTGGTGAGAGTCAGTCAGGAGTCAGTCAAGGGCTTCTCTGTATCTTAAGGAGCAGAGATTTTTAAAGAAACACTCTGATACTACTGTTCATTGGATATAAATTCAGGTTTCGAGCTGCAAAATTTCAGTCTGATTTCACTCTTTGAACATCTTGAATGTTTTTTCTCAACTCAGCAGCATCTTAGGGTTACTTTTACATTTTATCAGCTGCACTCTCAAGGATGGAAGCAGAATTTGTGACTTAGCAACGTGAGAAAGGCCACAGCAGAGATCTGGGAGTTTGGTTTGTTAAACTCAGGAACAATGCACACTGCCATCAGCCTAGCTGAAGGGAGCACAAGAGGAGCAGGAAATATTACCGAGGGGAGAGTGCAGGAGATTGCTTTGAGGCAAGAGAAGCACTGCAGGTGATGGGAACTAAAGCTGCAGATATTGGGGTGAAGCACATGATGAGGAGCTCAAGCCATTTCCCATAGGAAACCAGGTTTCACTGCAGTTTTGCTCACAGAACAACTTGTTCTTCATCATGATGATTGCTCAATCAAGGAAGTATTATAATCATCCTCTCCTGTGCCAGGCCTTGCTGGCGTAACTGTACATCCAGCCAAAGACTTCATTCATTGTTTTTTTATTCCTGCAATTGTGAAATCATCTCCACCTTTGCATATTCGTGCCTAAGCCTGCAATTAACCTGCCAGCCACGTTACTCATGGGTAGAAATTGCCAGGTTACTTTCTTATTATTTATTTTTCTTTGGGCAATGAAGATAGGGTAAATATGTACACACTTCAATGGTATTCTCTGTACTCTCTAGCCTACACCTGATTATTAAGAGCAAGTGGCTCTTATCACACCAAGATATAAAGTCAACATCCTGTGACAAAAGAGCCTGATTCAGATACTAAATGACATTTAAGAACTAATTAAAACTTGGAACCAAGTAAGAGGTAGAGCAAGATGCAAATCTTTCACCCAAAAGCTTGTGCTATACAGAATGAGCATTTATTTAGCAAAATACATGTAAATAATTGTGTTCAGGTATCAAGTATTAAAAAGGAGGTCTTCAAGTTCTGTTTTCCTACCAATGTTGCCACAATCTTAACTATTCATGCTTCTCAAACACTAAGCACTTAGCACTGTAAATCTGAGGATTTTGGCCCTGTTTCCAAAAGAGATTTGGAGTCCTAATATTTCAGCGTTAGAAACTTCCAGCCAGCTGCTCTCAGAGGACCAAGACGCTCACCTAAAAATAGGGTATGTGAGGCAGTAGCTGTTTTCCGGAGTCACTGCTTTATGTCCAATTTTTGTCTTATCAAGGGGAAAACCTCCATACACATCCAGTGCTTCGCACTGAAGTTCTTTGTTGCACACTAATGACCCTAAAAGTTCAATTCCTTAGCTATTCAAAATACCCAAGCAACCAAATCACCGCAAGCTCACCAACTGCCTCAGCTTGGATGATCCTCACAAACTATACTCCATTACAGTCTTCAAAATGAGTCTGTGTTTGGCTTCAATTCATTTCACCCTTGCATTTCAAGCATTTTGAATTATTGGGGACATCACCACCCAAGTGATTTGGGAGTTACAGTAAGTTAACAACGTTCTCTTACACTATCAACGAGCGTTTTACAATCCCAACAACATTCTCGTAAATGTGATTACCACACAGAGTTGAAAGAGCCTGCATGGCTACGTTATATGAAGATTAACATTATGATGTTGCAGACTGAAAACAAAGAGCAGCTTCAAACAACCACACTGCCAAAGGAAAAAAAAAATAAAAATAAAAAAAAGGCAGAGGGAGGCTCCTCTTGTAGCTAAGAAGCTTTGAAGCTAGCAGCATTAGAGGCAGGTCTAGACTAGCATCAAGCCCATAAAGTAAATAAAAAATATGTAGGTAAAATTCAGAGCTATCAGCCTTTGCAGTGTCTCTTAAAACAATTATTTCATTGCTGTTATTCTCCACTGCTTTCAGAGCCAAGCTTCCTATTAAAAATCCTCATGCAACATAAACCAAAAACACAGGAAGAATGATATAAAGAAATGCAATTAATAGTTCTGAGTTGGTTCCATTTCACAAGACTTTGCACTTCTGATCTCTCAAAGTGAGATAGTCATGTCTGTCTTCCTTTTAATAGACATTACAGAAGAAATTATAAATATTAGTCTAAGTAATAGCTGCATGGGGACACGGACATGAAACCAAAGGTAAATCTAGTATAAAACACGTTCTCTTTGGAACTTGATGATCCTTGTGGTCCCTTCCAACAGTGAGTGATTCTGTGATTCTGTGAAAATCTTCACCAGTCCCAGAAGAGAGACATGCAGGCTAAAATACTTGGAAGCAAAACTAGGATGCTGTGCCTTTCCAACTTCTGTTTTTCTGCAAGACGTTTAATCATTACCTGTTTAAAAAAACAGGATGCAAACAAAATTTATTAGGGGAGTGAAAGCATGCAGGGCTGCACATGATCATTTCCTGTTGGGCTTTGCCTGCTACTCCTGTGAATCAGAAGTAGGAAATGCTAAAAAATGTTCCACTAGGCAGAATTCAAAGCAGGTTTTCAATAATATATAACAAACCAAATGCACTTATCTTCGATTCCAGTGTTTTGAAGTTGCCCCCAATATTATAAAAATCCTACACTCTTCTACTACAAGAGATTTCTCGCTTCACACAATTTCTATGCTTCCTGAAGTCTTTCTAAAAAACGTGACTTTGGAACATTTGAGTCCTCTGGAATTTAATAGGATTTGAATCTGATAATTAAATTTCAGCGAAGCAAATGCATTTCTGAAGATTCTCACCATTAGGAAGGATTTCACCTTTAGAAACGTAACCTGTAATTCACATTGCATGATCACTGCTATATTAGGTCTTGAGCATCCTGATCTAGTGGGAGGTGTCCCTGCCTGTGGCGGGGGGTTGGAACTGGATGATCTTTGAGGTCTCTTCCAACCTAGACCATTCTATGATTCTATATACTATTACTACTATTATATGTTCTGCAAAACAAGTGGGAGACATAGGTGAGGAATACAACCCAATCCACACTTCAAATTTCTTTTGAAATATTTCTTTCCCTTTTAATCAAGAAAACAAGATGCAGAAAGAGTAAACATCCCACTCCCATCACTGCAGGAGGGTGCTGCCTTCAAAATCTGTCGCAACCCTACCAGTGGTGTATGTCTCACTGTACAAAAGAAATATAAAGTGGTACATCAGCATTGAAGCAGCTACCATGACCCAGCTTGGTACCCCTCTCACAGTGTTACTTCAAACCCAGCCCTCAGATTTTGGAAGCATAGCTGAACGCTGCAGCGGCTGCGCACGTGAACAATCCCATTAGTGGGTTTGCATGCTACAAATACTGTTTTTCAAGAATAACTTCTCTCATCTTCCAGCCAGTGAACACTGAACTTTATCCCACATTACAGAGTATTCGCCTTTGTTCATCAACTTGCATTACTCAGGAGAGCACAGCCACTCCTGCAGTGTGTTCCCTAAACTTTCAGATATGGGCACAAGGAGGCACACAGACTTCCAGCTGAAGAAAGATTGCCCTGCTATTTTCCCCTTTTCTATACTCCATTGTTATTTTCTTCTACAAATAGTTCTATCAACTCACAGGTAATTTTTTTTTTTCTGTTTCCTAATATTCCAACTCCATGTGTTTGTCTTTCACTTTTCCCTACTTGCAGGTCTGTATCAGCCTTTCCCTTCAAATTCCTCTTAAAGCTGTTGAGTATTTCGGCTCAATGCTGCTGGTGGAAAGAGGCTTAGAGAAATTAAGGTGCAAAATCACCTAGGTCTGAGCATTCCTACGAATGCTGTGCTTGTTAAGATCTAAGTAATGCAAAGGTAAATGCAAAGGTCTTATTTACATAAATAGGAGGAAGAATGTAGGAACAATAACATGCAAAGCATTTATCTATGATGGGCAATAGCTTAGAGCATCATTTATCAAACAAAATGACAATTGAAAGAATGAAAAAACAAAACATTTGGGATGTGATGACAGACTTTTAAAACTTCAGTAAGTTCCACTTGGAAAGTGGGCCACAATCAGACAACTTTTCTGCATCCTCAGTATTTCTTCTGCTAACTTAATTGCATTCCAAACTCCAAATTTTGGCTAACACATTTGCATATGCTTTGTACTTCAAAGGCTGACTTGCTTATTAGCATAGCCTAGTTCCTGTTACTTGTATAAATAACTGTGAACAGAATTCACATTGATCTAGCTGCACTTCATTTCCATCCTCTGTATTGGGAATTCCTCAGATTCAAGCTCCCATGGAAATTTTTTGTCAGTTTAGTGGAAACAATTTTTGATTATGTGCTTCTACAGCAGAAAAAAAAAAAGTTTTTTTGTTAATAGAAGAAATCAATTTTGTTGGGGAAAGTTATAAATGTTTGCAGGGTCAGTGGTAGTAAAATGCTGATGTCAAACTCACGTACAAAATGTGAAATACAAAGTGGAAAACACAAAGATTAGGAAAAGCCAGAATTTCACCTCAATTTCTAATACTTTGGAAAAAGGACTCAATAGGCACAAAAATCTATCTAAAATGAGTTTGATTTTGACAAAGTTATCTTTAAACATATGAGAAAGTATCAGGAAATTTACTTCATTTAGCAGCATTTTATTTGCAAGTAAAATAAAAGTGCTAAAGTATGATCTGCAGTACCTGGGTCAGGTAAAAATCTATCTAAAGAGGGTTTGATTTTGACAGAGTTATCTTTACACTTTTGAGGAAGTATCAGGAAATTTACTTCATTTAGCAACATTTTATCTGCAAGTAAAATAAAACTGTTAATGTATGATCTGTAGTACCTGGGTCAGGTAAAGTGCCTATGCAGGCTCGCTCAGTTAAAACTCACAGCAATACTTAAGGCCCCAGAGCTAAACTTCAGCTGAGTATGGTGGCCACTGAGAAGCTGCTGAATTAGACCAGTTAAAGTGTCCTTTACAAAACACAGCAAGGACCATTCAGGATTTTTCCTTCCCCGTTTGTCCAGTCTACAGCCACTCCTTCCTCTCTGCTGGCAAGGAATCTTTCTTCTGAGAAATTAAAGTTCTGAGAAATTAAGTTTTTCCTGAAAGACCATGCCACTTTCTGATGGCATCACCACTTCCTGCTATTGACCATTGTTCTTTAAAAGGGAGATTTATCACTTTTCTGCAGTGATCAGGACACCTCATGCTGGCAAGCAGGACAGAAAAGGAGCTAGAACATTTTCTGCTGCGGAAGTCAGGTTGACATTAATTTTCTGGGGTTCAGAACTTTTTCTATGGCGTGCATTTACACACATTTCAGGAATCCTTCTAGAACCTGTCTGGAACTGTCACCCAGTCATGGCTTACTCAGCACCATCATTCAGTGACAGTTCGTTGAGACTTCCCTTCTTCGACTGAGATCACTATGAATAGTGGACAGATCTGCCAGGGCTTGTGCCATTTCAAAGGGCACAGTACATCCTCAAGATCCCAGTTTCCTCATCTGTTCTGACCTGCTGTGGCCCCAGAAAGTCCATGTGGATGTTGAACCACTCAACAAATCAGGACACGTTCTGGTTGGTCATGTACCCAACAAAGGCTAGGCAAGGCTGGGTGTTTTGGAAAGCGTGCTTTCAACTTTCTTCCAGCCAGAATGCAATTAATTTTAATATCACAGAACCCAGTTTGTACAAATCATATATGCTGTGTCAAAACGAGAACAAAGAGGAAGTTGCAGCTTCTTCATAGCTTCTGCTGAGCAGGCAGTCACCACCAGCATGGTTATAGAAAGGAATAATGCATCCTTTTGGCAATGCATTGACAAGCATCTCTTTGAACTCCAAACTCAGAATGAGCAATGGCAAGATGCCAAACATGTTTGTGCACTAAGCCAGTAAATAAGCCTGTCAGCCTCACATTTTCTTCTGTGCACAGCACCCTGTGCCCTGGCTTAAAAGTGATTTATTACTAATCAGCTGAGAAGACAGAGCAGGGAGGGAAAAGGAATAAACTTCAAGTATTCAGAAATTAGCATACACGCTGGGCAGACACCGCTACCTTTTCTGCTTAATCCTGCAACAGGTTTTAACAGGAAAAAAAAGCCTTGTCTGACATATGCTTGATATTAGAAACACATCCAAACCTCTTTGCTTTTTTAGGGGGCAGTGTGATATCTTATCATTCCTTCCTTATCCTATCATTCCGAGCCCTGGTTTAATTTGCTAAGCTTTTTATCTTTGTGTGAATTTCTATATGTCAAATATTGCTTTCAGCATACGTTAGTGTCCAGGATGGATGGGGCTTTGAGCAACCTGCTCTACTGGAAGGTTTGCCTACACATGGTTAAGGGAGGTAAAATCTAGATGATCTTTAAGGTTTCTTCCAACCCAAACCATTCCATTGGAACAAGTCCAGAGGAGGGCCATGAAGATGATCAGAGGGCTGCAGCAGCTCTGCTATGAGGACAGGCTGAGAGAGTTGGGGCTCTGCAGCCTGGAGAAGAGAAGGCTTCGAGAAGACCTTAGAGTAGCCTTCCAGTATCTGAAGGGGGCCTAGAGGAGGGCTGGGGAGGGACTATTCACAAGGTCTTGTTATGAAAGGACAAGAAGTAATGGGTTTAAACTGGAAGAGGGGAGATTTAAATGGGATGTTAGGAGGAAGTTCTTTACAGTGAGGGTGGTGAGACACTGGCACAGGTTGCCCAGGGAGGTTGTGGCTGCTTCCTCCCTGGAGGTGTTCAAGGCCAGGTTGGACGAGGCCTTGAGCGACCTGTTCCAGTGGGAGGTGTCCCTGCCTATGGCACAGGGGGGTTGGAACTGGATGATCTTTGAGGTCTCTTTCAACCTAAACCATTCTATGATTCTATGATTATTCTATGTTCTTGTTGCTCTCAGATGAGAAATTACCTATGAGTGGGGAATACTTGAAAGGCAACAAATGACTAAAGATCCAAATACAAGGACTAGCAAAAGTACTGCTAAGGGGGGAAAAAAAGTGTGCAGTTCTTCACTTGACATTATTTACTCTGGAAACTAGCAAAAATATACCAAGGGGAGCGATTGTTTGTTCCTTGGCTGGTTTGCTGCTAACAGCAACCTATGCAAACAGACTGCAAACTCAAATCACTCTGAAGATATATGAATTCTTGTCATATTAATATTTCCTGCATTATAATTTAGTCATCAGCGTCTGTTAGTCAACTCCTAATGCATTAAATACATGTTTACAAAAAGATCAATTCCATGGAAAATTCCCATCAAGAAGTTAATCTGTCAAGAAAAAGAGCTGAGAGAGCTATCGTGGCAGAAATACCAGGGGGAAGATTGCATTCAGATGCATTTTGAAAAGAAATGCAGTATAGATTTTATTACTACGCTGCCAGGTGCTCCGATTTCCTTTACTGGAGTTAAGTGGAATTCAATTCCTCAAAAAAATAATTTTATACATATATGCTGAACGAAGCATCCCAGAAAATACTGCATTGTCTAACAAGTTAGAGTTTAGCTTTTTTTTTTCCCTTTCAAGTAAATAATTCACAGGGCAAAGGGGGTTTGGTTTGTTTGTTTAATACATAATATATAACAAACAAGATTATACTGGGAGGTGTCCCTGCCTATGGTTGAGGGGCTGGAATTGGATGGTCTTTGAGGTCCCTCCCAACCTACACCATTCTATGATATTTGTAAACAGAGTTTTTAGTTCACAGGCTACCTTTTCATCCACTTTGTCCTGGGAAGTCCTATGTATATACTTCAACTAACAAAACTGAATTTGGACTTTTAATTCCTCCTGCCATACCAACACTCCTTTCCTTTAAAAACCGATCATAACATTTAAGTCCCTCAGGAATTCCATAAAGCAGGAGTACTTGGATCAACCTCACAGGTTTCATGGGTGAATTAAAATGCTGCATTTGCAAAGGCTTAGATAGAAATCTCTGAGAAAAACAGTAGTATTTAAATTGTTAATTTGTACTGATGTTGAAATGACACTGAGCGCAGAAAAGAAACTTTTTGAGGTCAGGCCCTGTTGTCGACATCCAGCCAGAAGGTTGAATTCTTCCAGGTAGCTGGCTCCTCAACCATCACTGCTGCATGCCAAGATCCTGGCAATCCTTCCAGTCCCTGCTTCCCCTTCTCACAGAGTTTTTGGCTAAATATACATGCAGACATTTATCCACCCTTCAAACGTTTCCTCTTCAGATCAGTGCTTCAGTGCACACAAGGAAATGCTTCCAGTTACATCCTGCCCCTCTGTGAACTTGCCTAGCCTTTACCATTCAAGTCTTTTCCAACCTAAAAAGAGATGACAGAAGCAACTTTACTTTCTGCAACTACCAGTTTGCCTAAGATTTAATCCACAACCTAATTTATTTCTTAAAATCAAATGTGAAATTATAATAGGACAGGCTCGGTCTAAAACTACAACTCCACCTACGTAACCTCAGTACCACACTTGCTTGATCTTGTTTAAGTTTGCCTGCTTTTTACATTAATTACATTTTCCACCACAAGTGTGTTCAGAGCAACCCTTCTGAAGACTTCCTTTATGTAACCTGTGAAGCATGACTTTTACAACCCCACTTGCTCCTGATCTATGGACCATAGTTTATTTATCCTGCTGCAGATGACGCTTTTATGTCAACAGCTCCTGCTTCTTGCTCACTTCCTGGGATTCTCCCCTAAGAGATTGACACCATGACACAGTCAGCACCTCCCTATGAATCTTCCCGTAGAGGTTTCTCTGTATTCCTAGTAGACTTCTGCTGTTTCTCTGAAGGACAACAAATTGCCTTCCTCAAGCAGGCCTGGACCCTCTTGTGCTGGATAAATCCCACATTTGTCACCTGTTGTGAAGGCTAGCTTGAAGCAAAGCTTGAAGCAAAGCTTGAAGCAAAGCTTGAAGCAAAGCTTGAAGCAAAGCTTGAAGCAAAGCTTGAAGCAAAGCTTGAAGCAAAGCTGGCCAGAGCACCAGATCTGAATGCAGGTCCACAAGCCCAGGTGGGAAGCCAACACTCTGAAAATCGGTTACAAGGGATGTTCTAACTCCAGAAGAACACTGCAACTTGATGCTGGAAACTGAACTTCAAGGCTGGCAGGCAGGAAAGAGTTCAAAGCAGGTAAGTTTGGGAACTGCTGACACAGAAGATGTATCAGCATGAGCAGGCACTAATAAAAGAAGGTCATGGAAACTACAAATATAGTCTTAGCATTTTTCAAAGATGCTCCTCTTATAGTTCTACTTCTAAAAGTGACACATCAGACATGAAAGAGACTTGCTTGCGTTACAGAAGATATTGCATTATGCTAAACTAACCTCGGTACAGTCAGAGAACTTCTGAACGGATAAATGACCCAATTGTAGGAAAGAAATTTAACTAGCAGCTTTCCCTCTTCTGCCACTTGGTTTGTGAAAAGAACAGCAAATGATGAGTATGTTTTCATAGCTGAAAGATAAATTTATAGATAAATTTAAATGTGTAGATATTGCACCCTAGCAAACGTTCAACAACTGAAACGGTGGCAATTAAATTACTTTTTATTCTCTTTCCTTTCATTTTTTTAATGTTAGGGTACACGCAGAATTTGGCAGTTACAGCTGTGCAATAGGCTTTATTTACACAAAAGCAGATTCCTCTCAACTTGAGCCCCAGCATTTTGGCAAGACTGGGTGAATAGTTTACAAATGAGACCTGGCACTCCATGGCAGTACTCTCCATTTGTAAAGCAGCGTTCAGAACTTACAGAATCACAGAATGTTAGAGGTTGGAAGGGACCTCCAGAAACCATCGAGGTCAACCACCCTACCAAAGCAGGATCACCTACAGTAGTCTACACAGGAACACAGCCAGGCAAAGTTTAAAAATCTCCAGAGAAGAAAACTCCACAACCTCTCTGGGCAGCCTGTTCCAGTGCTCTGTCATCCTCACTGTAAGAAGTTTCTCCCCATGCTGTGGTGCAACCTTCTATGTTCCAATTTGTAGCCACTGCTCCTTGTCTTACTGCTGTGGACCACCGAAAAGAGATTGGCTCCATCCTTTTGACACCCACCCCTCAAATATTTGTATACATTGATGAGATCTCATCTCGGTCTTCTCTTCTCAAGGCTAAACAGCCTCAGGTTTCTCAGTCTCTTTCTATAGGGAAGATGCTCAAGTCTCCCAGTCATCTTCATGGCTCTCCATTGGAGTCTGGCCAGCAGGTCCCTGTCTCTCTTGAATTGGGAAGCCCAAAACCAGACACAGTATTCCAGGTTGCCTCACTAGGGCAGAGCAGAGGGAGAGGAAAAACCTCCCTAGACCTGCTAGACACTTTTCTTGATGCACCCCAGGATGCCATTGGCTCTCTTGGCCACCAAAGCACATTGCTGGCCCATGCAGAACTTGCAGCCCACCAGCACTCCAAGGTCTTTCTCCGCAGCACTGCTGCCCCACAGGGCAACTCCTAACCTCTACTGCTGCCTGCTGTTATTCTTCCCCAGATGCAAGATCTTGTCTTTATTGAACTTCATGTGGTTTGCCTTTACCCAGCTTTCCAGCCTGTCCAGATCTCACTGGATGGCTGCACAGCCTAACAGAGGGTTGGCCACCCCCTCCAGTTTGGTATCATCAGTGAACTTGGTGAGAGTACACTCAATGCTCTCATCCAGGTCATTAATAAACATATTGAACAAAACTGGGGATTGAACTGCTTCGGTGATTGTTACTCGTTCTTCCCTTAAATGATTTCTACTGAAGATTCATTCAATGCCTCTAAGCCAGAGACCTCAGCACAAAGAAATCTGGCTGGGATTCAGCTATGGATGATTTCTGGAAGAAAAAGCATTTTATAAGCATACAGATACTAACACAGAATGCATATATTGTGTAGTAGTGCCAAGAAGCAGATTTAATCCTGAAGCCCTTAAGATGCCAGATCTCAATGATGTGGAATGCTATGGTCCCAATTAGTAAAAACCCTTACGCACAAGCTTTGTGTTAAGTACCAGTGTAATCCACAAGCGTGTTGCCTCAAACAAGCAAAACTTGTGTTGAATACAATAGGAATTCTGTTGTGTAAGGTGGAGAGGAAAAGCTGAATAGAAACCCTGAGCAGAAATCCAGTATGTGCAGGTAATGCTGGAGCTAAATGACTAATCTCTTATTCACATAAACCTTATTTCCCTGTTCAGAAAATTCTGTCCCACCAATCAAGCTGTTTTCAGTCCCGTGGCTGTAATACAGTTAATATTCCATCCATAACATTTCAGGAGATGAGACGTAGAGCATTTAATTCTATTAAAGTTTTATCAAAAGAAGCTCCTTTCATTCAGTTAAGGATCAAAAAAAAAGCACTTCTAATCCAATGACTCTTCTAATTTTAGTAATGGAGACCTAATGTAATTGTAGACATGTAGATAAAAGGATACAAAAAAACAAAGGTGTTGTTAAAAGTAAAGTACTGTAAACAGCTCTCTGTTTCTTCTCACCTATCTTAAAGGCCTGTGTGAAAATGCCTTTACTGAAACTGGTTCCTTCATGAGGAAGTGAATCATGTAAAGTACAATAAAGCTCAGAGAGACACCTATGCTTATAATTTAAAAGGATTTCAGGAGCCATTACCTAACTTATATTAAATCTTTAGAGATGACTACCTTCAAAACAAGAGAAAAAAAATGTAGTGTGTCTGTAGGACAAAATCTAGCGCCCACTCCCCTTTTCTACATGTCTTACTTGCAAGAGACCACCCCAAGTTAAGAGAAGTTTTGATGTAAGTTGACTTCCCACATGCATACACCACAGAAAAGTCTTGCCAGAAGCTTGGAAGAAGCATCAGTCACAGAATGGCAGCACTAGAGCTATCTGTGGCAGTAACACAACAGCCCAGCTCTTGCACTGTCTGTTCTGCACACCAGGCTTGCACGAGTTGCTGCTTGAGGTGCCAAAGCCCAAGTGCAGTGACCCTGATGAACCTACAAGCACACAGCACTTCACTGAAGTTGCACAATTGCTTTTCTAATCCAATGGGCAGGACGAACAGAGCGAGCGTGGTCAGAAGAATACATTCCCATCTCTTGAAATGCTCTTGGGCTTGTCACCCTCTGCAAGTGCACGTAGGCATGGTGAAGAGCGAAGGGAAAAACAGCTGTTAGTAGCACTAGTAACACACCACTGCCTGCTAAACCACTTGTAAATGTGCTAACAGTGTACTAACTACTCATTTCCCAGTATATTTTTGTCTGTTAATATCTACAGTTTGCAGTGGTACTTGTAGCAGCAGCTGCCAAAACACCAGTTGCAAAAATAGGCATCAGTAGTTCACCATAAATTTTTAGCCTACCTATACTTGTTTCCTGCCAAAACACCAGCAGCAAAAATAGGCAGCAGTAGTTCACCACAGATTTTTAACCTACCTGTACTTGTTTCTTGCCAAAACACCAGTAGCAAAAATAGGCAGCAGTAGCTTACCACAAATTTTTAGCCTACCTATACTTGTTTCCTGCCAAAACACCAGTAGCCAAAATAGGCATCAGTAGTTTACCATCAACTTTTAGCCTAGCTATAGTTATGCTGTTTCACTGGCAGATGCTGCCTATTTGGTACATGTAAAATATCCTAAGAAATTACTCAGCATTGTGAGTTTAGACATTCTGTGTCATAAAAGATATGTTAACTACACACCCTTAGCACCCAGCCAGTTTCTAAGTGTGGTCTACCCAGTAACCTGTCAACAGCAATTCTCTTTGTATGATTAAAATCAAGAAGCGATTTTTTATCAGGGTAGGCAACATAGAATCAGGTCTATTTTCTAGCACAGCACTGACCCAAGATAAAGGCAAGAGCAGGAAAACAGCAGCTTGTGTCCCAATTAAAGCAACACCCTCCTAAAACACAAATAGCTGTTTGAGAATGTTCATGTCTTTTAGATGCATTTCAAAGCACTTACAGAAAGCAACAGATTTGCTCTTAAAAATCATGCAGCCATACACAATGCAAGCCTGCCACGTGTACTGCAGAGCCAACCCAAGCATGAATCAAAATTCTTGTTTCAAAAGTGTTCAGATTCTTTTGACAATCAGTAAGAGGGAAACAAGCAACTGGTGATGCAATTAATTGTTCATATGTCAGATTTTCATTTTGATACTCTCAGGTAAAATCATCTGCTTTCAGCATTTTTCAAATTTGCAGGAAAGAAAAAGAGACTTTCACTTTCCCCTTAGCTGCTCCGAGTGAATGATTTTACACCGTTTTGCAAGCCCCCATTTACTCAAGCTTACTCTCTACAATCAATGGTGACTAATAAGGAAGGACTAATGAGCTTAATTCCCTCTTTCTTTTATGCTTTTAAACAAACAAAAGCCCACGCTTTCTTCCTTCTTTTCAACAGCAGAATAGGAAAGGAGCACTGGCAGCCAAGGACCAGGGTAAGGACAGATGAGAGAGTGGCAGATGGAAACCTAATCCCTAGCAACCTTCTCCCATCCTAGCCCACTTCCCCTCCCCAACTCCCTATTCCTTTCCTATTAATACCTGATGAAGCTGACAACCTGTCTCCAACATCTCCTCCCCTCCCATCCACAAATGCCAGACAATTCTGGGACCTCAAAAAAAAGGATAGTAGAGAGAGCTGAACACAGCAATTTCAAAGAGAAGGGAGAGGGGAGAAAAGGTATCCTGGCAGGAAGAATGAAGTGAAAGAGGCAGGAAAAGGAGGTGAGGATGGATTCTTTGCAATTTCTGAGCAGACTAGACCAGCAACAAAATTTCTGACAGAAGAGGGAAGCAAAAATGCACTTAACAGTAAAGTTGGTGAAATTATCTGGCCACTAGAAATGACCTAATGTAGAGTTAAGATACAGAAGTTTTTGACTAACTGATAAAGGGTAAATGGCAGCAAAAAGATCTGCAGGTCTCTCTCTTTTTTTTCTTTCAAAACACTGACAATTATCTATTGCACTTAGTAACTTTTCACGACACTGTAAGAAAGTTCTCAGGATCCTGAAACATACATCCTAGGGGAGGATGAGGAATAATTTCTGAACCTTCATCCCAGGCAAATATCTCCTTAAATGGCCCTAATTTGCATAGACTTTTGTTAAGGTACATAAGGAATAATAGGAGGGAATAGCCAGAAAGCAAGTCGGCTCCCCCCTTTGTGAGCCATGGCTTCACTCTGCTTGTGTCTGTCAATACATGGGGCCTCATTTTCATCTAAAATTGGTGTCATGCTGCAAAATGTAGTCATTCATTTCGAGAACTGCAATTATTGCTGTGCTCACATGCAGCAAAGCACCATCTGGCCCGTTCACAATGCAGGCACAATGCAAGAAGAGCGAGAGCCGATGTCAATGGGTTTCCAGTAACACTGAATTCCTCTGTGAAAAGCAAGAACACTTAGATTTCAGTAATTACTGACAGAATCAAGCACTCAGATTCAAATAAATACTCCAAATTTTTTTAATTAACCCTGCTATCATCTTACGTTACATATCAGTCAATATTTCACAGACCTGAAGAAACACTGAATATTAGATCTATCCGAATGCATTCCCAACATTTCTGGGGCATTCCCCTAGGCATACTTAGGGTACAAACATACATCCCCACCCTTTAGCTGAAGCAGCCTATGGATTATTCAAACACATAAGGAAATCATACCAATTTATCCAATCCTTCCAGTAAAAATTACACAGCTTGTAAGTGCTTGCCATTTTTTACAACTATTAGCATGTAAATACACATGATCCAATACTCAAACTAGTGTTTCAGCTATGCCTCCATGAAAAGCAATAATATTTAAACAATGCATAGCCCTCTGCAGCCACAGGATGCATATATTGAATTAAGCTGGTCTCACAGATGCTGTTTCCTACTCTGTCCTTTCCCCCTCCCAACTTTGGAAGTAAGAGATCAATAGAGATGTGATAGGAAAGGCAAAGGCACACACTGCAAAGCACTAGTTTTGACAGGGAGTTTAGGTGTAGATCAAGCAAGTGCTTTGGCTGCAAGAGCAATCCAAGGCGCTAGCAAAGGCAGTAACTCTGCAAAACAGCTGCCACCGCTGCGGCAGAAACCTCACACAATTATTTGTTCCAAAGACATTGTTATTCCTGCTTGAAATCTGGTAAAAATCACTTCTCTTGGCAAAGCCTAGTGCCTTCCCAACCAGAACCAAACAACATACTCTCTGGATTTGGGATTTGTTCCAGATCAAAATGCAGGAGTACTTGGGAACAAAGTTTCAGTTTGGGGCCAAAATGATTATAATGTTCAGCAGAAAGCAAGTGGCAAGCAATTCACTTACCAAACTGCCACATTTTGACATTGTAAAGAATTAAACTTGCAAATTTCAGCATAAATTTGCTGTACACATGCAAAACAACATGATAAGGTCTACCAAACATAAAAAGAGCATTTTATGCAATAAAATATGTCCAGAATTGAATTCAGCCTACTTACCCCATGCCATCTGACACTGTTACAGCCATTGAACACAGGTTTTAAGCAATGAGCACCACCTTTTACTGAGTGATGAACTCTCACATCAAATACCAGGGAACACAGATGAGATCCCAGCTGTTAAAACTCCTGAGCTCAAGGAGAGAGGAGACAAGAGAGGAACTCTGGGACTTCAGGCTGTGCCAGTCTTTGTCCACAGAGAACACTCAGTTAACGACTATTTAATCACAAATGCATGCCAGGATACTCCAGAAGATCTCATTTGATAGAGGAAAGAAGCCAGCACTAAACTGAAAACAAGTAAAAGGAACAGGATAGGAAAACGAATAGTAAGTTTTAAAAGATAGGATATTATCTGTCTCCAGAAGCAGCGTGGAAGATGTTGCCACCATTGTTCAGATGATGTCTTTGTTAGGAAAGTAATTTAAGTCTTTTTTTTTTTTTTTTTTGGTGTAGAATACAATATACCGGGACAGATAAATGAATTTCACATTACCCAACTGAATTGTCACTAACTGGTAGCAATATAAAAATGAAGCTTGTACAGACGATTTCCAAACACGGCGACAAATATTTCAACACATTAGAATGCATCCATTAAGTTTATGAAGAGACACCAAAGGCTAGTAAAAACTCATACAAAACTCTTCTCAAATATTAAGGAAACTGGAGTTGTCAAACAGTGGCAGTACCTCTGCTAAATGTCACTGCATAATACTGACAGGGCAGGGTTGCTCACATTCTGCAGCAAGAAGGCAGCCAGTGCATGCAGTCCGGAGGATGATTTACAAGCATGCTCAGTTATAACCATAAAAGGAGAAGAGGAAATCTGATGGCCAGAAATAGAACCACTGAAAATTAACTGAGGGGGGAGGTTGGAGGAGGGGGCAGTGCTGGAGAAGCACATGATAAATTAAATGTTTACTAAAAGGATGAATAAGTTAAAACAAGGCCAAAGAATGGAATATCAAATCAACATGCAAGGATATAATGAAAATATGCTCTGTAGAAGATGGTGTCAGGCACAAACTGACTACTTAGATCAAAGAAACCTCAAACTGTTCTAGTGCTAAGTGACTCTCTTTGAAGGACCAAGTTATTTCATCTTGCTATGTTGGTCTGCAAATTAAAAGTAATGATACCAGCCTACCTCTTGGACAGGACAATGGAAAAATCAATCCATGTCCTGATGGTGCTTTCAATACTGCATGAAAAATTCTGGCTCTGCTCAACAAGACAGTGGGACTTTAAATTCTGGTTTGGACAGTGCCAGGATTTTGTCTGCAATTTGGTATTAAAAATGTCAGCTGTTAATATTTACAAGAACCTTGGAGTCTTGATACTTAGTTACTTCCCAAATCCAATTTGATCAGTCCATAAGACAGGAAACAAGAGGGGATGTGGAAATCTCACTCCCTTCTTCCTGCCTTGCCTACTGCTGCTGTGAGCAAAGAATGAGGATTTGACCTGAACTGACAGTTTTGCCTTCTGTGTTAACAGAGAAGTGTCCAGTTCATTGTTACACAGCTAACAGAGATGCCTCCAGCTCATTGTTACACAGCTAACAGAAAACTGCAAAAATGAAAGCTGCACATAGAACTTGAAGACTTTCCGACACAAAGCTGATATTGCAGCTTTTCCTATAATACCTATTCTTCAGCATCTGCCAGAGAACTTATTAAAAACACATAAAGGAAACTAAATTGAAAAAAAAAATCAAGAAATATTTAATGTTATCACTATTGCTTTTATTAGACATTTCAAAGTGCAACAGAAATTGTCAATATTAACATTATGAATCACAGAATGGTGAGGGTTGGAAGGCATCTATGGAGTTCAACCTCCTTGCTCAGGCAGATTTACCTAGAGCACAGGATTGCATCCAGGCAGGTTCTGAAAGTCTGCAGTGAAGGAAACTCCACAACCTCTCTGTGCAACCTCATCCAGTGCTCTGTCAAAATCAAAGTAAAGTTTTCCCTTGTGTCCGTATGGAACTTCCTGAGCTCCAGTTTGTGTGCACTGCCCCTCATCCTGGCACAAGGCACCACTGAAAAGAGTCTGGCCCCATTCTCTGACACCTGCCCTTCAGGTAACATCCTCTCTCAGGCTTCTCTCCTCCAGACTAAGTAGTACTGACTCCTGAGGAACACCACTAGCTACAGACCTCTAACTAGACTCTGCACTACTGATCACAACCCTCTAAACTCTGTCATTCAGGTAGTTCTCAATCCACCTCATTATCCACTCATCTAGCTTCCTAAGCTTACTTACGAGGAGGTAACATGAGACAGTGTCCAAACCCTTGCTGAAGTTGAGGCAGACAACATCTACTGCTCTCCTCATCTCCCAAGGCAGCCTTGCTGTCACAGAAGGTGTTCAGATTGGTCGAGCATGGCTTCCCCTTCACAAACCCATGCTGACCACTCCTGATAATTTTCTTTTCCTCCAAATGCTTAAAGATGACATCCAGAATGATCTGTTCCCTCACCTTTCCAATGACGGATGTGAGGCTGGTTTGTAGCCTCCTAGGTCCTTGCTCTTGTCCTTTTGGAGGACTGGAGTGGCACTGGCTTTCCTTCAGTTCTCAGACACCTTTCCTGCTCTCCACAATCTTTCAAAGGTTGTGGAGAATGGCTCAGCAATAACATCTGCAAGCTTCCTCAGCACTCATGCCTGCATCTTGTCCTCAACACTCATGGGTGCATCCCATCTGGATCCATGGACTTGTGGGTGTCCAGCTTGCCTAAATGATCTCTAACCCAATTCTTCTTAACCAAGAAAGAATCTCAGTTTTTCCAGACATTTTCTTTTGGCTTTTGGAATTTCTGAGGGACAGCCCTAAGCAGTAAAGACCTTCTCTGCATCCTGCCATTAGGGCACCCAAGCCCTTCTTGTTGTCTTTGACAGATTTAATGCCAGGTGGGCCTTAGCCTTTCTCACAAAAGCTGAAATTGCAGACAAAATGCAAGGCATGTATTAAACAATGCTGCAAAATAACACTCTGCTGGCACTGTTACGGGGAGATCACTTCATGCCAACATTGTGGCTTCTCCATATGTCACTTAAGAAGACAGAAGTTGTTAGTGAAAACTTCCAGAGCGCTTTACAGAAACTAGGAAGGGAAGGGGGGAAAAAAAAGGAAAAGAAAAAAAGAAAAAAAAAGGTAGGAAGAAAGGAAGAATCTGAAGTAATATATGTCAGATTCTTTTAAGAATAAACAGTAGATCCTCTGGAATATTTTTGAATGTATTTGCAAAGTATTGCAAGTACAGAAATTTACATAAGAAACAGTAACCAGGAGCTTCAGGACCTGTATTTATCATTCAAATGTATGTTACAAGCAAGAGGCAAAAGCACAGCTTTGCTGTTGGGGATAAAGGTGTTAGTCTGTGCATTAGCATCAGCCACCAGGTTCTGGTTTCGTACCTTCCTGTCTTGATCAAATAGTTATACAGTCCCTTCCCACCACGGTATCAAGACATTGCCTACTGCATTTCAGTTTTTACTGCTCTGTGTTCTGGTATTTCAAGACGCTGCAGCTGAAGGCATGTCTAGACACAAAACTATGGCAGGTTCTACCTCCACTGCTTAAATCAATGCATTCTGAAGTCTTAAAACATAGCTACTGTGTGATACACTTTGATGATAATCACTGCTGCTCCTGAAAGAGCTGTAGTGCAAGGTGCAAAAGTCTACATGTTGTCTGCAGTTGTAATTTTTTAAAGAAAGCCATAAACCAGCACACTGAATCGCTCATTTTGTGACTCATTTTTAAAGCAGAAGTAGCACTGGCTTCAGTATCAGTGCCAAGCTCCCCTTGGGGTGCTTGCAGACCACTCACCTACAAACAGCAGATGCTTCCTAACTCCTCCCTCTTGACCTTTCTCTGTGCTGCAAAGCTGTGGGAGCATTTAACTCCCAAATTCTTCTTTCTATTCGAGGTAGTGTTAATTTCCTGGCTGATTAAATGCCTTCCATGAACATGAAGTATCTGTATCATCCATCAAACCAGTTGGTTGTGTCTGACCTGGCCTCAAAACTGGCACTTTGGGAATGTATGGACACTTTTAACAATCAGTTACTTTACTAAGCAGATATAATCTAAAGATATTTAAATTAAATAAAAAACCACTTTAAATCACAAATATTTTTTATTGCTGAAGTAAGTCTCAAGTTGAAAGGGAAAAATTCTGACTTGAATTCATAGGAAGATGAAGTTTCTTGGTTTTTTTTCATAATTAATCAAAAAGTTTATTAATACTGATATTGTTTTACTTCATATTCTAACGAATATGGTTTTATCACCCTTTTTAAAAGGCATGTAACTAATGAGACTGAAGGGGATCACATTCAGTCACTCATACAGACACCATAAACCATATGTCTAGAAAGCTAAATTGCAGCTTAGTATCAGTTCCATAATGACAGTCTCCTCTTTTCTCACAGGCAGATGAGACTCAGCATAACTTGTCACCCAATTACCACTCCATTTAACAAAGATCTCAAAGCCATAACATTCCTGTAGCTTTAGTGAAATTCCACACCTGGACAAAGACTCAGCAGAAGGCAGGGAGAACTCAAAAATGTTAGGACCACTACCAGAGGGAAGAACCCCACTGGGGATCTCATTCTGCTCACTTCATGGGTAAGCACACATTTCCTGACCAGTAAGTGCATAGAGACTAACAAAAGAATAGCATCACTTCTGCCCAAACAAGTCCAAAAATACAGAGGATACAGCAACAGGGAGATTACAGATTTGGGAGGAGGTGGAAGAAACCAGAGGTCTGCAGTTAGTTGGATGGAGGGGAAAATATGAGCATGCGTGGGGGCAAAGCAGATAGGGACAGTTTCTGGAGCACTACAGCTGGGATCTCACAGAGGATGTAACTGAGACCTGCTGTCATGTTGGTGGGTACTTTAGAGGTATTGTGATAAAGAGGGTTAAGATGTTTGCCCGCTCACAGAATTCCTTATTTTAATCCCCACTCCCCAAGTCATCCACCAGAATTTTCTGCAGAAATTGCTGTTAGGACTAAGCAGCTTCCAAATCAAAACCTATGCCTGTATTACCCCAGACAGTAAATAAAAACCATAAGAACAGCTGAGTGAAGCAGACAATTGAAACAGCTAATGCCAACAAAATAATCACAGAGTTAGACTCATAAACAGGAATGCCACACAACATTTAGTCAAACAGTTGACACATGCCTCATTTTGATGATGCAATCAGCCCTACATGGTTGATCCATTATTGTGTAGGGACCTGCTGATAAAAGTGATGTCCTGCAAAGGCAGAAATGTCTACCCATATGGAGCTCGTTGGAAGAACAAGCCTCTCTTTATGCTCCTGGTTGGATTTCTCACTTATCCTTATTACCTGTTATTGAGCATTTGCAGAGATCTAATATTCTGAACTGCGGAGCCAATTTCATTTTTACTGCTCTCCAAAGCCTTTCCACTGTTCCAGAGAAATGATTCCAGAGATTTCAGTATAAGGGGCATTTACTCCCTGTTGAAAAGATTCTGAAGTTTGTTTTTCAGCTTAGTTTCCCAAAATGCTTAAATGAACATCTGTGACATCTCTGACATTCCCTACAGGGATATTTGATGTACAATACATTCTTGCCCAAGATTCAGTGGGACCAAAGTTCCACACGTGAGCAAATACTTTATGCTTCTTAGTTTATTATCATGTCACTTAATATCATCATGCATCTGAAAATTTAAATTCACCAAATCGCTGACAGATTAAGAAACATATGTAGAATGCATTTAAATGAAAAGAACCTGTTTCCTACAATGACATGGCTGATAATCTTAGAATCATAGAATCAGTCAGGGTTGGAAGGGATCACAAGCATCATCTAGTTCCAACCCCCCTGCCATGCCCAGGGACACCCTACCCTAGAGCAGGCTGCCCACAGCCTCTGCCAGCCTGGCTGCAAACACTTCCAGAGATCTGGCCCCAAACACCTCCCTGGGCAACCCATTCCAGCCTCTCACCACTCTCATGCTCAACAACTTCCTCCTCACATCCAATCTGATCCTCCCCACCTCCAGCTTTGCTCCATTCCCCTTAGTCCTGTCACTCCCTGATAGCCTAAAAAAGTCACTCCCCAGTTTTTTTGAAGGCCCCCTTCAGATACTGGAAGGCTACAATAAGTCACCTGGGAGCCTCCTCTTCTCCAGACTGCACAGCCCCAACTCTTTCAGTCTGTTCTCATAGCAGAGGTGCTGCAGCCCTCTGAGCATCCTCGTGGCCCTTCTCTGGACACACGTTATCTTGATCTTTCCTATATTAAAGAAGCTATTCATTCAGCACTTGAAAGCTGCTGTTCAAAATACACCCCCTTGTAGATGGTATTTATCTAGAGCTGCTCAAGATGACAGTTTAGGTTAAAAAGAAAAAAAGAAAGAAAAAACAGCAGAAAACTTTGAACCCAAGGATTAACCAGTTCTTAGTAACAGCTTTGTGAACTGGAAAGACAAACTATCAGATACACAGAAATTCATAATATTTTTATAACCTAGGTAGGATGAAACACTGAACCTGAAAATTGGCACTAGTTTTCCAGGCAGAAAAAAATTCTTGGCACTACCCCAAATTAATACAGTAGGCCACAGAACATCACTGTCTCTAGTTCACTATTTCAAAGGAATAGCAAAAAAAAAAGAATGATAGAAACAAGACTGCATCGTTAGAAGAAAGTCCTTCCATACAAAGAGCAGAAAGGACTCTAAGATGTTTGGTTTAGACTACACTTCTCCCCTCCTCCCTTTTTCTTTTACTCCTTCACTGTTACAGGGGTATTGCTATCTGTTTAATAAGTACACTTCTACTAGTTTTCTTGAGTTCCAGCTCACACACCAAATAAAGCATGCCATGCTGCACACCTTCAGAGAAAAATAAAACCAGATTTGGGGTAATAAGATATTGGGCCATGGAGAGGAGAAGGTTGTTAAGCAAATGCTAGCCTGAGATTTCTGCTTCTCACTGTCAGCTCTCTTTCTCAAGCAGCACCAGCTGCCAGCTCACAGAAGGCCAAGATGAGTGCCAGAGCTGTGCAGGGCAGCAGCACAAGTGGGAAGCTGGAGCAGGCTGGGACACCCCCTCTCTCCAGCAGCAACAAGCTGTTCAGGCTGCTCAGGCTGCCTCCTGCACCTTCACCCCACAACTGCTGGAAGCTAGGCTTAATAAATCCTTCCTCTGTTTCCCCTACACATTGTCTTTAGTGCTGGGGGTTACCAGGAGCAAAGAGAAAACAGTGAGCAAGAGTGCAGGGCTTACTGAGGTGGCAGGGGAGCCACACAGGGAAGGGCTGGTGCACTGCAGAGGAGCAGTAACTCCCAAGGGAGATGCCTCAGGAACAGGGGGGACAGTCTCAAGTTGTGCCAGGTATTAGGAAGAAGTTCTTCCCAGAGAGAGTGATTGGCACTGGAATGGGCTGCCCAGGGAGGTGGTGGAGTTGCTGTCCCTGGAGGTGTTCAAAAAAAGGCTGGATGGGGCACTTAGTGCCATTGGCTAGGGCTGGGTGATAGGTTGGACTGGATGATCCTGGAGGTCTCTTCCAACATGGCTTATTCTATTCTACTCTACTCTATTCTACTCTATTTCTCTCAGACTAAAGCCTCTGCCTCTGCTGCTGCTGGAACAGACCTCTCTAGCCATTAATAGGAAAACATTTCAGAACAAGCTTTCCTTACTCAATTAACACAGAGCTGCTCATCTTAAAATTGTATTTAAAATATTAACAAACTATAAATAACCAATTTGAGCAAGGACTCTGGCACACACTCTGTACACGTTCATGTCAGGGGCAAACTGAAATCAAGTCTGACTGGCTAAGAAGAGATGCTTCTCCAAGCTCTTTGGTCTCTGCATCTTACTCACACAGCTGAATTATTCTCCTGCAAGGTCTAAACATAAATTAACTTTCAGATAAAGCCCAATGTTGTAAATTTCAGACACACAGAGGAAGGTCCAGAATGACAGCATGGAAAATATATTATCATAAAGAGAGCTCATGTTTGAAGTTTAAAGAAGAAAGTTCACAGAGCATGTGCTTCTTGTCTGGAACAGGTCAGATCAAGATTAATGGTGGGGTAATGTGACAGCTTTTGAGTACATGCATATGTATAGTGACTCTGCTGTTCAATTTAAACAACTGCAGCATTTTGGTTTAAAGAAAGAATGTCTGCTCTCTGTTTCATCTCTTCTGACAAGTCTTTTACCCTTCTCTATTACAGTATTTTAAAATTACTAATCTTGCTCAGGTTTAATTCCCTTTGAGCAGCAGTGTCAGTGATGTCTTATTACACAATCCAATTACTCTGACACTTTCTGAGTCTTAAGAGGCTTTTTCATTAAAAACAATACCACAGCAAAGTAACAAGACTTCACTGAGCTTGTTTAGACCACAGCAGTCCACACTTACTAAGGCCCTTCTTTAACACTTAATGACTCCCCAACTGTATCCACCACAGTCAGCTGTGACAAAGCCATGTAATTTTAGAGCAGTGCTTCAGATTGTTCCTGCAATAAAGAGATGCCCACTTTGGCTCCAAAAAGTATGCCTAATTGTACAAGCTGTTTTGCTAAGCCATCTTGATCCAAATTCCAATTTGCAGTAGCTCAAAACTGAGACCTTAGCTCCCAGACACCTTGGGAGCAAAGGCAGCTTGGCCCTCCAGCAGCCACAGGTGCTGAGGATGGCAGTGTTACTCCTAAAGGAACAGTTGCTGCTATCTTAGAGCCTGATAAAAACAAACCAAACCCTGACTGGCTTCAACATCTAAAACTCTTCCTCCTGTCAAGAATAATTATCTGTTCCCCATCTACGACAAACAGACACACGTGCTTACACATTCACACTTTGTCTTACAGTTTGGACATTTTAAATGGGTTTGTAACTGTAGGTAGTGTTGATACCACATACTAGAAAATTTTGACAGGACCAATAAAGCCTTTGAAATCAGATTTTTAAGTTGCCCTCGAGGCTGTATTACATTTTGCTGAAAGGAAGCTAGCTAAACAGAGAAGAAGCTAAGAAACTTAAACCTTTCTGGGTGGCATGGCAAACAGAAATACCACACTGGAGACTGACAGCAAATACATAGAATGGTTTATGTTGGAAGGGATTGCAAAGATCATTCAGCTCCAACCCCCTGCCACAGGCAGGGACACCTCCCACTAGAACAGGTCCCATGCCACAGACCGAAAAAAACCCTATTCATAAAGTGGAAGGAGAAGCCAGTGTAGCTGAACAGGAGGTTATGAGAGGTTATCAGAAGTGAAAAAAACAACCTTCTGAAAGCTGGAGTCATGTACAAATGATGGGAAGAGACTTGTATGCAGGTGAAATGAGAAAATAAAAATAGTTTTAAAAAATAAAAATCCGAGGCAAACTCAAAGCACAAGAAGGCAATCCAAAAGACAGCCTAAGAAATTACTAGCAGAAGACACAAGAATTAAGAACAACCTCTTTTTCATGTTTGAACGCAAAGCCTGTATGTCTGGCTAATAGATGATCAAGGGATAAAAGCAGCACTTACAGCAGAGAATAATCTAGTATTCTGAGCTCTGCATCTAGACAACCTAAAACTTGGAGAAGCTGCCACATCAGAACATTTCTTTATGAGGGACCAGTTGGATCACCTATTTCAAATGGAGGAGGATGCAGAATGAGCAAATGAGGAATAACAATTTGTACACATCAGCTGATTTATACAGATCAGCATTCTTAAGGAACTCATGGGTAATGTGAGTAGCATGCACAACACAGTTCAAACTTGAGAGTTCTCCAACACAGGATGTCCCAAGTTTACCCTTCCATAGAACAACAACTTGAATTCACAAAATGAAATATAGGAATGAAGTATATCCATTAAACTTAAGAATCCAGCTTTTTGTCTCAGGAAGCCCCCAAGCCACAAATTTCTGGATGCCAAGAGAATATTCTGCAGAAGTTTGCTCTGTGCATTTGTCCTCTCCTTACATTGTCTTCTCAGAATTTCCTGGTGGCCAAAGGTGGGACTAAAATGGGGCTTAGCTGAGCCTGTGGCCAATGCTGTACAACTTTTCCTAAGCAAACATGCTCTAGTCACTGCTTCAAGTCCTGCGCTGTAGTAAGCTGCCCAGCACAAGCAAATATCTTGCAAATGACTGAGAATGGGGGAAATATAATGGCTACAAAGTCATTTTATAGGAATACTGCTTGTGCTCTTTCACATCTACCTTCTGCTGTGTTTGTCCTACGATTCTCAATGCATGGAAAGAAGGACCAGCATTAGTGAGGCATTTGCAACGGACACTAAAATCTGCATACTCTACTATTGGCTGGTTTTTATTTTCCTTTTACATAGTCCATCCAAAGAAAAATTACCCCTGATAACACACATGAAAGAGGACAACTACTTAGTAACTTTTTTTTTTTTTTTTCCCCCCCCTAATTGCCATTTGCACTGATGGGAACTTTGCACCACTCTGATAGGTCAGCTAGTCCTGGAACTTAACTTCTCTTAAACTTAAGGTGAGATTCTCCAGTGGTGCAACCTGGCTGAATTTCCCCAAGGTATGTTTACTGGGCAGAAGGACTGTTGAGAGGAGCAGCAGGAATGAGATGAAGATAGACTGGCCTAAAATTTGGTTTGAATTCAAGTAATAATCTCACTACAAAACTCCTTTTTTCCCCTCAGTATTTCAAAAAGATGGTCCCAGCCTGACGGTGAGTTTCTCATTCTTTCTTACAGTTGCCTCAAATGAGAGCTGGCATCTCCCATTACGTGGACTGCAGGCTCCAATAAATCACAGGATACAGTAAACTGAGCTGACTACCAAGTCCTACCCAAAAGATTGTATTTCCTTAAGTTTATCACAACCTGGCAGGTAATCAGAAAGAAAATGTCCTCGCTCGTGTGGTTACGGAAGCCTTAGATATACAAAAAAAAAAATGCTGAAGTCATTCCTGCTTGACATCACACAATCAGACTCAGTATCTAAAAGCAAGATAAACATATTCATGGCATGAAAAAAAAAATCTGTTAAAACAAAATATGCAAATGCTTTTCAGGCTCGCATGCCATTGGAAAGGTTTTGTGCGCCCACGATGTTTCTCCTTTCAAGGGTAGTAGGGGACACGTCCAAATCATTACCTCAGCAGCTGCTATTCCAAATGGTACTCAACAGCCTCCAAAATGAACAGCACCAACTTCTTCAACTATGTACAAGTGAATAAATCTGTGCTGAAATGTTTACTAGGGAACAATCTGACCGTCGAGGTTGGAGAAAGCCAGGCTCAGGCTAAGTAACTATGAGGATATAAATCTACTGGCGTTACTTGCAGTTACTTAACTGGGTTAAACATAATTCCACTTAACACTAAGATTGAGTGCAGCAAAGCTTTACATTTGGAGAGAGACAGAGTACATACAGGAAAGGAGGAAAAACAAATTCTACAGAGACAAAGCATGTCCTAAACTGATTTTATAGTAGGAAACACATATGTGTAAGAAAAATTTGTGACACAATTATATAAACAAAAGTAAGATAACCTGTACTACAGTCTTAAATACATCCCTTGTATATGGACCAAAGATCCCAATGAGGTCCAAGAGAGGACCTCAATTCATTCTCTGATGAAATAAGAACACTTTCTGAAAAGTCTGTTTTTACTCTACATTGGTTTTCATTTTAAGTTCCTGGTAGTAGCTAAGTGGTTCCATTTTTTGTGTCTAGTTATGAAACACGTGCTCTGAAGATTAGTTAGGTAATTACAGAATTTTGGAAATCCTGTTATTATTAAGCTCTGTATTACAGATTATGGTATGCCCAATACCTGTGAAGTTAACATACTCGATGTTAATGATGGAGTTTCTTTCTATGAACTCTTTCAGAAGAATGTGTACACTGCTGTTTTCTAGACATTTTGGATGCCTTCAATCAGTGCATTACCGCCAGGAGTCAGTCTGTAGTTTTCTAAAGTGGCTTAAGAGGTGAAGCTGAAAGCCTGTTCCTGTAAAGTGAAATCACATTATTCAATTACATTTCCAATGATTTTACATTGAGCTCTTTCTCTGTTATTTTTTGAGAAATCTGTTTTGATAAGCTTCCTGTGCACATTGATAAGGCAGATCACTTTTTTTTTTTAATCAATCTGAAGCAGACTGTCCCTCATTTTCACCATATAGGTTACAGTACTTGTCAATAGCTGGGAAAATATAAAATTTTAAATTAGATTCTTCAGTGAATGTATTTATTACTGTCATATCTGAGGAAGAGGAAGCAATTGCAGTACCAACTGATGACACATACTCATCAAACCAAAAGAGATCAAAGACTCTGAAACAAACACAAAAGACTTTCAAAGAGCCAAAGCCCTCTGCAGCAATTCTTTGAAGACAATGAGCCTCCTCCTTCTTAGTTAACAGAATTAAAGAAACAGCTCACGGGAGGCAGGGGCTAAATTCCTGCTGTTTTCCTAAACATTCTTGTGCCTGCTATTTTCTTACATACATTTTGATGCATGTAATTAAAGGCATCATGCCACTTTCCCACCATTTTGGCTGCAGTTTACACCCACCATCCTCACGCTTCTACCATTCTTCACATTACAAGATTTTGGGGCCCCAAACTGTCATTTATTCTATAGTTACACAGCTAGCAAACTTCATGTGGCCTAGTCATGCAATCTCTATATAAATGTATGTCAGCATAAATGAAAAGCCAGTAATTACGATAGCCCATTCAACCACATTCAGAAAAGTAGACCTCCACTCCTGCCTGCACCTCGTACGTGCACAGTATGAACACTGCTAATTAACAATGACCTGTTCTGTTTAGCAAAGTTTTACTCTGAACTGAATCATCCTTTTCACCCTTTAAAGTTTAGCAATCACACAATCAGCTCCTGTGCTAAGCAACACTAAATACCAGAAGGAAAAAAAAAAAAACCTTGAAAACGCCAGGTTCAAGTTTCTGATGTCAGGAGTGCCTCGTGTCTCTGAAAACAGGGAGCAACGACCTTTCAGGAATACATCAGGTAAAAAGGAAAGAAGAAAGAAAAGAGAAGCATAACAATACTTGACAAATTGGTATAATTAACGCTGTGTTTCTGTATCTTTCAAGTCAGTGATCTACATCACTACAGCTTAACCAAACAGCGTTCAGGAGTAGCTGTTCCAAAATCCGTAATATTTCCATGTCTGAATACCTGCTTCATTATAGCCCTTAAGATCCTGCTTTGAAATAACTTTTGTGTACAAACAAGCCTATATACGACCTGTACACACCTGCCAAATTTTGTTGTTCTAGGTTAAAAAAACCCCAGACAATGTGTTGTTCATTTCCTAAGCTGCCAGTGCTTAAAGATTTACTGTTACATCAATGATTACAAATAATGCGCTTAACTCCTTGGGTTTGCACTTACACTTCATTTTTTTTGTCAGCACTACCTGGCAACATTACCCAACAGCATGCCCAGGAAACCTTTCCGAGTTAGGTTCGTGGTAACTCAGCACATTGTAGGAGAAATCCCTCCCGCTGCAATATGGAAAGCCACCACAGTGGACACTCCAGGAGCTGCAGCGATGGAAACGCAGCTCCATGAAAACCTGAAACCTCTTATCCTCCCCTGTTTGTGCACTCACTCAGAAACACCAGATAAGGCCTGAACCCACCATTCAACATTTTGTATCAGACCTAAGGCTTTTCTGTCTCATACACTTAGAGACATGCTCATCTACTACCAAAATGACCAGAGGTTCTACATTAAAAACCTATAAGTTTAAATCATATTCTTCAGTGAATATATTTATTACTATCATATCTTAGGAAGAGGAAACAATTGCAGTACCAACTGATGACACATTCATCAAACATCTACATTAAAAACATGTAAGACTCTCCCTCTGTTAAATAACATGCTCTGATACAACAACTTGCTTTGTGAAGAGAGTTCATGATCTTGTATTCTCCTCTCTATAGAGCCTCAATACCACCCTTTTCTTCTCTATATAATTTCACCTCTCTGACATCTGCTTACATCCATCCTCAGCTCACCTCTTTTATCTCTCAGTGGTTTACTGATTTAATGCTAAGTTTAGTGTCACAGTGGAAGAGGAGAAAAAAACCCCACACCTGTCAAACACCATTTCCATAGCTTTAATTTGTCTCCCAGCCTCAAGTGTTCACTCAAGAGCACTGACATCTCATCCATGACAGTCAGCTCTATTTAAGTAATTATTTACTGCTCTTCTCTAAACTTAAGCAACATACACCAACACGTTAGACACAAATGAACATGAGGCAGCTTAGAACTGAAATATGTCTTTCCATTTTCAAGACGTTAAATGGTTCAGTATCCTTTCAGTAAATAAACTTGTCAACACGAAACAACCTAACTACATGCTTCAAATTGCACAACAAAACAAATGGGAAGCTATCACAGCATGATGCTGAAAGCTGTCCATCATCTTGGTTTGCCTGCCAGGAGACCAGAAGTTATGGAGAGCATGCTCTCTCAAGAAGCAGCTATTTATACAATTATGTGTAATTCAAGTCTTGTACATAATCCTTGGAATACATCAGATATGTATATATATATACATATATATGACATACATGATGTAAATGCACTCAATATTAAATATGCTGCGCACCAATACATGGAGGAGGAGAGGTTTACTATGTAGCCTACAATAATCTGTCCAGTCATAAAAGCAGACACTGCTTTAATGGGAACTGCATAAAAATACTCAGTTAAGCAACTAATCAGTCCTGCAAGTTGCTGGTTTACTGTCTCAATGAAGTGGGAACAGAAAGTACCAGGGAGTTTGATGCGTCAAGACTTAATACCTTTTGTTCATAAAGGGATTTTAATTAAAAAAAAAAATACATAGTTTACAAATAATTATTTCAGCTTTATGACACAGAAATTTGATTACAACATTCACAGTTTTTGTAAAGCCATAAATCTTGGAACTATGAGGAACCTTATATGAAAAACTCTGTTCTAGCTCTTAAAAGTTCATTAATTGCTAGCCTTAATATTGGATTCAAAAAGCATGAAATATGATCCAGCTCCAGCTAGACCATAAATCCAGCTGAGTCATATATTCATAAAGCAAAGGAGAAGGTACAAGCTTTTTAATCAAAGGAAGAAGAGTGTTTGAGACAAATCTATATACTGTTCTACACAGTATTCTATTAATAAGATTTTCCTATCAGGTCTCCTTATGACACAGGCATGGGGTTTATTTTTAGCCTTCAACACACCATGTCAGCATCCCCTATTTCAAACCCACCCCAATTTTTTCTGCTGTTTCAGGAGCTCTTTGCTGCAAGAAAGCAGGACCTAGAGGTCACAACAAGCTGAGTCAGCAGTAATTTTACCAGCTATACACTTACAAAGAGCAATAATGGCTTATTTTGGTGGATTATCTCCCACAGTGACTATCAGTGGATACTTAAGTGTAAAAGGATACAGCAAGCATATAGCATGTGCATTTCACCGGGTTTCTAGCTTACCTACAGCCCAGGGTCTTTAGAGTGAGGTGATATCATTGTGTTTAAAAGCAGTGGTTGCTTCTTCCTGTAAAGTTATCCAAACATGCCAACAGCCCACACCAGCCACTAGCATCCCTGACTTTGCATGCCAAAGATGTCCAGTTTATATTTATATATCTCTGTTGTAGGACGCACTCTTAACTCCTAAGCAAGGCTGGATATGGTTCACTATTAAGCTACTCGTGTTTACACAAGTGAACTGCTTCAAAATGGGAGACACAAGGGTTGGCACCATCTGCAGGGCCACAACACTGTACAGTATGCAGAAATAGGACAGTGCTGCACGCACTCACAAAGGTAGGGTTCAGCCATACAAAACAACATACGACTGCCTTTAACAGCAACCACGTATACACCTTGGAAAAGCTGAAAACAGAGGACCTGGATGGGTCTCCCATGATCCCCTCTCTCTCTCCTCTATCCTTTAGGCATTCCAAACTAGTTTATTGGGGAATTAAGACAGAATCAGTGCAGCTTCATGTAGCAGAAAAATATCACAATGGACACTCCACATTGTGGTGGCAAAGAATGTTGAAAGACATATCAGATTTCTTTTGCTTTTGAACACAGCACAGGTGCTATGGGATGTTGTACATTGCTGGAGCAGAAGAACCACCTTCTCTCAGAAATTTCTGCCTGTCTTTGGAGTGGCCGTGCCCAATATGCCTGTGCATGATATTCATTTGCCATTTTCCCCCTTTGCCATAACACGAGGCCAAACATTTAACCAACTGATCCGTCCAGACAATTTCTTAACAATGAAACATCTGCTCAACAAGCTCAATCATTTGCAAACTGAGATCTCCATCTCTTGTAACATTCAACTTGCTTCTCCAGTGAAATAAGAGAGTGTAAAACCACAAACACTTCATACCCTGTTGGGTTAATTTAAAAAGCTACAAGCAGCTTTCAAACAGACAACTAGAAGGTGAAATGGAAGGAGAGAAATAGCTACATGACAAGCTTGTAAAAAGAAAACTGAGAAACTGACACCCAGGTTGCAGCAGGTGGCACATGATTTACTAATGATAAGAAAGGGCCCACCTAGTATTTTCTACACTGTCAGTAACAATAGAGTACTGGAGACACCTTCTCTCAGGGGAATTGGTCTGCCTAATGAAGATATTCTCAGAACAGATGTCTTATTTACTGAACTAACTCTTTTGTGATGACCTTGATCAATAATAGCAGAAGGGAGGAGTGTGACACTTGCACGTTCTTCTGAATTTTAAAAATCCCTTTAACCTCTCCTTACCTTACAAAACACAGCAGCCTCTGCTGTCAAGTTTCAGCCTATTCATCGGCAAACTTTAAAGCTTGTAAACGTTACGAGGACCATATTGCAACATCGGTTTCCTTCCACAAGGATACGCTCAGCCTCCAGCCCAAGATTTGGATTACTGCTGAGTAAAACAGGGTGATGAAATTACTGTTGCTGAATTGCATATGATTCATCGCTGGTAATAACCACCTCTAAATGTAAAATTCATATCTACATTCTCATAATCAATGGTCAGAAAAAGGCAGCAAGAATGAGTCATTACTCATAGCAGTTAAAACTATGTGTTTGCATTAGCTACTGTACATAATTCTTAGACAAACTGTGACTACACCTGTAGTGAATGTGATATATACAGAATTAGGGATTTATAGCTTCTTGTGTAAATCCTGCTACAACTCCCTGCCACAAAACCTTTTTCATGCAATATTCATGTGCCATTCCTTAACACACAGTTCTCCAAATATTTAATCTCCTAAGTATCTCCTCCTTTTTGCAGAAGAAAAGAAAAAGGGACAACAGCCTGGCTCCTCAGCATGGGAACACCTTCTGCCAGCACTCAATGTTGCAGGCAAGGCAAATCCACCCACCACTGCCTTTAGCCAAAGATCCTAGAATCAGTCAGGGTTGGAAGGGATCACAAGGATCATCTAGCTTCAGCCCCCCTGCCATGCCCAGGGACACTCTACCCTAGATCAGGCTGCCCACAGCCTCTGCCAGCCTGGCTGCAAATACCTCCCTCCCCAGCTTTTTTGTAGCCCCCTTCAGATACTGGAAGGCCACAATAAGTTCACCTCGGACCCTCCTCTGCTCCAGACTGAACAGCTCCAACTCTTTCAGTCTGTTCTCATAGGAGAGGTGCTGCAGCCTTCTGATCATCAAACAAAGAAACTTAATGGAGAAAAAAAAAATCCCAAACACTTCTTTGTCCGAAACAGTATAACAGCCACATTACATGGTTTTAGACACCATAATAGCCAAAGTATTATAATCTGAAACATCTAGAACATTATAGGACACAGGCATACAAGAAGAGGGTGTATAATACTCAGCAACCTACAATATTCCTGCCTACAATTGTTCAGCATTTGGCACATCGAAGCCTCCTAGAACCGTCAAACAGAAGGCAAGAACTCATCAACTGAACTGGTATCCAGAAAGGTCATCATCCTGACAGCATGAAAGACTGCTGGTCTGATCCTCCACATATGTCTGTGAGACAAGCAGATCTGTAAGAAGAATAAGACTTTTGATTGGCGCCGTACAAACACAAGCTAAATTGTGAAGCAGCCATACCTTGTAGCAGTTCATTCTCCATAAGCACTGCCTAAATGTTCAGTAGCTTAACTGTTGAATCAACTGCCACATCAGAAAGAGGTACTTTGGCACTTTTCCCTTTCGAATGTTTATTATTTTTAATAAGAACAGTGAGTTTCTTGTAATCATCAAACACAAAAGACTTCGGCTTTAATTTAGAGCAAGAACAGCCCAGCCAGCAGAAGCTTGGCATGAGGAAGAGAAATAAAAAGAACTTATTGCCCTTTTTAAAAAATCAAAAAGTAGCACCTTATCAGCGTAATGGCAGCATTGTTTAAATGGCTTTCATGTGCCATTTTCACAACACTAATTCTATTAAATCATTGAAAATAAACATCTATTTTCATAATCTTTCCCCCAATTAGAATCTCTCTCAATCTGTGTACTGTAGTAATTTCATTTCTTCTCATTTGCTTGCATCTTAATTAAAATCAGCCCGTGTTGACTTTCATTTTTTTTTTACAATGTATCTGCCTATTTCACATCAGAGCACCTTCATGACCCCCAGAGAGTCATGAGCCTTTAATATTTTATTTTGACCTTGTTAAGTTACTGGAACCATCAAAGATTTCTCTCCTTCCATCCGTAAGCTTTTTTCATCCTTCTCGAAATACAGTGCATGTGAAAACACACAGATGAGAACTATGCTGCCTTTAAAAAACATCTCCCTGGTCATTCACTGAGATAAAAACAATTTGTTGCTTTTCGATGTGTTAGAAGAATTAGTTTATGAGCCATAAACTTCATTATTAATTAAATAAGGATCATTGCTTAAGTGATAATTTTAGGCCTGTTCTCCTGAGCTTCAGGACAGAAAGACAGGTTGATTTTTTAATTAAAAAACAAATTCATAAATAATTGGTGATTTTAAAAGAACTTACAGCAGATTTTTTTTTTTTTTTTTCTAATATGGGTATCCAAGTTTACAAAACCAGGGAGTTTCTGGGGGGAAGCAGTATCTTTTATTAGAGCAGCAAACACAGCTGAAAAGTTAAGAACATGACACACAAGCCCTTCTCCAGGCCTGCAGCAGAAAGCTTGCATACATGTTTCAACTCCATCATCTGGTCTAATAACAGGTATTACTTGAAATGTGCACAGCACATGAAGAAGCATCCATCTGGACGAGAAGCAGAAAGGTGCAGAGCTCTCTCTTCAGCCTAACACCTGCAAATTTATTTCTGGAGCTTGCAGAAAACACAAAATACTGGATACACTGGAACATATATTTACATATTTGCCTTGGGTCTTCATCCAAATTTTCCCAGTGTTACCACTCTCACAGTACAGGCTCAGACTCAAGCAAAGGTTTTCCCAGAATCACAGGGGCTAGAGAAGACCTCTGAGATCAAGTCCAGCCTAGAACTTAACATCACAACATCAGCTAAACCATGCCACCAAGTGCCACATCCAATCTTTTCTTAAAGACCTCCAGGGATGGTGATTCCACCACCTGCCTGGGCAGTCCATCCCAGTGCCTTATCACCCTTTCCATGAGGAATTGCCTTCTAATACCCACCCTAAACCTCCCCTGGCACAGCTCCAGTCCATGCCCTCTTGTTCTGTCACTAGTGGCCTGGGAGAAGAGCCTGACCCCCACCTGACTACAGCTTCCCTTCAGGTACTTGTAGAGAGTGATAAAGTCCTTTCTAAGTCTCCTTTTCTCCAGGCTGAACACCTCCAGCTCCCTCAGCCTCTCCTCATAAAACTTGCCCTCTGTCCCCTTCACCAGTCTCATCACTCTCCTCTGGACCCACTCCAGCACCTCAATATCCTTCTTCCAGTGAGGGGCCCAGAACTGGACACAGTGCTCGAAGTAAGGCCTCACCAGTGCCAAGTACAGGGGCATAATTACATCCCTAGTCCTGCTGGCCACACTATTCCTGATGCAGGCCAAGATGCCATTGGCCTCCCGTGCCAGCTGGGCACACTGCTGGCTCATGTTCAGCTGGCTGTCACCCAGCACTTCCAAGTGCCTCTGATCCAAGCTGCTCTCCAGCCACTCATCCTCTGGTCTGGATAGCTGCATGGGTTTATTGTGGCCAAAGCAAAGGACTCTGTACTTGGTCCTGTTGAATCTCATACCATCGGCCTCAGCCCATTGACCCAGCCTGTGAGGTCCCTCTGAAGCATCTTCCTACCCTCCAGGAGATTGTCTCTCCTTCTCAGCACAGCATCATCCACAAATTTACTGACCGTACACTTGCTGCCCTTATCTAGGTCATTGATAAAGCTGTTGAATAGAAGTGGGTCCAGTACTGATCCCTGGGGGCACCACTGGTCACCAGACACCAAGTGGATGCAGTACCATTCACTAACTCTCTCTGTGCCTGGTCACCCAGCCAGCAAAGGATGCACCTGTCCAAGCCATGGGCTGCCAGCTTTCCCAGGAGGATGCTCTTTTGGCACAGTTCAAGTCCTGCTGGCAGAGAAGGCCTAATTGCACACTATCATTTAGCAGATAGCTTTATTGTGGGCCCTTACCTGATAGTGCAAGATATCTAAGCTACCCACTTGTTACAGGGAAGCCTAGAAGAAGGCTTTTCAGCAAGAACTCAAAGCCTTAAAGGCAGCTGGGATTTCCAGCAAGTTCATAAGCATGCAGAGGTGAAGGCATCTGGCTTCACAGAGCCTAGCAGAGAAACATGCTGGATTTTTTGCTCCTTAGATAAGCAGAACAGTCACAGCCACAAAGGTCTCTTCACTCAGGACTGTATTTACATTCCAGCAAACAGAGCCTCAAGTTTGTCAGCCATGTACAATCAGTATTTGGCTACTGGGTGGAGGAAGCTGGAGGCAGCTGGTGACACAGTGGGAGAAGTAAATTGTTCACCAGAAGAAAGCTGAAAAGTTTCAACAATGGCAAAAAAAAATTTTAAAAGAAAGCTCAGAATGAGTGAAAATAAGGGTCAATAGTAAGATGGGGGATGGCATGGGAATATGCATATTTTATGGAGAAAGTAGCATGAAGGAATAGATAGAAATATGTATAGTCCTCTTTGGAGGATAGGAGAGAAAGAAAAGATGAAAAGTTGCTGTTTGTGGTTCAATCAGAACTTCATCGAGGGAGAACAATAAAATTTAGGGGCTTGCAAATACAACTAATAGATCACCCTGGGCATATGCTATAGATGACATTACAGGAAAGTAGAGTAGTATTCCTGGTGGAAGTAATTATAATTTAAGCACTTCATGTGCTGTGCAGATTTATCCAAAGTGCAAAGAGAAGAATGTTTAATTTAACTGCTTATCATGCCCACCTTCAGCACAGTACACCTGCTTCACCCCCAGCCACCTTCAAACACACTGCTGGCAGTCAGAGCAACTGAAGTTCAGTCACTGAAAGCAGAGAGATGTATTTTAAGAAATGCAGTGCAAATACCCACAACTCTCCTGTAGATATTGTTACCAGCAAATGTTGGCTTACTGAAAAAAATCCTCCATAAGCTCCTGTCAGATGGGGTCTGTGATGAATACCTAGTATTACTGAACCTACAATTAGCAGCTTTGCAGTGGCTGTGGAGAGGAGTGCACAGACCACAGACACAAGTTTTGAAGGAGGAACACATTGTCTGGCTGTGAAAGCAAAGCAACTACAGAGCAGTAAATGCAAACAGTTGCTTTATCATTAGCTGATTATCTGGAGTCATCACTGCCTATGCATGTTAGCTCCTCACCTATACAACAGCTGCAGCTGACCCTGCCATGTCACTGAGCAGGCATGCTCCAAGACACAAGCAAACTCTGCTCTTTAACACAGACACAAGTTCAAGCAAATACTGCAAGTCTCATCTTTCCACACAGGCGACAGAGGGTAATCAAACTCTTGATGTGAGCAGAGAGAACCTGGAGATGGTCTGCACCATACTCACTGTGGTGGTTTGGGAGTTATTTGCCCCACCACACTTTTGAAATCACCCAGACTAGACTCAGCTGGTTGGAAGTCAGTGAATGAAGCTTTATATTTACAGCTCAGCACAATATACAAGCAGATATTTATAACATGTTACAAATATTTACAGATTTATACAGTAACAAGGCAATAAGGAAACACCACACCCCTCCCAGATATCAGAGACCCCAAGAGGGGTTCCCAACCACCCTTCCACCTTCCTGCCTCCCAATCTTATCCCAGAATCTGCCTTATGTGCCCAGTAAACAGGGAAGATCAGCCCGGGAGGCTAGAGGCAGAAATTGACTAGTTGGGTTACACAGATCCAGCTGGAAGGCAAGGGAAGGGAAAGACCAACAGCCCAGAGCTCAGACCCGAGCCACTCTCTCCTATCTATGTTTGTGTCCTTACTCGTGTATCTGTCATGTTGAAGTGTGCCTACAGATGGAAAAAAAGATCCAGCAACACACTGTACAGGGCCAAGTGTCAAGCCAGTGGTAGAGCTGAGTCTTGCAGTGTGGTATTCTGCTACCAACCACAAACCACTTCCTTTTTCCATTAATAAAATGTATTGTGCTACCATAACCTTCACAATTCTGTGGAATAAAAATGTCATTTGGAAGTCTTCATTTTGGTAAGTTGAACATCCATATAAACTGCACCAAAAGTGAAATTTAAAAGCGAGACTGTTTATTTGGTTAGATTATGTAAACAATATGCTCTAAGACTTGCTGAGTTCTGAGAACTGAAACCACAGACAGCCAAAATACAGCTGCACACAGTCAGATATGACATCTGCTAATATTGGAAACTTTATCATGCTGCAGCAAATTTGACTTCTGATTAGTTTGTGCACAGAAGAAATATAGACTCAGTGCACTGGAACAAACCCAAAAACTGCTCCAAAGTTGTAAGTTATGCAAGCCAGGAACACTCATTTTATGAAGCGTCTGACAATATTTCTTCGTTGTACTACTGTGGCATCTAAGAGACTCAAGCACAGGCCAAGGCTCAGTTGTGCTCATCCTTGCAAAAACTACAGACTAAAAGATAAATAGCAAACTGCTGTAAGCTGCAGCTAAAGGCTTCATACAAAGCAGGGTACAGTCAAGTGCCAAACCCCTTGACTTCTCAGTATGTACATCTAAGGCTTGGAGCTCAGCTCCTTGGCTAAATGTTGGGTTTGGTGCTAGATTCACCTGCTGAGCAGGAGGCCATCTGGAGTTAGCAGTTATTAACTGCTCAGACCAAAGATGTGCCTGAACTCCACTCTTCCCTGCAGTTCAGGCATTTGAACTAAGATGACAAGGGAGATGCCATCTGTCAGTTTGTGAGACAGATCCTGGAGCCTAGGTTCAGTAAAGCTAAAGGGAATTTGGAGGTATACACTCAGCACCCTTTCTCAGAAGCTGGAACAACACGCAAGGAAGGCCTTGAGATTCATGGTGCACAGAAGCTACACATGCAGGAGACCTGCTTCTGCAGCTAATGGTTGGAGCACTGAGGAAGAATCCCAGGTTCCAGTCCAGTTCCTGCTTTTATCACATAACTTAGATGTAAAAATATACAAATGATCCACAACATAAAAATCACACTGCCCAAACATGTACCTCAACCAACAAGCTACTGAGTTGGTTGACTCTTGCTTGTTTTCATTCTGGTCTAGTGACTTTTGCACTACAAACATGAACACAAGGCATAGTTTCTTATGTCTACTTCGTTCAGGAGCTTTCTAGTTAAGACAACTGGGGCTCATGATGTTAGTGTTTTATATTGAAAGACCTGGAATAAATATTTTTAGGATACAGTTCTTTCTTTGGAATGGCTGCACTGCACATTGGAACCACTGACATAGAATAAGCTGTTTAAGTCACATACACTATCATCAAAACCACCCAATGCTCATTGCCTTTTAATTTATCATTTTCTACAATTGTATTTATAGACAAAGGAACTCGTCTGCTTTTCACAGCACATACTGCTATGTTTAAGAAGCAGCCCTACAAATTCTGCACCTGGCACCTCAAAACATTGAGCCACAAGTCCCTTGAACCCTAAAGTTGTTCATGCTTCTATTTACTCCCTCAGCCCACTGAAATGCCATGATATTACTCTCTGCCAATTCCTTGTAACTTGAATATGAACTAAGCAGCAGGCGGTGGTACTATTACATCACTGCTTTCAATTTCAGGCTGCCTCGCTCAAAAACGCACCGTAACTTTTCTGTCATCCTGAGGCTCTGCAGCGGAGCCAGCCCTTCCCTGCCCGCACCACATCGCCTCCCACCCCAGCATTCCTAAAACCCAGCGCAAGCACCGGCTCCTAACATCGGCGCACGGCCCCCGCGGCCGTCCCTGGAGCGGTTTTTCACCTGCAACAATTTTTACCCGGACGGGGAACGGAATCGTTACCCGTATTGCAAAGTAGTCAGAATGCCCTAGGTACCACGACGCCTACCAAGCTGCCCAGGCAGGTCTGGCAGTCCCCGATCGGCGGAGCATCCGCGCAGCACGGCTCGCTGAGGGGCGATGCGGGGCTGCTTCTGCCCCGCAGGGACGGAGGCAGAGGACGCCCGTCAGCAGAGCGAAGTGGTCGCCGAGTACACTTGGCCATCCAAACCCGAGGCAGGAGCTTCCAGCAAAGTGCCGGACTCGGAGGCGCGGGGAACCGCGGGTGCCTCTTGCCGAGTGCGGAGGGATGCTGCTCCCCGCCGAGGAAGCTGAGCGCGGGGCTCCCCTCGTCCCCGCCCCACACAAAGGCACGGCGGGGAAGGCAAGTCGGGAGCCGCCGAGCCTCCTGCGTCCCGGCTCGCCCCCCTCAGCGCTGCCTGAGGGACAGACGGCCCCGAGCAGGGGCATCGCTGCCCACGCCGGGCAAAGACCCCGCGGGGCTCGGGCACCAGTACTGCGTGTGCCGGCGGGGCCCGAGGCGGTCGGGACGGCGAGGCGCTCTGCAGGCAGGTAGCTCCCTGCTAAAATGGAGGGAGGGGGAAATGCGGCACTCGCCGGAGAAACTTACCGGAGGAAACCGACGAGCCGGACAAACTGGAGTTGCTGGATGCGGCCATGGTCCCTCCTTCTCGTCCCTTAGCTGCGATCCTCGCGTCGGTCCCCGCTGCTGTCCGGCCGCCGCTGCCGCCAGCCCATCGCAAAGTGCCAAAGCTGCGCCGCGCCGAGCCGCCGCAGCCCGCGCTCGGCTCCCCGCGCCACCGGGGAGCGGGTGGCGGCGGTGCCCCGCCGAGGCGCTACCGGCCGGTCTCCGGGGCTGGGCGAAGCCGCTCGGCAGGTCGGGGAAGAGGCCCCGCGGCGCTTCCAGCGCCTCTCTCCGCCTGGGGAGCAGGGCTTACCTTGTGACGGGGACGGGAGAGCCGCCCTGCCAGCGCCTTCCCTCGCCTCCTCCCTTCCCTTCCCGTCCCCTTCCCTTCCCCGCCTCCTCGCGGGCAGCGCTGACAGCCCGCCGGGGAGAGTCGCCGCCGCAGCTCCCCTCACGCACACAAAGGAAGCGGCGGCGCTGCCGACCGGGCTACCGGCCCCGGCTCAGCGGGCAGGGTGGGTCCCGCGCNGGAGCTAGCGGCGAGCGCGGCTCCCGCCATGTGCCAGCGCCCGTCCCGCCTGGCCCAGAGGGGCGGCAGCGCCTGTTGAGCGCCCCGGGCCGGCGTCCCCCTCGGCAGTGCCGCACTGTGTGCTCTGCTACACTCCGCAACGCCGGCCCTGCCCGCTCTCACCCCTCTGGAGACCCCCACCGCGCACCTACAGCGTGAGCGGAGCTGCGCACCTGGGGCAGGGCGTCGCCCCCCACCGCCCTTTGTCCGCCTCCTCCGTGGGCTGCCTCGCGTTCCTGTGGCTCTCCTTTCCCGTGGCACGCTCCCACGCTTAACTTTTCTTCCCTTTCATTTATTTTTTTCTCCCTCCTGCATCTGTTTTCTCAGGAAAAGAGGCTAACACCAACACCCGTCTCCCCTCGACAAGCGCTTCGGGGCGTTGGCGCGGGCAAAGTTGGGGCCTCTCCGCCTGCACCCCCTGGCAGCACTGCCGGGCCCGGCGGCTCTGGGCACACGCGGAGGGCACACGCAGTGCAGGCTGCCAGCCACGCCAAGGGGGCACCGTGGGGCTGTGGCAGACTGCCTGGACGCTGCCCCTGGGTCTTCATGGGCAAGTGGGAAAGAGGAAAAGACAGGAAAGCATCACTTGGAGGCTTCCTTTTCTTGATTGCCCTTCTTTATCATTCAGCCAGAGCTTCCCTCTTATCAACTGTGGGCGAGAAAGCTGCATGAAGGTGATCAGCTGCCATAGAGTTGTTAAAAGCCAAGCAGCATGGCAAAGTCTGGCTAGAACGACACCTGTAAGAAGCTACAGTCCCTTTGCCTTGGCGATGATTTATGAGAGCCTTCCATGTTTCGTAACAGTCTGCAACAAAAAGTTACTTCTGGACTAGAGAGGAAGCGCACTCAAGTTCCTTTGGCAAACTCCTCCTCACCCGTTCAGCTACACAGCGCCTTAAGGCAGCCAGCGAGCCGCCTGCCCGCGCTGTCACCGGCACCCAGCCGCTTCCTTTTCTCCTAGAACCGAATTCTGTCCCGAGCTCCCCAGACCCTCAGATCGGTTTCCATTTTTACCTCGGGAAAACAGGTACTGAGACCCCCTCTAGCGGCAGCGAGGCCGGTGGCAGCCATGCCATGCCATCCCATACGCCATACCATACCACACCATGCCATGCCATACCATACCACGCCATACCATACCATGCCATCTCATCCCCGCCATCGCGGCCAGCGAAGCTGCTGGTCCCTCGCTCTCCAGGGTGCAGCTGAGGCCAGCTTGCTTTCCCGGGTTTCGTTTTGGTATCACAGCTTTAAGGAACGAGCTTTAAACCAGGCTTTAGCACTAACTCTTATTAATCTGGAAATTGCCAAGTGCGGGACTTTAAAAGAGGACACATGTGTCACTGCTTTTGACCTTTGGCCAAATATTCCACGTCATACATTTTAAAGATTGAGCGCTGAAGACAAGGAAAGCAGAAGATTCCTTTATCTTCTGGATTAGGTCATAAAACCAGGCTGATACCTGGAATGTGGGAAAAATACTGTAGTAATATGTAGCCTTTGTATCCCACAAGGTAATGGATATGGGAAGCCCAGAGTAAAAGTTATAAGAATAAAGGAACCCAAAAGCTTATTTCCAAAGAAACATACGAAAATATCTAAAAACCTTCTCCAAACTTTCAGCGTATTAGGCTGTTTCTGTATTCACACTCATACTTCCACATGGTAGGATTCCTTTTCAAGCTAGAGCTTACACACAATATGTTCTCCAGTAACCAAAAATGAGTAAATACTGTGGAATTGCAGCCAATAATAAATCTTACGACCTAAGATCAGTTATATCAAACAGAAGGCTAAATGAAATTACATTTGTGCTGGTTTCAGGCTAATTGGAATATTTTAGTAACAGAAATTAGATTATAGGTTGAGAAAGGAAAATATTGGTGATGTGTACTTTGCTCATAGGTTTGCTGACAGATACAAAAGTAAGAATGCAAACAGAAATAGGAGAGAACCACTCCGTTGTGAGCTCTGACTGTTGGTCTTTTCCTCTCCTTGCCTTCTAGCTGGATCTGTGTAACCCAACTAATCAATTACTGCTTCTAAGCATCCCCCCAGGTGATCTTCCCCATTTACCAGGCATGTAAGGCATGTTCTGGGATAAGATTAGTGGGTGGGGGAAGGTGGTTGGGAACCTCTCTTGGGGACTCTGATCTCTTGGGAGGGCTGTGGTGTTTCTGTGTTACCTTTTTACTGTGTAAATCTGTAAATACTTGTAATATATTGTAAATATCTGCTTGTATATTGTGCTCCCTTTAAATATAAAGCTTCATTCCTTAATTTCCAGCCAGGTGAGTCTAGTCTGGCTGATTTCAAAAGAGTGTGGGGGGCAGGTAACTCCCAAACCACCACACCTTAAATTGGTGCCAGATGTGGCCAATTAACTCCTGCACCACCACAACCTTTGGAGGTAGTTTTCTTTCACTCTCTAATTCTGAACCAGTTGATCTGCTTCCACACGCACAATTTCATTGTCTTGTGAACTCTGGTGGAAAGATGTGTCTTGGTAAATGACAGATAGGAGAAGGATGAGGACCTGCATTTGGAGAGCCATCCGTGCAACCCATAGTGAGTTTGACAGCAGAGGACATCTCTATGCTGCTTTTGTGCTATAGAGTAGGTTTCAGAGTGATCTTGGCTTGCCAGCCAGCTGGTGTGTACTGGTTTGTGTCCCTCTTTCAAAACAAAGTCTCTGCAGAGCAGACAAGCCACCTGCTTACTACACAGATACTAACATCATAGCTAACATAACTTTGTGAAGGCAAAGCAAATCCTAGATGATAAATAGGTTTCTATGTTCCCATGCCAAAAAAAAAAAAAAAAGCAAGCAGAAAGTTACCCTTCCCCCAGAAATAACAAATAAAGGAAAGTGGGCAGAACTCACTGCCTTCCATCAAGAAGCCAGATTTTTCCCTTTCAACCAAATTTTTAATTGCATATCTAAGTATCCACACATATTTAATATCCTGGTTTCTTCTCATTCAGCTTTAGGCACAGTAGGTATTTTGTGGAGGCAAAGAACTCTGCTTAGAACTTCTTTCATTTTATTAACTTGGCAGAGTGCTTCCTGCTGCAGAAGCAAACATCTGAAATGGAAGTACAGATGGGGGAAAAAACAAAAGTAAGTCACTAGATAGGGCCTGTGGTGACAAGAGTCTGCATCAGGCTGGCTTACTCAGTCTGAAATAAATTAATTAAAGGCAGATAATGATTTATATCACTATCTTACGCCTGTGGAAATCTCCATTTGATAAGAGCCCTCCTAGAAGAATCTTCTTTGACATCAGTGCACCTTGAGTCTCCGCAGCCGTTAGGCTTCCCCATCAGAGCCAAGCTTCATGTCAGCTCCTAGCTGCCAAGCCTCTCCTGGCCCTTCTGGTTTTGCAGTCATGGCATCTCAGGCTCTATTTGTGGAATCTGATATAATCCACCATGTCTGACTGCTGGGTTGTCACAGCAGAGTGGCTTACTAGGCACCATAAACTTTTGCCTATCAGGGAGGACAGGAGTTTGAAACCTGATTTGGAGGTTTAATTAATTATGCAAATCAGAGGAAAGTAAAGATGTCTGCCCCACCGCTTCCACTTTCTAAAAGGTATAGAAATACAAATATCCTGCAGAAGGCAGAAAGACACATGACACAGAGATTTAGTGTTGTCAAAGGCCTACAATGCTAATCCTTCATTTGGTGCTTATGTTGCTTAGCTGGAGAGGGAGGAAATGCATTATTTATTCCTTAATGTTATAAAAGGGAAAGGCCTTTGTAAACAATATATAATTCATATTTATATGCTCTCCACCATACCTGGACATTTTGTTCAACATAAGCACAAGCCATAAGAAGGGTAAACCAAAATATCAATAAGTAGCAGATGGACACTGAATTTGGCTATGAATAAATCATGTGAGTCATAATGGTTGCAACAGCAGGTGGTGGTGTAGTTCAAGACTCTCTGTGATTTCTCACTTTTTTCCTCATACTCCAAAGAGGAAGGTTTGAGGCCCTAAAACCCATCACAATGTTTGGCTCTGCACCTTTAATTGCTAATTGAACTAGAGACATCTATTGAATTTCATTAGTTCTGCAAAAAAAAAAAAACATACAGCAAGTCAGCTGGTCATCAGTTGTGAGTGCTAAGCCTGCTACTATAAGTAATTTATGAACATTCACTCTATTTGTCCTTTCATCTTTCTTCCTGTATTTTAATTAAACCTCAAATTGAGAATTCACTTGGGCAGAGAATTTCCTCGTTATGTTGTTTTCAAAGTTTTTTTTTCCTGCAGTGGAGCTCTAAACTGTAATTGGAAGCTGATAAAGATTTTGAAATTGCTAGAGTCAACTATATAGCTGCTGTTGGACCTGACTAAAAAGACAAACTAGACAGAAAAAAACTTCTGGTGAAATTTGACCTCAGTGTGTTTTTCCTTTTGTAGTGATAAGGAGCACCTTAAAGCCTTAGAGAACAGAGCTTAAAAGTCAGAACTTCTTGCAGTGTAGTTCTCCTTTACGTTGTGATCAAGCTCTCACTTTGAAACATGATAGCATTTCATATAATTTGTTTTTCCAGGAATGGAACCCAAGACTACTAAATACTTAAGCAGATCATAGAATCATAGAATGGTTTACGTTGGAAGGGACCTCAAAGCTCATCCAGTTCCAACCCCGCTGTGCCATAGGCAGGGACACCTCCCACTAGACCAGGTCACTCAGGGCCTCATCCAACCTGGCCTTGAACACCTCCAGGGAGGGAGCAGCCACAACCTGCTTGGGCAACTCATTCCAAAATCTTATTTTGTTTTCTAACAACGGTAAAAACTTATAATTTTGGACAGTGAAGCTTTTTGTTGGCTAGCACAGCGAGTATCAGACGAGTCTAACATAAATAGAAAAAGAAGCATTTTCTCTGTGTTTCTGTACTGCCTTTCATAGAAAAAGAGGCATTTTTTCCATGCTTCTGTACTGCCTTTCTCCAAGCAGAATGGGTCACAGTTTAGTGTGAAGGTCATGTTTGTATAAAAACTGCTCTCAACCTCTCTGCTGTAATTATGGGAAATAACAGCACTGCCACATCATTTAATGTAGGTGAAGAGCTGAGGAAAAACTAGAAACAACTTTAAAGAAATTAACAGGAAGCAGTCTCCTCTTCTGATTCTCTCATGACTATACTTTAACAAACCCATATGAAATATGGGTATACTGCTGCTAAACTCAGATTTTCTTCTAGAATTTTTCTAAGTAGATCATACTTTTAAATAAAACAAAATTTTAAAAAAAAAAAAAAAAAAAAAAAAGCTCCATAACATAAAATTTATAACTTTTATTAACCTTTGGCCTTTTATCTAGACTGACATTTAAATAAGTACTTTTTCTCATAGTTCAACATCTCCTCTTTCTTGAACCTACAGTAAAGCCATGGTGTTGAACTCATCGCTTCCCAATTACCATGACAATGCAGTGATATCTAAGCCTCAGCTTTACTCTTTCATTAAGGTGGAAGAAAAAGCAGGCTCAGAGCAGAGCTTCTTAAACTCTTCTGCAATTTTTTTCCCCTTGTATGTGAATCGTGCACGAACCTACAGAGACTTATTAATGAGTTTAGTTGTTATTCCAGCATCCTTCCTGCATTTCCTGGTGCTGACAAATTTCGGCTAATAGATTTCTTTGACATCTGTTCAATGGAAAAATGTATTTAGATACTCAAAATCCACAAATAGTGATGGAGCTTTGTGCTCTGTTATCTAAGTCATGTGTTATGAGCCTTTGGAAATCAGCAGTCACCCAAAATAAATTTTATTTCATCTACAGAACTGAAGATTGTGTGTGTCAGACTCTTGCAAAAACAAAGCTTTGCTCATTTATTTGTAAGAAGTAAATTAGCCAAAATATCTATTTAGAAGTTATTTACTTCAGATGTTCATGAATTATTTATCTCAACATTTCCCCTGTTTACTGTGGTACCAGATTCTCTTAATTAGCTACAAATATTTTAAATGATGAAAGGGCCATCTACTAGAAGAGAATTCCCATCTTAATTTGCTTTATATTTATAAATGTTTCCTGCCCCTTTATAAAATTCTGTCTAAATGCAGTTTTGTGTACTTAGCAATTTGCTAATATAGATTGGGGTAGCCTTAGGATTGGCTGTTTCAATCTTAAACACACTCAGATATGGATGTTCTGCATTACATATGTAAACAGAAATCCTGCAGGCAGAGTTATAATGGTTTTGCAGTTGGGTTCTATTTTTCTTCATTTATAGACTCAGAGGTCAAAGGGATGTTTCATTGAACCAACATACCATTCAGCTGTGTACTGCAATTTCCTAAAGCCCTACTGATATGAAGCATCCTAGATTCCAGATGAAGGCATTTCTCTTCTCTAAGGTTTTACCTAAAAGATAAAGTCAATATATAGTTCCACATTTGTCCTACTGACTTCAAAGTGACCAGTGTTTCACCCTTCATTTCCCTGCTGGATACTGCTATTCCCCTTGAAGCTACCATGTGTCATAAAAAGTGATGTGCTCTGGAAACTATAATGCACCACAGTGAAAATTGTAATGCCACAAGGCAATGTCAATATATATTTTTATGTAATAGTGGGAGGAGGAAATAAACCAGGAGAGACAAATGCTCCTACTCACAAAGCTTATAGGTTTTGTTGTCTCTATAAATGAAAATACATCCTCTCAAGCAATAAAACATCCATACACCTAGTATCATTCCACCAAGTGCAGCTGTCAGGTAAGCACAAGTTTACCAACAAACTTGTTCTTATAATTTCTCAGTCACAAACAAGGTTAGAAACAGGGTTTTGAGTGCTAAAGGGTTTGTGAGAAGGGGTCAGTATGAAAGATGTTCTGTATATCTTAGATATTGAAGCACCATCCTGGGTAATCCTAGGTTTTGGTAGGTTTGACTCTATTCTAAACATCATCAATTGCTTTGCTTGTTTATTTCAGTTTTTCCAAGCACTTGGCTTCTGCCAGAGATTGTTTGCTGTAGTTTTAAGCATCAAGTCACAGAATCACAGAATCAGTCAGCTTAGAAAAGACCTCTGAGATCAAGTCCAACCTATCTCCCAACACTATCTAATCTACTAAATCAAGTCCAAAATATGTGATGATACGATGAAGTTCTACCAAGACCCCATTGTCCTACAAGTTGTCTAAATTCTCAGGAAAGAAAAGAAAAAAAAAAAAAAGAAGAAGAAGAAGAAAAAAAAAAGATAAATTTTGCCTTACATTCAGAATGGAAATTTTGTACAGTGAGAGTTGTGAAGCACTGGAACAGGCATTAAAAGCCACATCCCTGGAAACATTCAAGGTCAGGTTAGATGGAGATCTGAGCAAGATGACCCTGTTCACTGCAGAGGGATTGAACTAGAAGACCTTTAAAGATCCCTTCCAACCCAAACCATTCTATGATTCTATGGTTTTATATATGCAGATAGTAAAGAGTACAGGTCCGTAGAGACACTGAGTGATAGTGATAGAGACAATAACTGTCACAATTTGGACTGTTGGCCTCTTTTCATTTCACAAAAGGCATCCATCTTAAGTACATGACAGCCCTGACCCTGAAGGGAAGGCCAGGTCTTGTTCCCAGTGCAGTTGAAACCAAGCCTTCGTCAAATTCACTGTCACCAAAACCTGCCCTTGTGAAACTTGGAGTAATACTTAATGAAATCGCTGTGTCTAAGTCTGTTATTTGTGATTTTGCAGGGTGTATTTGGCCTGCAAGGATAAAAGCACAACTGAGGGACAATTTCAATTAGAAGGTAGCAAAGAATAGACAATAACTGACTTGAGATATATATATATATATGTGTATGAGATATATATATAAATGTGTATATATGTGTCTGTGCGTATACACATTTTTACCATAAGTAGAACTTTGTTGAGTAATTGTCTATGACTGACAATGGAAAAAAGCTGATAAACCAAAGTGAAGTCTCCAGTTTAAAATCAGCATAAGAGGTAAACAACCATACCAGGAAGGGAATTAATTTCTCCCGATATTTAATCCAGGAGCCTATTTGCAACACCTGTCATATCTCTTCTCTGGTTTGTTTCTGGTTGGGTTGGTTTGTTGATTTTTTTTTTTTTTTTAAGGAAAAAAAGAATGTTTGATTAAGCTAATTCTTTGGCTTACTCCATTTGGTGCATAATTAAGTGAAAACTGAATACTCATTTTGCATACTATCTAAAAAACAACTTCAGTGGGCAGGAAGACATAGAGAGTACAAATGGCCTTTCATCAGAGACTGAAGATCTTATTGTCTGTGACTCAAAAGGAACGTAAACCGAGGTGCTCATGTCCAACATACCTTTCATGCACACATCTAAAAGGAAAACAAAAGCTCAGAACTCCTGCTCTCATTATTATGCTGACATTTGGAAATATGCAAATTCCAGTGAATTTGTCAGAGGCAGGTGCCTCAAGAGATTTGATTCTAAAATTGCACATTAAAGATAATATTGGACGAAAGTTACGTGAGAGAGCCATAAATAAAGAATCTACTTGTAAATAGCATTAATACATCACGAGCTTAGCTGGACAGAATGGGGGCCGTAGATGTGTTGAGGATAACTTGGCACAAGATTCCAAGTTCTTGGTTACAGATAATATACAGCACAGGATTTCAAAGCCTAGGCCATTCCCCAGGGAATGCTGTGAAAAGAAAGTTGGATGTAATTCAGTTAAGCTCCTGCTGTGAACGCCACTAAAGAGATGACCTTTTCCGGCTCTGAAGAGGTCCCATTTAGCAAAGGTACTTTTGCCCAAGAGCACTAGGAGCATTGTGCTCTCAAAACCTTCAGAAAATGAAGGGAAAGAGCTCCACCACAGAAACAGCAAAGAATTTATATGTCTTCAGAAGGAAATGCCTCAGAAGAATGAAAAAAAAAAACCTACTTGCTAATGACCAACAACTTATATTAAAGTTCATCATGGAAAAAAAGTGGGAATGACTGGTACAAATGTTAAAGATGAATTATTTGGGAGTGCCACTGGCCAGCTGAGGAAATTTGCTGATGACTAACCAAGATTAACCCTCCACCTTCACCAAAATCAGAGCAATGGACATGCAAAATGTGGCACAAGGCAAATAAGGTTGGACACCAGTCTTTCTTGGTCCTGTCAGCTACCTCTTACAGCACTTCAGATTTTGTTGACATGAAGTAAGCAAAAATTATCTTTTATCCCTAGCTGGGGAGAACATCCTGGAAAGTGACAAGAGCTGAGAAGGATGTGAGTGTGTAAGGCACCACCCTTCTGAGAGCACATATATACCACTGCATATAGCCTTGGGGAAGCCAGAAACATTTCATGGCTGGCTGGACGTGAAGTTGTTTTTCTTTCTCCACTGGTATGGAGAAGAAATAATTTCTGTGATCATTAGAAAGCTGCAGATAATTTTCTTAAAGTATTTTGTCACATCTGGAGTCCTATTTTCCTCTCCATAGGCTGCTTAACTCTTATTAATATCAATGGGGGTTATGCATGCATGTGGAGAATAAATTAGATTCTCCATTGTTTCCTTCTGATAAAATTAAGTGTTCTTACCACATGTTAAAATTAGCTCACATACTGTTGTTCTCGTGGTATTGGAAATAGAGAACATTAGTCACTAAATGAATCTTAAATTATTTTGCTTCTTAAAACAAGACATTATCCTACTTCTTCTAGGCAGGAACCGGTTGTCAAAAGCCTAATAAGAACTTGAGTAGACAGCTGAGAATCAGTTTTGGTATGGTTTTGTGGCTATTGATTTCATCCTCAGGCTGGGTGGAAAACCTTTTTTTTTTTTCCTCAGTATGGTGCAGACTAGGTCTGTGAGTAGCAGTTGCCTCGTATAAATGTCTGAACTCTTATCCAGTCAAAATTTTATAAATCCTCATTTCCTTCTTTCTCAATTGTTTTTTTCTTATTTTCAACCATTAAAAGACAAATGTTGCTGCCACAGCTTGTGTCAGAATTATCTTAATTCATTTTCCTCCCATGCCTGTAAGTGAAAAATGCTAAATGAATTTTCACTGACGTGAATTTGAGTTACAATTTAATACCACTGTTATGCAGGGAGTCATTACTGTGCATGATTTGGTATATGTAAGATGCTGGGATTTCATACTCTTTAAAGTGCTTTTTGTAGGGCAAATGCTTGCATTTGCAGCAGACCTATGAATATTTATCCTTTTCATTGCAGCTGAGAAATAGTTACAGAAATTATTCCATAGACCTTCTGACATTTTTAGAATATGGAATGCTGAACATTAACATTCAATTCAGTCATAAACACAATTCCCTGAGGAATGATGACATGAAACTGATTGGACCATTGGACTATCTTCTCAAAAACTTTGGGCTGCTCAGTAGAAGAGGATGATTCAGTATTACAACTTCCTAGGACATAACTGTAGGTGCAGCTCGCATCAGCAAATGGAAGAGGAATAGCGTGTCAATAATGTCTGCTACCTGTCCCAGAAATGATGAAAGATGGGTTTGGTAATATTAGAAACCACTTGGAGATACACTCCTGGAAATTAACTTGACAGAATTCTATTGCATAAAACCTTGCATGAACTCAAGTTGTAGCTACAGCTAAGAAAAGTGAAGAAGCCACTTCACTTGGAGTTACTTAACCCAGGAATCGAGCCAATATTATCAGAGGAAAAACTGATCATCAAATTACCAGAGAAGAAATTATCTATCAAACAGATTTACCAGCATTTTTTTTTTCAGTGTTATTCCTTTTACTACTTAGTAACATGAACAGTAACTTTTTTTAGTGCAATTCATAAACCAGACTTCCTCTTTCTTTTTGAAACAGGAGACAGTCTTTTCGATGTGTAGTTATACTTTTCAGATTTTATTTCCCCCACTTTTAATTTCAAATTGCAATAGTACATCTACTCTTGTAGAAAGTGAGCAGTTTCAAAATAACTATGGTTTGATAAGCCCTTCTCTGTTAAAGACTCCACTACCTGGAATACTTCTCAAGTAAAGCGAGTACAGGCTCAGGTTAGAGAGTGAAAGCTTTGCACAGGAATTGGTGTCTGCTCTAGACCCTAGAAATAAAGAAGCATGTTGGCATCTTGCAAGCACTTGCTTCAGTCGTTGCTTACCCCTTTTTTCTGCAAGTCTCAATATAGCATTGGATGTGATTCACAAGATGTGATTCACACCTGTAGCTCCAACCCCTCCACACAGCAGTCTATATCTTTTTCTGGTCTTTTAAATGCAGCTTGTTTTTCAAGCAGATTAACAGGTGAGAATCAATATTGTCATCTGTCTTCAAGGAGAGGACTGTTTGGTTATTTTTACCACAGTTCAAAGCAACTCAGGAGATTTTGCAGTAGAAATATAGAATAATTTAATTGTTTAAAGCTTTCATGAGCAGTGGCACAGGCTCCCCAGGGTGGTTGGGAAGTCTTTTTCTCTGCAGACTTTCAAGGCCTGTCTGGATGTGTTTCTGTGTGCCCAGAGCTAGATTGTCTGGTCCTGCTGTGGCAGGGGGGTTGGACTCGATGATCTCTTTGGGTCCCTTCCAACCCCTGACATCCTGTGGGCCTGTGATCCATGCATTAAAGAATGAGGTTTCCATAATCTGAATGTATTCATTACTATCAGCAATACTACAAACTTCTCTCTCTTCCACTGTACCAAAACTTCTAAATCAAATACTTTGAATATCAGAGGAAAGTTTTTAAATGAAGTGTCAGTGTAGCACCTTGTTTGTGAGACATGTGACCAAGAGTTGTCTTTCCATCCTCCATACATTGTCACATAAAACCAGCAGTGAAAATAGCTGTCTCTAATGGTTCATTGTGCTTGTGTACTCACTTATGGACAAGCTATGATGTGATGCACTTATGGACAAGCTATGATGTGATGCTTCGGGAGTTATCCACCCCTCCAAACACACACATTTGAATTCACCCAGACTAGACTCACCTTCATGTGATAGTGACTACAGTGGTTCTAGCCAGCTGGAAGTTAAGGAATGAAGCTTTATATTCACAGCTTAGCACAATATACAAGCAGGTATTTACAATATACTACAAAAATTTACATCTATATACAGAAATACAGAAGTTAAAAGTAATACGAAAACACAACACCCCTCCCAGAAACAAGAGTCCCCAAGAGGGGTACCCAACCACTCTTCCACCTTCTCCCTACTCTCCAATCTTATTCCAGAATCTACCTTACATTCTAGGTGAACAGAAAGATTGGTGAGGGGAGTTAGAAGCAGAATGGATTAGTTGGGTTACACAGATCCAGCTAGAAGCCAGGAAGAGAGAGAGACCAACAGACAAAGCTCAGACACAGAGTGTCTTATCTATGTTTATGTCCTTGCTTTTAATCATCTCAGTAAACCTATGAGTGAATGGACATCACTATTGTTTTCTTTTCACAGCCTATAAACTATTTTTTCTCATTAAAATATTCCAATTAGCCTCAAACCAGCACATGTGCCCAAAGTCTATCACCTATTATCTTAACAGTATTCTGATTTGCATTTGTCCAAAAGACTTATGCCAGAGCAATTTTACTATTTTTCTAAACTACAGCTTGCTGCCCAGCAAAGCTTTAGAGCATTTATGTGTCACTTTGTTGCAAAGACCCAAAAATTTTTTTCTGAAAGTCAGTTAATTGATCCTTCAGTAATACTCACATGGCACCTGAACTTTGAGCTGTTGAAACCTGCTTACCAACAGTTCACTCATCTGGGTGCATTTTATCAAAAATCTTGACAGCTTTTGCTGAAATTTCTCACAACAAAAGTGGAAGCGATGACAAACCACAGAGGAGGATTTTAGATGCACCTGCTTTTATAGCTGAACCAGCTTCACCTTATAAACAGCTCCAGATTGCAGTAGTGGAAAGAATGGAGAGACAGGGATGGGATTAATTGAGGGGCTGGCCAATGAGGCAGACCTCATGCAAAACCTTAAATGAGGTTAACAGGGGAGAAGACAATTATTAATTGCCTTAAAAGAAGGTTGAGATTCTGTTATCCCCAGCCGTGCTAACTGATGCATCGCAGACCTGACAAGAGGAAAGATTCCCTACCAGCAGCTCCTGTAGAAGTAGCAGAATTTTGCTCAGCAGTGGTGTTTAAAATTGAAGGAAGTAGTTCGTTCCAGTGACCTGAAGTCAACAGAATATAAAATCTGTGTTGTTTCTTTTTGTGCCAAGGTAGGAGAACCAACAATTGTGAGAGGAAGCTATGTTCCCTCACACCTTTCCTGCCTGCTTTCTGAAGGCCTATCTTCCACCCTGCTGGGTGCAGCCTGCCAGCTTTTATTTATGTTGGTTTTCCCTAATAATTATTATTAGTGTTGGTTTTGGTGTCCTCTCCACTGTTACTTTTTTTACAGGACTTGCCCCTTCTATGTTGTGAAATGTGGATTAAAGCAGACTGGCACATTGTGGTGTTCCAAAAGCCATGGTGGCACCTGCCATAGATGATCTGCTCCAGGTTATTTTTGTCATGTTTGTGTTTCTCAGAAATCCATGTCAGCCACCCAGAAAGGAAGAAATGTGGTGCCTGCCACTGCAAAGGTTGTGTCTGGTCCCCTCTGACATGGTGGTGTTCGCTGCCAACCTCTGCTCCAGGGGCCTGGGGCTGCAGCCTCACAGTCGGGTGTAAAGCCTTAATGTAAACTGCATAAATCTCTGCCACACTTGTTGCTGCCTCTCCCTTCTCTGGAGAAATTAATGTGCTTACCAGATGGTTAAAACACAAGCAACACATGAACACCATGCTGTCAAAATATCTAGCTGATGTATTACACACCCATGTCAGAAAGTTTGTGTTTAGGCAGACTGCAAAACTGAGAGCAATCATGTTGATACTCAGAGGGCTGGAGCACCTCTGCTACGAGGACAGACTGAAAGAGTTGGGGCTGTTCAGTCTGGAGAAGAGGAGGCTCCCAGGTGACCTTCTTGTGGCCTTCCAGTATCTGAAGGGGGCCTAAAAAAAGCTGGGGAGGGACTTTTTAGGCTATCAGGTAGTGACAGGACTCGGGGAATGGAGCAAAGCTGGAGGTGGGGAGATTCAGATTGAACTGATCAATCCCAAACTGCAAGATGTTCACAACATAAATGGGAATTCTGTAACCAGAGCCTTTCTGAACTTGCAATGTGCTGTTTTCTGATCTTGCCTTCTAGAAATGTGTTTATGAAAGCTTTCTACTTCTCCCTCAGCGATGCCAGGAGGGCACATTATCTGCTTCCTGCTGTAAATCATCAGAACCTTTCTTTTTCTCTGCTGTACAGCTGTGAAAGTGAGAATGAGTTAAAGAAGTGAAAGCAATTTGTTCTGCAGGAGATATTAAATAAAGGGTGCCTAGAGGATTCTTCGTACCATGTTAAGATGGAGCTGAAATGGAATGACATGAAAGAGCATTAAGCAAAGCAAAGTAAGCACAGCAGCAAATTTCTTTCTTGTTTCAGGTCTGTGATACATTTTCCTACTTTGGATGATTAAATAGCAGGGTCTAAAGCAACACCTCTGCTGGCTTTGCCAAGCGAGCATGAGACCTGGGGAAAGTCAGCAGTGATCTGTGTTCAGAGAGATCAAAGATTGCAACAAGGATTGCAGGCCATCAAGAGGAGATCCAGGGCAGCTGCTCTTCACTACTCTTTCTTTTGAAAGTGGCAACACAGCAAAAACAACTTTCTAGATTCCTTGCTTTGCCTTCACTAGGGATCTGGAGGCCCCTGTCACTGTCAGTTTCTGAAACTGTAGGAATCGAGAATCAAAGTGCAAGACTAAATAAGACTGGCAAAGCCTAACCTGGTGCTCATATGGCAATGGCGGAGTTCAGGAACTGTGCTGGTGCTTGAGATACTGCTGAACACACTGTTAAGCAATTAATTTTTAAATGAATTATTGGAAACAGGAGATCTCTGCTCTGGAAACATTCTGAAGATTTGGAAAACAGGATCATGAGAGTCACCATTTTCATTAACCAAGCAGTGAGGGGTTTGTTTTTATCATCTCTCATAACAAGTTTAACAGTGCTTACGTTTTCCTCATTGCTACCAAATACCTAGCAAAATCCAGGGCCTTATACAACATTGCACAGTTCAAGTGCAATGCCTCATACCAGGACAAATAAGGTCATTAGTAAGCTGAATTACCATCCCCATTTACTGCCTTCTTGCCCTGGCCCCCCTCCCTCACTGTTGCTATCTGCATTTCACCCCCATGGGAAAATCTCCTTTAATTCCCTTCTAGATTTCAACTCATGTGCTCATTTGGCACTAGGCTGGGTAAGAATGGTAACTGCTGTGGTCCAGTAATGTGCTTGAGGAACAGGAGCCTTTTGCTGGATCCCAGTGGCTCTCTGTGCAACTCTGGTGCTGCATGCTGGGCTAGGCATCCCACAAATCAGAGCAGGATTCAACATCTTCATGGTACTTGCCCTAAATTAAAATGCTGATTGAGTGGAGTTTCCCTTATTCTGCAGTTCTTTACAGTCTGTAAAGAAAGGATCAGCTTCCTTAAGTGTGGATGCCCAAAAGATAATGTTTGCTTGGGGAACAGCACGCATGGTGTTAGAATAGAATAGAATAGAATAGAATAGAATAGAATAGAATAGAATAGAATAGAATAGAATAGAATAGAATAGAATAGAATAGAATAGAATAGAATAGAATAGAATAGAATAGAATAGAATAGAATAGAATAGAATAGAATAGAATAGAATAGAATAAGCCAGGTTGCAAGAGACCTCCAAGCTCGTCCAGTCCAACCTATCACCCAGCCCTATCCAATGGCACTAAGTGCCCCATCCAGTCTACCCCTTCTTATTTTTCTCATTCCATTCATCATGGGTAAGAAATCGCTGCCCATCACTTTATGCCTTGCAGTGACAGACTTGCTAAACTGAATGGCCTGTAGCTGCCCTCTACAGCTGAACAGCTGCCCATTACTGCCTGTTGGAACCAGAGCTTTTCCTCACCCAGCAACTGTTGTTGTGATGTAAAGTAGTCTGATCCGGCACTGCCACCCCAGTTAGCAGAATAAATCATAACAACTCTTAAGGTGAGCAGCATTGTGTACAAAGAAGGCTTTGAAGTGTAAATATATTGGATTTTCAGCGTCTGCATAAAATAAACAATGCCTTTGAAGGCTTTATCACAGCAGTGTGTGTGCGCATTAACTCAAACTGTCTCTCTCGCCAGTGTTTAGAGCATGTACTCCACTCCTTTCAAACACTTGTTTTAATTTCCTCTCGCTCTTTGGGAAGGAAATTAAGTTTGGTTGGCTCCCTCCAAGGAATAAATGTGAGAAGTTATTCTGGTTTCCCTGAACTGAGCAAGACTTGAAACAGCAGTCTCTTTGGCAGGGCAGAGTTATCATGTGAAAGGCTGCCAGAGATAAAGCCTACGAAACAAAACAGCCTACCCCCAAACCTCAGCATGGTATTTTTTTCACTGTTCACAATAGGAGGATGGTATTTCAGAAGAAAAGCACTATACCTCAGACACTTGCTATCAAAGAAACACACAGAATAGCTGAGAGTTAACATCTGTGTAATGGAGACCAGATAATAGCAGCAATTCCTCTGGAGAGGCTTCCAAGCACCTTGCATCTTTTCTCTCCTGCGCATCATATTCCCACCGACTGCATGTTGGCTCCAAACTGCTGCAGGCTGATTTCAGAAGTCCAGAATGATCTCACATCAGGTTGTGTGCATCTATCAAACTTTGATGACATGTCTCAGAGGGCTTTCTGTTTTGTTTTTTTTTTTGTTGCTTTGTTTTTTTAAAAACAGATGACAGCAGTAACAGAAAGGTTATGGGAACCTTACATTACTTTGTATTAATATCCTACTAATAATTTACTCTTGGTGCTTGTCTCTCCCCTGCAACTCATCTCATAAACATCCTTTAGAAATCTTCTGTTTCTTCTTTAATATTCTTTAGCTGGGAATTATCCCACCATATTTGCCTCATGTCTTTCAGGTCTGATGCGTCTTTTCTCTGAAAAAAAAATGGATGCCTGATGCAGGTTTTAAAAGAAAGAGCCATTTTAACTTTCTGAGGCAGGTTTCCACAGCACACTGTCTCCTGTTACACTTTGCTAGGCTAGTGGAGTGATTCATTTAATGATGTGTGATTAGAGTTTTTCCCTCCTCCTGAGTACTCAGGTAGAATATTTCATCTCAGAAAGCTGACCTTTTGCAAACCGCTGGCAAAACAGATCCCTTATGAGAAGTGTCTCATGCGTGCAGTCACCAAGGTTAAAAAGGAAAGTAGTGAAAAATAACCACCTAGTGCAGTTTTATCACTTCTGTCCCCTAGCACCCTGACACTCTGCACCAAGTCAGAGAATACAGCCCCGCAATGACTGACTCTCAGGCAGGTACTATGAAGTCTTAGAGGCAGTTTAGTAGAGAGAAGCCATCACAGTGAGAAGCTATCAGCTTCCTGAAGGCAGCTGGCTGCATCAGCCCTCTGACACAGCCTGATTTGAGAAGTTTGTTCATCTGCAAGGGTCACTGTGCTGCTTTGAGCTAATTGAAATTTTTTAATGAGATTATTGGCTGTGAAAAGACAACTATCTGATGTCTGTTTCACTCATAGGTTTGCTGAGACATATAAAAACAAGAACACAAATATAGATAAGGGAGTCTCCTCCTCGCTTCTGCCCTATTAACTGTTTCTGCCTGCCCCTGCACATAACCCAACTAATCACTTTGCTTCTAACCCCCCTTGCCTATTCTTCCAGCTCACCTTGCATGTAAGGCAGAGTCTGGGATGAGGAGGGAAATGGAAAAAATGTGGAAGGTGTTTGGGAGCCCCTCCTGGGCACTTTGACTACTAGGAGGGATATTGTGTTTCTGTATTACTTTTAACTTGCATATTGCTGTATGTAGCTGTAGATGTTTGTAATATATTGTAAATATCTGCTCGTACACTGTGCTAAGCTGTGAATATAAAGCTTCATTCCTTAACTTCCAGCTGGCTGAGTCTAGTCTGGGTGAATTCATTGGGGTGAGGGGGCAGCTGATGCCCAGAACCACTAGTCACTATCATATGAAGGTGAAAGTGTTTAGCAGCAAACCACTATCTTTAGGTTAGAAACCAGCAAAGCTGTATGTCAGGAGTAGAACAGACTCCTCTGAGTCTCTCATACTACACACCCCTCCAATTTGGCCCCTTATTTAGCGTTACGAATCTGCATGCTGCATTGCTCCTTCAGCCTTTGTTACTCTGCCTAATTAGGTCAGTGAGAAGGAATCTAAAACCGGTTTGCACTTTACATGTGCGTGTCGGAAGAGCAAAGGGCTGTGTGTGGGTAAGCTCATGAGGCAAGCTGGAATGGAAGCGGCTCCGTGTCTTAATAAAATAGGCTATTTCCATGCTATTTGCGGGGGTTTCCTATCCAGCGTGGCCTGCAGGGGGCATCAAAAGAATTCGGTGGACGCAGCATCCTTTTCTGGCTATCGATAGCGACCCTTAAATGAAGCATTTTCACCATTAAACGAAAACACACTTCATCAAAGAGAGGATGACAATTCGCTGCAGTGCTTCTGTCTACTTGGTAAAGAAAGTGGATCTCAAAATGCATTCATCCTCCAAAGACTTGCTACCAGAAGAGACTTTCACAGAAGGCTATGGGAAAGGGAACTTCTAAATGTTTCAGTTGCTATCGAGAACAGTATTTAGAAGGTTTTTAAAGCTTCTGGGAAATAAAGCAGAGTATTTCAGAAAGTCCTGCTTTTTTCTTTACATTGAAACAGGCTCCCTTTGGGTACTAAAGAGGATCACCATTTGAGTGGAGTCCTAGTTGCCAGTTTTGTAGCATTTATAAGGAAGAAAACAGCACTGCTGGTACCATTCACTTTTCTTTGCTGCATGGTGTGTGCAAGTGGAGTGAATTTGACTAAGAACAGTTGAAACTTTTTTTTCCTCCTTAATCTTCACTATTAGAAGTTACTATGAAGAAGTTACTGCTTTTAGTGCTAATTGTTCTCATTAAGAAATCTCTCTGGCACAATAAATTGTCTGTAATGCCTGTAATACAAATTATTAAATGAAAGAAAACAGGAATTGGATAGGGCTGGGTGATAGGTTGGACTGGATGATCTTGGAGGTCTCTTCCAACCTGGCCTATTCTATTCTATTCTATTCTATTCTATTCTATTCTGTTCTGTTCTGTTCTGTTCTGTTCTGTTCTGTTCTAAACAGGAATCTTAATGGAAAAATAAAGGTGGATAGTTCATGATTCAAAATGGTAAAGAAAAAAAGAAAACAAAACCTTGCCTCATTATTCATCTTCATAGTACCTGGTTCCCACAAACAAGATCTGGAATAGATTATCCCTGGCAACGCAGATAGATAAATAAATAAACAAATAAATCTTCATAATGGTTGTCTGGTTTATGTCTTTAAGGTCTTCTCCTACCACCTTGGTATAAATCCCTCCTGTTTTCTGAAAAAAAGTGAAAAAAGACAATAAACCTATCTGCTGTTTTACTTGCAAGCATCTGCCATGACCTTTTCCTTTAGAAAAACACACTGTGTAAAACATCCTCTTGTGGACCTGGAGGCTGAATCTTTGCAGGCCTGTTTGAAAGGCTTGCAGAACAAAGCTATGATTCTGGAGTGTTTGTTTTCATCAGAAAGGATGCCTTGCATCAACTAGCAAGATCTGTTCGGTTTCTTTCATTCCAAGCTGAAGCAGATAGTCACCTGTGTTTTTTGGGGCTTTATTGGTGTTTTGAGGAACAAAATCTCCCAGTGGATGGATTGAATTTCCTGTATTAGGTGTATTTACGTTCCTCTAGATCTGCTGTCTGCTTGCATCTCTGGGCAGTGAGATGTCATCCAAAGGGGAGGCTGAACACTGAATGAAATGGGTCAGAAGTATTGGGCTGCATGGGGACAGGATTTGGAGCCCCCCAGCACTATCATATGTTCAGGTAGGTTTACAATGTGACTCTTCTCCATTAACAAATGTTTTACTTGCTTCTTTAATTAACAGATGTCTTCATTTTAATGCACCTATTCTTAAAGGGTCCCAAGGATTCTTTCATCTATTAGTTTCCCCCCTTGGATTTTGTTGCAGATTCTGGCTGACCTTCTGTGTGGCTATTCACTGTGGGCACGTCACTCCTCTGCTCTTGCATGACATATGAAGAGAAGCTAATTCAAAGCGTTCATTGTTTATGACTGGGGTTTTTTTAGTTCTTTTTAGCTTCAGGCATTTAGAGCTAGGGAACAGCTAATCAAAGGCTAGTGCAGAAAAACTGATTTCAGTTGTCTCTTTATAGGTTTCATATTTTTTTCCCGGGGCATCTTCCCCCCTTTCTAATACAGTCCCCTTCCACAGAAGTGATAGGAAAGAAAAAGCAAGTTTAAAATGTCCAGAAAGGCATGTCTAGCTAAAGGAAATTAAGGGCTGGTGGGTAATTTTTAGCTGTAGCCTCCCTCCCCCTATCTCTTAGATGTTTCTTCACTCAGTCGTCGCTGATGGTTGCCTCCAGGACAAACAAACTTTTTGCATCCATAACCTCAGGACTGTTCTCTCCAACCTCTAATATGTTTATTGCTTACTTGTAACCAGGGAGGTAAACATAGCACTTCAGAAAGAAAACAGCCTTCTTTTTGGCCAGGGCTTAAGCCAAAGTCAGCTACACTTCCCTCTTTATGTCTTCTTGAAAGGAGAGATCTCTTTTCCTTCCACAGTACTGTTCGGAGCTTCACCAGATGAAACCTGTCATATGGCATTTCCGCTGAGGCTGAGTGATATCTGTTGGCTGGCTACAGAATTAAGAAAACAGAACTTAGCTGAACTTTAATGCTTGCATAAACACCATGCAGATTTCCTTCAAATGAGCCAGGAAATTCTAAATATCATCTCATGGCAAAAAAAAAAACAAACCTGTGGTCTCCAAAGGTCAGTTTAGAAATGTTGTGCCCTGTGATGTCCTTTAGCATTGGCTGCATCTTCCAGAAGCTCTGTGAATTCTGGGTGAGATGGCTGCTCGGGCTGAAGTTATATATTCCACACCAAGTAAGGAGACAGTTGGGTCTTTTAACGTGCCATAAACCTATCAAAATGAGTTTTCTTATGATAAGAACACCAATTCAGACAATTGTGTCCTGCAAAGGCTATGTGAAACCCTGCTGTGTATTTCAAGTCAATGTACTTTAGACAGTGTTGATAAATTGGGTGATGATTTCCTATATAAGTCTGATTTATTTTTTAATTTGTAATCCAGTACATTTTCCCTCTTCTTCCAGCCATTTCTGTACTACCAGAAAAAATGATTTCTATGCTACTGAAGAAATGACTCTGGATAACACTGCCCTCAGTCCCTGGAAACTATCTTACTTTATAATTACTTGGGAGCTAAAGAAATAAATCTTCATTGCCTTACACTCAGTGACAGAGACCAGTGAGCAGAATGATGAAAAGCAGGATTTAGGAGCATCCTGTGGGAAAGAGGAGTAAGAAACTTTTTTGTTGTTGTAGATCCTATATTCTGTCTCTTAGGTGGATATGAAATATTTGGAGTTGGCTTCCTAAAGTTTTTGGTTGGCATATTCCACTTTTGTTACCAGAGTTGCAAAAGATCATCTGACTAAAGGATGGATGTAAATTCGCTGTGTACCTCACAGGGAGAGCAGCCAGATGCATCCTTCTAATTTACACACATTCCTCCCCAATTCCTGCAGAAAATTGCTGGAGAGAAGCAGTCTATCATGGGATGCTACCATTAGTGTGAAAGCACAGGTGATAAATTGTTAACCAACTTCCCCAAACTTACTATAGATAAATTTTAGATAAATCTTTGCTTTGTTTTCTGTTATACACTGGATTTATACTTTAAGATTAGAGACCTGACTGGAAATAAATTTTTGGGTTTTGTTTTTTTTTTTTTAATTTTTGTTCCTTCATGGTCTGTGTTATTAGAGTAAGTTCATGAAACTGTCATTGGAGATTTTTCAGTATTTTCAGAATTTCATCAGGTTCCTGTTTCAGTGGAACAGGCAACAGCTCCTGCTGATAGACAAGCTTGCACTCTGAAACTTGGACTTCTAAATCTAGGCTCCCAGTTGGATTCAGAAATATGTAAATTACCCTGTAACCAAGTCCTAGAGTCCATCTGGAAGCTTGCAGTGTGTTGCTAGACATTATATTTGGAAATAATTCTCCATTTAAATGTCTGGGAGGTTTTTTCCCCTATCCAGGCTGGATATGATGACGAAGTTCTTTACAGTGAGAGTGATTGGCATTGGAATGGGCTGCCCAGGAAGGTGGTGGAGTCCCCATCCCTGCAGGTGTTCAAGCAAAGCCTGGATGGGTCACTTAGTGCCATGGTCCACTTGATTGGATAGGGCTGGGTGATAGATTGGACTGGATGATCTTGGAGGTCTCTCCCAGCCCGTTTGATTCTGTGAAACGCTGGAGCACCTGAGGTTAATGGCAAAATGTAATTTATGAGATTAGAGCCAAGTGTTCATCCCTGGTCTAAATAGATCTGTATCACCACACAGCTATAAGACTAGTTGTACCATGTCAGGCTGACACTGCTCAGTCTATGGCCCTGCTTGTGGCAGTCAGGTACTATTAACAACGGCAAAAGAAAATAACAACAGGACAAGCAATCTAGAGCTCAGAAGGTTGATGAATTAGTTTGAGTATTTAACACTGATTTGACAAAATAACAAAGTAACTGAGCCAATAGGTGAGTGCTGCTCCATCTTTCTGTGTGTGCCAGCCAAGGTCTGCTTTGCTGTAGCACAGAAGCAGGCCAAGGTCTCCTCTTCAGCTTCAAACTGCTGGGCATCCAGACAAGGTTGTGTTGTGCTGTAACTGAAGCAGTGGAGACTCCTATGCAGAGAAGCCCTTTGAACTCTCTTTGCAGACCCTGATTATGTAGATAGACAGTACAGAGAAAAGCAGCAACGGTAACCGCTAACATATGTGAAACTGGTCCAGGGATATTGTTTTCATTATAGCTTTGTTCTCTGCAGCCACTCTGACTCTGTGTAAAGTCTCAGGTTCCAGTTTGATTTCTTCATTAGGAAAGCCACTGCCTCAGTAATAACACACAACAGAAAAGGCACAAAACCCCCTGACAATGGTTGGTTTTGTTTAAAAGTGTGAGCGTGGGTTAGTGTCTAACATGAATGCCTGGGACGAATTTTTTCATTATGCTTTGCATTTATGGAAAATACACCAGCCTGTTTTCACAAAAGTTGTTTAACTCAGACAACATAGGCAAGAAAAGACACTGAAACTAATAATGCTCCCTCTTTTTGAACAGAAGTAAAATGCAGGGCACTCTTTGAAAAGAAGCTAAAGCAGGCTGTCGTTCTGCTTGTTCGTCTCCACCACCACAGCCCACCCTTTTATACACTGAGTGTAGAATTGATCTCCTATTTCCTGAAGCAGAAACCTGATCTCATGTTCTTATGAAGCGCTGTCCACCTCCAGATTAAAATGTGATACTTTCCTACATTTGTTGTCATAGGAAATATAAGATAGTTGGGGTTTTGTAGTATTCTTTGTCTCTCTTCAGATTCACAAGAGTGAATAAAACCCAGTTCATGGTTCTTTACTTTTGCCTTAAGCAAATCATGCTTGAACTTATTTTTTGTTTGTGCTTCAGGAGGTATCTTCTCTTCCTGCCTTGGGTAATGAAGTGGAGTTATGGTAATGAAAAAATGCACATAATGCTGGGGGGGGAATCCTTGTCCAAAAGGAAATGATAAGGAATGCTTTAAGGGTAGATTCATTCCATTTTTACTACTAAAAAATTACTCCTCAGTCTCTGCTAGTGGGAACTACACTTCTTTTGATAACAAAAATGTCTTCTTTAGGTCTTGTATAATTATTTTGGTAAATGAGATAGGTGGATTTTGAGGTGATGGTGCAATGTGTAGATTTGGAAGACAAAGAGATCATAGTTTCATAAAAACATAGAAAGGTCCAGGTAGGAAGAGACCTCTAATTGTCATCTAGACCAATTCCATGTCCACAGTCAGCAGGAACATGCTCAACTAGCCCGAGTTGCCCAGAAGCCCACTGAGCCTCACCTTGAATGTCTTCAGGGAAGAGGCCTCAATACCTCCCTGGGCAATCTGTTCCAGTGTTCCACCACCCTCATAGTGAAGAACATGAAGTGTCTCAACTGTATCATAAAACTACCCCTTGGGCTCCCTGTGATGAATAGAGCTGTTCACTGGCCCTGGTACTACTGTCCCGGATGCTCTGCACCTGTTATTCTGCTCAGACATTGACCTTTTTCTTATAGCCATCACCATTATAGACCCTGGTCAAATAGATCTAATATTGTGTGCAGTGATCTAGGAGCTCAGAACCCAGCTGGTATGTCAGGCCACTGTGTTCCTGGATAATGACATAAAAATCATTCAGCAGAAAATACTTTGGAAGGATCACATTTCTGCGTGGTTGGACTGCTCAGTTCCCATTGTAAGTAATGAGATTTTGTTATTCAAAACCCTACAGATGCGTCGACAGCTTTGCCCACAGAATCTAAAGTCCCTTTGGTTATGATATTAAGTATAAATTTTGTGCATTAGGAATTGATTAGGTGAATGCCTCAAAGAAATAAAATAAAGTAAAAAATTTAAGAAGACCAGAAATCCATAGTCACCATATGACAGATGAGTTTAGAAATATTACTAGGCAGTAGAAATATTACTAAGTGAGAAATGCAACAGCCCTAACACACAGCAGACCAGGTAATCTCATTTTACATCTCATTGAATCAATTCTTTAGTGCTCCCTCCCATCTTAGAATAGGACATCTACACTTACTCTCAGGTACTAGATTCACAGCTCTAATTCTATCTCCCAGGTTATGATCATCTTCAAAGGATTTGCTTATGGACATGGATGGTATAAGCTTTACCTTTTCTTTATTTCTCTATCATTTTCTTTTTACAGTTAAGTAGACTCCTTTGCCCTGCTTCAATAAAAGTCACTTTGCAAATTATTTTCTAATATCATAAAGCCTCTAGCAGCTGTCAAAAAGTTCAGATGCCATCAAACCAATTATCTGTTTTTTTGTCCAATATGAAGTGTCTAACGTGCACATTTTTGTTAGTTATCAAAAGCAAAGAAAATTATCTTTGAGAAGCAAAAGATCCTTTCACCAGTGTGCTGGTTTGAGGCTAGTTGGAGTATTTTAATGAGAAAGAATAGTTTATAGGCTGTGAAAAGAAAACAATGATGGTGGCTACTTTGCTCATAGGTTTACTGAGATGTATAAGAGCAAGGACATGAACACAGATAAGTCAGTTGCTCTCTGTCTGTGGAGTCTCTCTCTCCTTGGCTTCTGGATCTGTGTAGCCCAACTAATCAATTCTGCTTCTAACCCCCTGGCTGAACCTTCTAATTCACCTTACAGATTCTGGGATAAGGTTGGAGGGTGGGGAGAATGTGGAAGGGTTGTTGGGAACCCCTCTTGGGCACTCTGATTTCTGGGAGGAGTGTTGTGTTTCTGTAACACTTTTAACTTGTATATTTCTGTATATAGCTATAAATATCTGTAATACATTGTAAACATCTGCTTGTATATTGTGCTAAGCTGTGAATAGAAAGCTTCATTCCTTAACTTCCAGCCTTCTGAGTCTAATCTGGGTGAATTCAAAAGGGGAGGGGGGAGGGCAGGTAACTCCCAAACCATCACAACCATGAAGCAGCTTCAGATGTAGAATATCCATCTGAAAGGTGTTGGCTCCAGAGTCCCCTCCCCAAAGGGCTCATAGGAAAAGAAGTGGAGGGGTACATCCAGCAGCTGGCTGAGCAGGTCCTTAAATATATCCAGCAGAAGCAGAGAGATGCCTCTGGAGTCCATGCTGATGGGCCTTTAGCCTTCTGCAATTAAAACCAGCTGAGTGGCTGGGAGTCAGAAAGGGGCAGATGGGAGGTCAGGAGCCATCTGCAAAGGTGTCCTTCAAAGCGGCGCCAAGGCGGGAGAGGCAAACGAAGGGAAAGGAAGAGCTGGCCGCAGCGTTTGCTTTGGCCTAATTTCAAACAGAGCTCCTCTAGACTCTGTTTATACAATCCTGTCTTTCATGGCCTCTTTTAATTTCTTTAACTAAGGGTCTGCAAGCCCTGAAGCTTTCGAATTATCCCATGGAAATCAGAAGAAACACAGCCTAGATTGCTGGTGCAGAGTCAACCCCACATGCTGTATAAATTCCACATTCAGAAGCAGCAGGTCTGCTGTAAGGCGCAGCCAAGTAGGGGCTGCAAGGAAGCACTGCACTCTCTGATGGACACCAGGTCATAGCTGCCAAAAGGGTTACGGTGCACACATTTTCTAAGCACAAAGTAATGTGCTCCAAATGAATTGCAGCAAATGCTACTTTTATAATCTTACCATTCATATGTCTAAAGTGTAACTTTGCTTTTTGATAACTATTTGCACATTGTGTATAGAAGTGTTGCCCTTCCCTTGTAGCTGGGATATTATGTGTTTAATACTTAGGAAAGCATCCCTCATTAGCATTTGCCCAAAAAGTAATAAGCTAAGACTAATGTTATACTTTAAAAGAAAAAAAAAATTAGAATCATAGGATCAGTCAAGGTTGGAAGGGACCACAAGGATCATCTAGTTCCAACCCCCCTGCCATGCCCAGGGACACCCCATCCTAGATCAGGCTGCCCACAGCCTCATCCAGCCTGGCCTTAAACATCTCCAGGGATGTGGCCCCAACCACTTCCCTGGGCAACCCATTCTAGCCTCTCACCACTCTCATACTGAAGATTGGATCTGTTGCTTAGCTGAGTATTTTCTACTGCAATGCTAACACGGCTAAGGATAGTCCAATACGAGCCCTGCAGGGATTTGCTGTTCATATGCATGTATAAGCCTTCTCTTAGCCCTCTTTTTGGGGATGGAAATAAAAGCAGAGATGCCTTTGAAAAACATTAAGCCTCAAGTCTTTTGAACTAAAGCCCAAAATGAGAAACTTTCTGAGAACACCTTAGCCTGAGCATGAATTCAAGGATTATCAAGTGGAGGTTAAGAAATGTCATGAAGTACTAAAGATCTAAATATTTAAAATTGAATTGCACCCAGAAGCTAATCAGAATCTAGTGCTAAGGGGGAAATTAAGAAAAATCCATTATTTGTGGAAAAGCAGAGTATTTCAGTTCAAACTGAGTTTTCTCTGCTGCCAAGTGTAGTCCTTAGTTCTCTGTAGAACATGAAAGATAAAGAGGAGTGTCCAATGATGTAAGTAAATGCAAATAGTTACAAATATTAACAGACCTGTTCCACACGGCACAAATAATCCTGAATTTACTTCCACAGAGAATAGATAACCTTTGACTCTTCCCTATTATATAGCTACTCTGTGACTTTGAAACTGCTTAAAAAGTATTACAATTCCTTCTCAGTGTGGGGGAGCAGATTGTTCTATATTATGAAAGCATTCTCTTCTTTTGCTGTAGTTTGGTACAAGAAATGCAAAATCATTTAATATAGATATGCCTGGAATGAGATTCAAATTTGAACTTCATCAGAAAATTCACTAGGAAAAAAATCTGAGCTGAAGAAAATCTTAATTATAGAGTTTGTACTTTAAAACCAGACATCCCTCTGCTTTTGAAGCAGTAGCTTATCCAGTTATTATCAGGTTGGTTATACAATCATAAAAGCTGTCTTCCTTCCCTCTCTAAGAATGTTCTAGAATATAGCAACTTCTATAATTTTACTGTCAGGCAAGCTCACAGTATGATACAGATGACCTTGCTATGCCCCTCAGTATACACAGAAAAAAACAACCAAACAAGAAAAACAGCCAACAAAACCCCAAAACAAAACAAAAAAACCAAAACCAAACAACAACCTGTAGATAGAGGTCTTATTCTCATACCAGCACTAGGAAATAGCCTAAATGCAGCTAGTGTAAAATTCAGTTTATCCTTGCCATCTCTTCATGCATTTCACTGTATGTTGATTCAAGTGTAGGAGCAGCTGAAATGATTTCAAAGACACTACTCATACATATAATGCTTGGCTTATGTACTCATTTAGGTAAAAGATTAGACTAGAAGACACCTTTAGTAAGGAGATTTTGAAACAGTAATGAGCTTCTTGGTAGCTCTTGTGTTCAAGCTCAATCACGTTTTGAGCCAGGGCTTTGCCTCTAGCTGGAGAGGAATTCCCTTTCCACAGAGATGAGAAACAGAACAGTTTAACTGCGAGGCTGCAGCTTCACCTCTCCTCCGCTTTAGTTTCTGTCGAGACACTTCCCATTATAGTAGGGGTTATTTGAGGATTGCTGCGGACTCACAAATTCTATGAACAAGCTTAAATGATAAGGATTATGGCCTGCTCTTGCTGCCTGGAGTCAAACTGTTGAAAATTGCTGCTGAGTGCTTTTTGGCGTTTGGATATGAGACTAGAAACTGAAATGTGGTATCTGATTCTACTCCCCATAACTGGTGTAAGCTCTTCTAGAGCCAGGATCCTTCTGAATCCTCACTATAACAAGCCAAAATATTTGATAATAGTGTATTTGATAAGTGTCTCAGCTCCATGTAAATACTCCATTTAAAAAAGACTGCTTGCCACTGATATTAGAGGTACCATTTGTTGATTACTGGTGTATTTAAGTCTGTCAGAAGATGTTTATACACTCTCTGGAATTATGTAAAAAGAGGAAACTGATTCTTAAAAGTGTCTTAATTACACGTGCTGCATCTGGGAGGAGAACAGATACTTGCTACAACTGATGGTCTTTTTTAATATAAATGGTTGATTTTAAAATATAACTGCCTCTCCAACTCTGCTTGCTTTGCCACAAAGAGAGAGCTAAAAGATGAAATTTCTAATTTGCAGCTCAAATGGTTGGTCTGTTTTGTGTAAAATAAGTTTTTACATCCTGTCATACAGTCCAAAAGCAAAGCCTTGGATCTGACCTTGTGAGCTCGGAGCACAAATGGCCAGAAATATTCTAAAACACTCTTGGGATTAAGTTTGATACAATTAGCCTGGCATGCATAAAATGTAGATTTAACTAGTTGCTCACTCCCTCTCTCACAGAGCAGGAGCAAAGACAGGCTATGTATGACAGCTTTGCTTCCCTGGGGTATTTTTTCTTGGGAGAAAGTGGGATTACAGCTGTGGTATCTGAAGTATGACTGCTTTGCAAAGAAAATCTTATTCCACTTTCTCTTCTGTTAGAAAAGTTGTTGTCCTCCAGAGTTTGGGAGGTGTTTGTGTTACTTTGCTGCTGCTGTTTCTAACTCTCCTGACTGCAATATGATGAACTGTGAGAAGGAACTTTGAAGCGCTTGATAGAGATTTCAAAAACCAGGAGAGAGATTATTTATTGCTTTAATTTTCATAATATGAATCTCTGCATCACAATGTCTTGCATAGATTCTGACTGGGTTGTTTTTATTCTGCTTACAACAAATTTCCCAGTGACTTCCCCTCACAACAACAGGAGCCTGAAGACTGGAGTGATTTTGCAAACTTTTCATTGCTCCCAGAACTGAATAAATTCACCCATGTGAGAAACCACACTTTCCACAATTGGGACTCTAGTTGCATAGCTTTTAACTCAAAACATGATGAAAACAATAAGGCCTTGTTAGCTGCATTAATGCATATGAGACCTTTTAACCACCTAGTCTCTCGTCTTGTTTCTGTGCAGAACTAAGTTTCCCTGCTGCTTATATGCTGCCTATATCCCATTTCCTGACCATCCACAAATCACTTATTCAGACATCAGGAAGGTCCTACAAATGGTTACTGCTGTAATACAGGGAATGGATCAAAGATAAGGTATTGGTTTTGCTAGGTCTGGTAACCTGCTCTCTTTGTAGTTAGGAAACAACAAACTCTTCAGTGTTATATTAATTATATTTCTGGAAATGTTCCTGAAAGAGAGCAACCCCAGCAAATCAATAAATGGAAGTTGCAGCCCTGAGGATTTTGAGGGAAATATCTGGAAAACGAGTTTATAGTTCTTAGGGAGAAAGAAGAGAATAAAATAAAACCTCCACCAAATATCTGAACACTGACCAGACTCGGTTGTAGTCAAGCAACCACTAAGGTACCCAAAACTACAGCTGGATTTACAATACAACTCGCTGTAATTCACTGTGTGGGATATGTGAAGGAATGTCCTGTAATAACTGCTGTGATGGGTCCTGGGGCCCTCTGCTCTTTCACCAGGGCACAAGCAGTTGTGGGTGAAGTGCATGCCCAGTGTTTTTTTCTTTTGGCATTTGAAATTACATCAGAAAATGTCCACAACATTTTCTGACAGAAGCACTGCTTGTTGCACAGCTCTGCTTGCAAACAATGATGTTTTGCTTGGAGGATCTAATATAAATAAGGTAGCTTCGTTTTTAGGTGAAACCTTATACCTTCAGAGGTGTCCGAGACACCAGAAAAGCTGCAGTGATAACCTTGGCCTGGTGAAATGAGGGCAGGGATACAGGGAGGCTGTAAGAATGTTGACCACAGCAGCCTGAACCATCGAGTGTGGAGAGTGTAGCAGGACTCAGATCACATTAAGGTGAGATAAACACACCAAAACCATCCCCTAAACTCAGATGTCTGATGCACCTGTCCAAATACAGTGGTTGCTCTCTGCTCTTCATTCAGAGATGTGAAGGATCAGGCTCATCTAGAAGGTGCTTTGTTTCTGGGATAAGTGTGTTCCTCACACACACCTCACAAACAGTTGTCTGTATTTATGCATCTGGTCCAAGAGAGGTTACTCAACGTCCTGTGAGGCAGACAGTAGTTCTTTAACACATTGGTCACGGTTTCTGTTTTTGCAAGTTACAGAATTGCAGTTGTATGTAACAGCAGCAGTCACTCTCCAAGAATAAACTGGCTAATGCAATTTTACTGGAGGTTTTGTTTTGCAGAGGGTTCTTCCAGCAGCTGCTCCAGATGATGGTCTTGCTGTAAAGCTATTACACTTTGCCATTGGCAGTGTGGGTACCCTGAAGATTTTCTGGCTTCTCCTTAATTGAACAGAAGAAACTAATTTTAATTTTAAAAAATATAATTAGTTTGACTTCCTCTACCAGGAATTCTGTAATTGATACTATGAATAAATTATGGAAGGCAATTGTGAGGGTTCTTAATTATAAAGCTTCTTAGCTGCACAGTTTTTGTGCTGATGAGTGATATATGTTTTGTCCTCTAAAATGAAGTATAATCCTTGTTGTCAAGCATATCTTGCATGCTGCAAGCTTGAAGCAGGGGGCTGAATCTAACACACAGATTCTGCCTAAGTACTTGCTGAGGCGGGTATCTCACAGCTTACCTGTGCAGAATGCAAATTCAAAGTGAAGTAACTGGTCCAGGCTCGTCCAAAAGCCAGAAGGGTTTTAATTTAGTGGTTGCAATTAGCTTAAGCCCTGTGCAATGTGCTTTGTTTTTAACATGTGTCTGAACTGATTTTGAGCCATTGTCATGCTTTTCAGGTACAGAGCGTGCTTCTTTCTCTCCAAACAAATTATTTGCTAAGAAGTAATTCAGCCACATCTGATTTTCCTCATCTATGTACCAAATTGTGTTTGCAAGCATCTCATTAAGCACAAATGACATTGCATATGTGCCCCCAGCTTCTAGAGAAGACTTTAGAATATGGCTAGACTGGCAGTTATTTGGGGCAAAATCAAACAAGAAGAAATAAATCTCTTGGATGAAATGCAATCCTAGTTACTAAAAATGTCTTTGATCTGAATAACAATCTAGATGTATAAACATCTCATTTAGTAAAAAATGAGTGGACTTTCATGCATTGGCTGCCTCTAGGAAATGTGGAATGGTTGTGTTTTCCCATTTCTGATGGAGAGGAAGCTACCCTTTCAAAGACTTTTCTTCCCATGCAGCAGATTTCATTTCTTTATCTCATGTGAAATTACCTCTATGTACTTGCTGGACTCAGTAGCTAGAATTGGCATGATAAAATTAGGGAAGCCAGAGGCTATTCAAAACCCCTGCAGCAAAGTGTCCTGGCTTGTCTTTGTATCTCTATACCTAATATCATGAAGAAAAATGAGTGTCTGCTCCCAAAGATCATCCTAGGCAGTGCTGAGAAGGCAATAGCCATCAGGCAGTTCCTCCTGCAGGGCTAGTCCTGGTGCTGGAGTCTGCTGCTCAGCACAGCTAAAAGTCCTGCCTGGGGTTTGTTGACTTCACCATTTACAAGGACTGCAAGCCTTTAATACTCACACCTTTCCCCTACTTGACCAAAAGGTGCTAGAAACCACCATGACTGAGTACTCCCTGCTTCAAGCTCTTCTAAAGCACCAAAGAAGAGCCAGAGCTGGAAAATCCATCCCCCTGCTTTGCAGGAGCAAAGATTTTCTCCTGATACATGTTCTTCAAACAAGTATTCTACCCACAGTTTGTTCTTTGACTTTTAAAATTTAGATGACATGTACTAAAGGTTTCATTTTAAAAACAAAAGGAGGTAGTTTTATTTGAAAGCAGCATTGAACTGCAGTTGAGATTGTGTATAAAGCAGCCATTTCAGATGATTATCAGAATAAGAACTACATCCTCAGGAAGTCCAGGCTAAGATTAAACTTCAAGGAAAGCAAAACAGATAGAGAAGTACACAGTTGAACAACTTTTGCATTGCCTTGGAGCACACTGGTGTAAAGTACTTACAATTCAATGCACTAATTGGGATTGAAGCTCTGCATTGCCCTGATCAGAGCAAAGTGTTCACAGTGGGGCAGCAAACCCAGCTGGAATTAATATGAAAGCTGCGTTTGTGGCTAGTGGCAACAAGCTGCTTTGGAAAATTAGATGCAAGAGGTCTTGTTGGTGAAGCATTATCAATATATGGAACTTTCTGAGGGTGCTGCTGCGTTAGGCAGACTTCTGGCTGGGAAATCTTGCAATGGCTAAATCAGAGTCAGCCCTCTGGAGAGATCAAAAACCTGGTGAACTCCTTGCTGCTTCATCCTCTCAAATCTTGTTAGATTCCACCCTGTTTCAGAAGGGGGGGTTAATTAATTTGTATTATTTTACTGAAGATTAGATGTGAAAAATCTTATTAAAACATTTTCACTGCTTGGACATAGGGCAGGGATTTATTTTTCCCCTCAGGCTGTTTTCTGGTTGTGCTTTGGATGTTAAGAGGTGTTTTATCTCTGTTACTTGAACTTATTCTGTCAAGGTGCCTTTAAGCTAGAAAGAATTTTGGTAGCTTTCTCTCTTGCAGCTTTTTAAGAATTTCATTGCGTTGTTTACAGATTTTTATCAAGTGTTTCTAGAAGATGTTTCATACTGCCACTCTCAAGGAAATATTACACCAACAGGTTTAGGCAGTGATTAAAACATGGCACACAAGCAAACTGGCTGTCTTTCAAGGCTCTCTCACAACTGTGGCTGTATTGTTCATAGTGCAATCAGAAAAAGACCTCAGGAATTAATTCACGTACATTTAATCTTCTCACATTAAATGCTTGACTGTCATTATTTTAATTGAAGAAAATGCTGAATGGTACACTGCGTTTTTCAAGTTCCTGTTACTGGGTGAGGAAGAGAGTTCATGAAACAAAATTAGCATGTCAAACTTTTGCTGTCCATGCACCCTTGATTTTGCTATCCCACAGGTGTAGGAGGAAAGTCCAAAATTCAGGTACTGTGAGCACAAGAGATGGCTTGGTGGTCTGTGATCTGGCAGTGTGAATAGTGTGACTCTTCTGCTTGTCTCCTGAGGACAGGAGGTGCATCATATTCACAGAATCATAGAAGAAGACATATTCTGTGACACACACATAAAACTAGAAGTAGACATGGTATTTGGGGAGCACTGCTTTGTCATCACTTCCTCCCTTGTCACTCATGTTCAAAAGATCTTTTCAGTTTGGAAGCCCCAAGCAGTGTCTTGCACCATGTAGATATTTGTTTGTGTACATTTTCTGTGAATGTGTCCATGCTGCTGGGTTTTCTGTCAAATTCTGGCAGTTCAATTCCGCCATGACCTATGCAGAAATCCTGGGCCATGCTTGAGTGTGCTCAGCCTAGCCTCTTGCTGTGTGTACAGACAGGCAACCAAGACCTCACAGGGTCTAGTAAGGTCTTGGGTGCCTCCAAGCACATTCTCTTCCCCCAGAAGGATGGAATTTTTATAATTCTCTTTGACTTAAACTCTGCCAAAATCTCAATATAAGCAGAATCTAGGTATTTATGATCTTTCAAATGTTCTTTCATTACATTATCACTCAGTCTTGTTCACTGTAAGTCTTGTTAAAATGGAAACACAGAACATGAGCTTAGTGGTTGAAAAGAAGAATGGGGGCAAAATCCATACCCTGCTTTATGGGGTGCTTATCAGTCACAGCAAATGTGTGCTCTGTGCTGAGGCAAAGGAGTGAAAGAGGAAAAAAAAATATAAGTGGTCACACAGGTAGGGCACATGTCCCAGTTTATCTGTTCTAGAAAGCTTAAGATTTTGAAGAAAATATCCTCTTTACTGGGGTTTGAAATAATTAGCAGTGTGTTAGTGTCTTCCACAGGAAATCTGAGGACTGAATCACCTTCAAATAACTTTTTTATGTGTTTCAAATAACTTTTTTATCTGTAGCATTCTCCATGTTAAGATCGTGAACGAGCCATGGACAGTCAGAAGCAATTAATACTTATAAGTCACTTGATTCTTGGACCCATGATTCATCTGGAAGACTTCCTCCTTGATGTTCATAGATGTTACAAGTATGGTTTTTCTGATGTTGGGTTTTGCCTTTTTTTCTGGGGTTGCATTTCTGGTCCTCTTTTATGAAGTGTTTTATAGATTTTCTTTGTGCATCCTTTTCATCACCCAAAGTGTGTTTGATGTGGCTGTGGATATTGGACGCCCTTGATAGCCTATCCAGCTCTGGCTGCTTCAGAGGATCCTCTTGTCATCAGACAAATTCTTCCAGACACTAAAACTGGATTATAAGGAGCAGGAAAAAATATTTAGACTAGCGTAGAAAATGATGTTTGCTCTGATCAGAGTGAGAAATTGGCTTGAAAGTACAGGAATTTCCTGTTGCTACAATATTATATTGGTCCTAAAAGTTTTGCAGGCAGTTGTTTCTCCTCTGGACAGATAGAAAGGTCAACAAGCCTTGGGGTAGACTGTGGGATTGCAGTGCTTAGGAGTTCATCTAGCCAGGAAATTATGGCTGTAAAGTTACATAGCCCTGTCACTTATCATTACACAGCTCATTAAATCTCAGCTAATTGCAACTTCACCCTCGTTTCCAGGTCCTAATGTTTCTGTGCCTAATTAGCACGCTGAAATCCTAGGATCCAAATTATTTTCTTTATATTAGTCGGCTCTTGTACAGAAAACAAAGTACTGCCAAGGTTAAACTTGTTCGGAAAAGTAAAGATTTAGACTTTGGTTATTCAATCCTGTAGCTCAGATTTTCTCCAGATAAATGCTTATTCCCAGAAGTGGCTGAAAATGCAGAGGAAATTGTATTTTTCAGTCCAAGATACTCCAGTTTGCACATGAAAGTTGTTTCTTTTTCATTTAGTGTTTATAATATTTCTCTCACTCCTTCTGTTCCTCCCCATTAGCAATTTTATCAATAAATTATCTATCACATGTTTGTCGTCATATGATTTGCTGGGAGGAGTCATATCTCTTTCATAAGGAAAAAGTATTTCAGAGGTTATTTGCTATAAATAACACATCCTTACATTTCATTAGAACATTAAAAGTACCTCAACATCTCTCTTGAATTGAGGGGACCAGAACTGGACACAGTACTCAAGGTGTGGCCTGATCAGTGCCGAGTACAGGGGCAGAATAACCTCCCTTGTCCTGCTGGCCACAGTGTTTCTGCTCCAGGCCAGGATGCCATTGGCTCTCCTGCTCACCTGGGCACACTACTGGCTCATGTTCACCTCCTATCTGCCAGCACCCCCAGGTCCCTCTCTGCCTAGCTGCTCTCCAGCCACTCTGTCCCCAGCCTGCAGCACTGCCTGGGGTTGCTGTTGCCAAAGCAGCCATGGGAATAATTCCTTTATAATGTGCATTTAGATCACCAAAATATTTTATCACTACTCCTTCTCGCTAAGAAAGATTCAGAGTATCTTTCCAGATGAATGACCTTGGTAAATAAATTCATTTGTAGTGAAACCTCCTGCCTGAGATAGGTTCTTACTGTGATTTTCTACGAGGAGCTGGAGTTGTGAGTAAGGACGCTCACACGTTACCTATTGCTGCTGGGTTTACTAGGTTTTGCTGTATTTGTAAATCAAGATGAGTGCTGTTAATTATATTGCACTTACCTATGGGCTATCTTTTCAGACACTCAACATTTTTGCAAGAGATAAAGATCAATCCTGAAGGCAGAAAACTCATAAAGTTCACGGAAACTAAAATAAAATTGCAGTTAATCTAAAAAATCTACCAAAACATAGGAAGATTTCTCTAGGCTGTAATGCAGCATGCATTTAATTTTTATAGAGCTACCCTTTTATGTGTAGAAAGTGGCAATGCAGTTCTGCAAGATCGCCCATGAGTCTTCTGATGCTAAATAATGATGTTGGAATAATAATTACTACCTTTTTTCCAAGCGGATCTCAAAAGAGTTGTTTTTTTTTTTTTTCATAGAATCAGTCAGGGTTGGAAGGGACCACAAGGATCATCTAGTTCCAACCTCCCTGCCATGGGCAGGGACACCCTACCCTAGCTTAGGCTGCCCACAGCCTCATCCAGCCTGGCCTTAAATGCCTCCAGGGAAGTGGCCCCTACCACCCCCCTGGGCAACCCATTCCAGGGCCTCACCACTCTCATGGTGAAGAACTTCCTCCTCACATCCAATCTGAATCTCCTCACTTCCAGCTTTGCTCCATTCCCCCTACTCCTGTCACTACCTGATAGCCTAGAAAGTCCCTCCCCAGCTTTTTTGTAGGCTCCCTTCAGATACTGGAAGGCCACAATAAGGTCACCTGGGAGCCTCCTCTTCTCCAGACTGCACAGCCCCAACTCTTTCAGTCTGTCCTCATAGCAGAGGTGCTGGAGCCCTCTGATCATCCTCGTGGCCCTTTTCTGGACATGTTCCAGCATGTCCACATCCCTCTTGTAATATTCACAAATTCAGGAACATTTCGCTGCCTCATGAGCAAGTTTATCAATACAAAGAGACCAGCTCTTGCAGACCTTGAGCAATGTATGGAATCTCTTAATTTTCTAGATGAAAAAAACTAAGAGCCTGAGAAGTTAGCAATGGACAAATTACAAAGGAAAATGTCAAGGAGTTGATGGTAAAGCTCACATGGTGACCAGGCAGAGTCAACTCATGCCACTCGTGGTGTCATGTTCTCAGTTTTCATGGACCCAGAACAAACGATGGTCTTGTATAAGTGTGATCCCAGATCTCCTGCTTGCTGATGTGAGCAGTGCTTGTGTGACTGCTATTTTTAACAGCTAGTCATTTACCACTTGAAAGCTATATATGGAATATTGCTATCTAGCCACCAGCAGAACAAATGAGTCTTATGGCTTACAACTGGAATAAATGAGGCAGTGTCCCAAGCTCCTCAGCAAAGCCTTCAAGGGCTTCACATAGCTGTTTGGTTGATAGACTTCTTGGAGTCTCTTCCCCTTCCTGTCCTCACTGATGTGGAGGCACTGCCCCTGCATATCTCTGCACAGGAATACACATGGTCAGCCTTGATTTTACAGTTCATCACAGAACAGTTATTAATTTGCTTTCATGGATCAAGTGCTGCAGGCCAAAAATCTCCCTTCAGACCCTTTTTGTTGTTGCTGTTTAGTATAGTATGAAGGGGCAGGACAGCTGAACACTCTGGATGGGATATTCTTCATGCAACCTGTTTTACATACTGAAGCATGCCCACACTGTTACTGTCTTCAAAGTTTATACTGCTTAATCTTGCTAAAATACTTCTGCTTGTCATAGAGGTGATGGCTCTCCTGTAGACAAGTTTGTTTAACTCCTGAAATTCCACTAGTCAGAATATCAGACCGAGGGCAAACTTGGATTCCTTTGCTCTTTCAGGCATCACACTGTGTTGTGAAACCCTCTGGAGATGAAAGCAGCACTGCTCAACATGCTGGTCCCCTAGAGCTTGGGAAGCCCTTGCCTATGCCTGTGTTAGACTCCCAGGGCTGAATGTCCCCCTTGCAACATCCAGTAATTATAACCAAAGCAACAGTTCTGCAGCACAGTAACATTTACTTACATATTGGGCTTTCTTTCCTGAAACTTTTATGGACTTCAATCAGGCAGGAATATTAGTCACCATTATTTCTGAATTAGCTTGAATTCATTAAGGCTGTTTCATTATTACCTTGCTTGTTAATTTCCAAAATCCATGATGTGCAATGGCCTGTGACTGTATACTTGATACTCATCCTGCTGCTCAGGAGAATTATTGCATTGTCTCTAACTCGTTGGAAAACAATTAACAGAAACATCTCATTTAGGCCAGGCAGATTTTGGATCTAATTTTACATTTACTTTAACAGCTAGGAACACACAGCCAAAAAACCTCATAGAACTTCACTTTGAAAAGACCAAAATAAATATAGATGCTGTTGCAGGCTTATGCATGTGCATGTGTAAGATTCTAAATGATACAAAATGATCATTTATTGTCTCTGTGGGACCTCCCTCCACAAAAGACCCAAACAAGCTTTTCCTGGCTCTTTGAAAGCAGATGATGACCCTGAAGAAAAGGATTTTGAATTAAAAGATTCAAGCACCTGATGTTTTAAAAACATCAAAGATAGGTTTTCACCCAGGAAAAAAACAGGAGAATTAACAAGCCTTGATTTCTATAGTGCTGTTTCCTACGACCCTCTAGCCTCAGCTCCTTTCCATTACTCCTTGCTGTGCTATCAATAAATTACCTCTGTGTCTCCTAAATCCTCCCACAGTACTGTAGTCTCTCTCCTCTGCCTCCTGAATTACCATAGACTGCAATCTTGCTTTTATTAAATATTACTTCAGGTTTCTTTCTCCTGTGTTTGCACATGGCTTTCCATGAATGCTGCACTGAAGTCAGACAGTGGGTTCCAAAGCGGTTGGGTAAGGTGGGGAAAGCCAGATGGATGCCACAGCTTGTAGGAGTGCCACATCCTTCAGAAATCAGCCTGAAAATCCAACTGGTTCACTCCTCTGTGACTTACACAAAGTGGCTATTATTTGGTATTACTTGTCAAACTGCAACATGATCTATACACCAATGCCTTCCTCTAAACATAAGCAGAAAAGCAGCTCCTTTGATTTGACCAGTTTTATTTTTCCTGAAAGGAGGGAGAAAAAAGCCCTCTGCTTATTTTCTCTCTTCCTGTTTGCCCACACTGGCCTATCAGTGGTTGTTTAGATAAGCAGTAGTGTGGACCTATGGCAGGGGCTGCCATCTGAAGAATCAGAATGTTGGTCTACTCTTTTCTGCTGGCTTACTGTGTGATCTCAAGGCAGACATTTAGTTTCTCAACCTCTGTTTTCCCTTCTCGTTCATATCGAGGCTCCTTTGCAAGGGGAGCTGTGTCTCCACAAAAGATCCTGTGGGTGGGACCTGGGGATCCAGGGGAAGGAGGAGGGACAGTGGGGTGAAGGTGTTGCCTTCTGGCAGCAGCAGACCCTTGGATTAGTTCAGCTGCTCACCAGAACACACTGTTAAGAGTGTTTAAGAGTTTAACTGTTGATTTTAACCCCAGGGTAAATATAAACTCACCCACTCCAGGCAGAGATGGTTGAAGGTTGTTCTGCGCAGCTCCTTTTAAAAATTCCCCTTCACTGGCTTGTGCAAATTTTCCTGTGGGGAAAGTGAGAGTTCAGTTTAAGTGAGAGAATTAATTCTATGTGATCAAAATTACTATGGCAGGTTTCAGACTTTCCATGCCAAATCACCTCTAAATTTCCCCCATGAATTTCACCAGAAAAAAAAAAACAAAAAAACCCAACACTTCTTCAGACAAAGTACATCTTAACCACTAGATTTTAACATTGCTTTGAAAAAAACAGTGATCTTCAGCACAGAAAAGATGGGCATTTTTTAGCAGTGGCTATAAGAAAAATCAGAGAAGAAAGATTAAAACAAAACACAAAGAAGCTTCCAGATCTGTGACACTTAGTTCCGCATCTCATTTCTAGTCAAGAGCTCTCAGAGGGGTCAGAGAGAGTGATGGGAACAGCAAGTTATGGCAGCTGCAAATATTTTGAAGATTAATTTCTAAAAGTCAAAGATTAGGTTTTATGTCTTTGTTACTAAGAGACATGACTATCAGGCTTCTACAGAACTTTTGGTGACCTTAAGGCTGAAGTTACATTTCATCTTCTCTTGCTATTAATGTTTTCGCTTCTTTTCAGAAATAACTTCCTATTTGAGATGGATACATATTTTTGTTATGATGTCTGCATTGGCTTGTGCCTGCTGAATGCATACCTATCTTTATTAATTAGTCAGACATAGAATCATAGAATCACAGAATTGTCAAGGCTGGAAGGCACCTCAAGGATCATCTAGTTCCAACCTCCCTGCCATGGGCAAGGACACCTCACACTAGATCAGGTTGCTCATAGCCCATTCCAGTCTGGCCTTAAAGACCTCCAGGGATGGGGCTTCCACCACCTCCCTGGCCAATCTATTCCAGTGTCTCACCACCCTTATGCTGAAGAACTTCTTCCTAACATCCAGTCTGAATCTACCCACTTCTACTTTTACTCCATTCCCCCTAGTTCTATCACTACCTGACATCCTAAAAAGTCCCTCCCTATCTTTCCTGTAGGTCCCCTTCTGAGGGTTTCACTGCAGAGAACTGATATTTTAACCTGAAAGTGGTCTTGATAGAGCCCATCTTTGCAATGTCTCTAGTACAAGAAAAAAATGGGGTTAAAATGTGCCATCTTTCTTCTGTACAACTTTATTATGAAGTTCAGTGATAAACTTTAGGTTCAAATAATCAAACACTTGGGTTATGCAGACTGTCACTCCACCTTTAAGAGTCTTAGGCTGAAAAAGCAGAAACCGATGGTGGTGATGGATCTGAATACTTTTGTCTAAAGTACCCATAACTTTACACAGGTGAATAAATATTTGGGGTTGAAATGATTCCTGAGATTGTCTCTTGTTAGGCAAGAGTATTTTGTATAAATCAGAGAATGTACTATGACATTCTCTGTCTGCCAAATGAGGTATCATAGCTATGTGCATACAAATACACACATCCACAATACTTCTATCTGTATGTAGTTTAGTGAAGCTTTTGGAGTTTAGTGTCTGATATGCCTATTCAAAATATATAACATTTACTCTTAGCAAACCTTCTAAAATATTGTGCAATTCCATGGGTGGTTGAAAACTGAAAAAGAAAACTTGGGACCTTACCTAACTTCTACCTTCTTAAAGCCACATACTTTAATAAATCCAGTCGTGTAGCATGCAATCTGTCAATAAAGACGACCACTAAATAGCATGGAGAAGCTATAAAATTCTTCTCACATCTCTCTTAACCTTAGACGGAGTTTGGATGAGCAGCACAGATTAGATATAAAACTTCTCGATTGCCTTGAAGCTTCTGGGCACACAAGTTTATGAATCCAAATAAATAGAGTTATAGATTCACATAAATGTGTGTGGGTGCTCTCCTGCTGTACTCGTGCAGCCATTTCTGGGAGAAACCTTTCTGAAGCATCAGGTAATGTTTTTATCTTGGTAAGGAAATGAATGGAAATTCACATTTGCAGGGACCTGGGTCTCTGAAAATGCTCAGCTAGGAAAGTTCTTGAAGTTGTATTTCACGGTGCACATATGCTTCTCCTTCAGGCATTCACAGACTTTTGCAAATCTAGTTGCTTCAGATGCTGGTTAAACCTGCTCTTGCAGTACTGGCAGATGCAATGCAAGCAGATGCTAAATCTAGATGAAATTTCCCTTTTTTTGGCTACAAATGTTATGGGAAAGAAAAGCTTTATCCAGACTCCAGACTACTTTATCTTTTCTTTTTCCTTTTCACCTAATATAGCTCAAAGAAAAATACAGTTGTGCTTTAAACCAACAAACTATAAAAGAATAGTAGGTAAACTACTGTATTGGGTAATGTCTTCCTTGTTGTGTGCTCAAAGTTTGACTTCCAGATTTAGGAAAAGCCTTTTAATGTGTGTTCACGGTGAAAAATATGACTGAAAAGTACAGTAAAAGGAACTGTCTTGGCCTTGGTAATTGTCTGGTCACGGTCTGCTAAAACCCCAGCTATAAATCCCTAACAGCAGTTCGCTGTTTGCTACGTTAAAATAGCCTTAATGAGGTAAATTGAGCCGTTGATGTCTAATTGGGCTTTAATGAACTGAATTCCTCAGGAAGAGATTTATGGAAAGTTTACCTGACACAGACAATTGCACCAGGGAAACTCCTTCCTACCCTGCAGCAAGAGAAAAACACAGGATATACAAAACAGCACAAACCTGAAGCTATTACACTGCTGTAGCCAAAAGCATTCCCAAATCAGCCAGGAACCTCCAGCAGTAGAAGGAAGAAGCAAATGCTCTTCTCTGCAACGGGTTGCCCAGGGAGGTGGTTGAGGCCCCATCCCTGGAGGTGTTTAAGGCCAGGCTGGATGAGGCTCTGCCCAGCCTGATCTAGGGTAGGTTGTCCCTGCCCATGGCAGGGGGCTTGGAACTAGATGATCCTTGTGGTCCCTTCCAACTCTGATTCAATGTTTCCATGATTCTCTGCAGGCCTTTCCCTGCTGTCCCTGCTCTTGGCTTGCTTGGGTCAGTGAGTGGAATCATAGAATGAACCATAGAATGGTCTAGGTTGAAAGAGACCTCAAAGATCATCCAGTTCCAAACCCCTGTGCCACAGGCAGGGACACCTCCCACTAGATCAGGTCGCTCAAGACCTCATCCAGCCTGGCCTTGAACACCTCCAGGGAGGGAGCAGACACAACCTCCCTGGGCAACCTGTTCCAGTGCCTCTCCACCCTCACTGTGAAGAATTTCTTCCTAAGACCAGGCAAAATGCAGATGCACTGAATCCAGCTGCTCCATTGATTCTTAAGACAGGAATCCATAACTTATTTAAGCTTTATGTCACTGGGACATTAGGAAAGGCCCACAGATTTGTCTGCAGGATGCAATCTCCTAGAAATAGGCCAGGATATAACATGCAAAACGGTTTTAACATGCAAAATGTATTGAGACTGAGAAACCTGGGGCTGTTTAGTCTGGAGAAAAGACTGAGAGGGGATCTGATCAATGTATACCAGTATCTGAGGGGTGGGTGTCAAGTGGACAGGGCCAAGTTCCTGCCAGTGGTCAGCAGCAGTAAGAGAAGGAGAAAGAGCTACAAACTGGAACACAGAAGGTCTCACCTCAACATGAGGAGAAACTTCCTTACAGCGAGGGAGGCAGAGCACTGGCACAGGCTGCCCAGAGAGGCTGTGGAGTCTCCTTCTCTGGAAACTTTCCAAACCCACCTGGATGCGTTCCTGTGCCTGGGCAGGGAGGTTGGACTCAATGATCTCTGGAGGTCCTGTCCAACCTCTAAAGTTCTGTGACTCTGTGAGATGTGTGGTGGGTTTGGGGCCCAGGTGCCCTTGAGAAGACCACAGAAATGCAGTCCTTGGAAAACAGTGTCCCGAGGGAAGGACCTGCTCATCCTCAGACCTTGTAACACTGCTTTCTACTCCAGCTTACAAAGCAGTGCCTGGCTGATATGGCTCTCTCCTCCCTTCACTGCTGCTCTCTCTGGGAAGGGTGCAGGTCGCTGCTGATCTCATGTCCGTGTGGGGGAGATGGCTCCCAGCTGGCAGCAATGTCGAGGTGCAGCATGAGGCCTGCCGAGGCCTTGTGGGTCTGAGGCCGGGGGCGAGGCCTAGTCTCAGGCCTGCTGAGGTTGGATGGGCTGGAGGATTCGAGAAGGTTCAGGTACTCTGCACTTGTCCCTGTTGAACCTCATTTGGTTCCTCCGTGCCCAGCTCTGTCTGTCCAAGTCTGTCTGGAAGGCCTCACACAGCCTGCAGCTGGATCAGCCAAGCCTCACAGCTTGGTGTCACCAGCAGACTTGGCCAGCAGACTCTGTCTGTCTGTCCCCTTATCAATGTCCTTGATGAAGATGGAAAGGTAAAACTTTTCCCTGCACCAAGCGGAGTGTCTGGAGCCTCCACCTGTTCCTGCGAGGACGTGTCTGAGGCTGCTGAGGAAGGGGTGAGTCGTTTGCATGCTTTGGCCTTGTCACCTGCTTTCCCAAGCCACGGCTCGCTGTGCACTCTCAGAATTCTCTCTTGCTACCTGCACTCAGGTTCAAAAGGACACTTAACCTTTAGGCACATTCCAAAAGCCTTCACACCAGCGGTCCTGAATTTCACATCCTTTGTTTATGCTCCAGGTAGGGCTTTATCTCCTTCAGTACACAGACTTACTGACAATTGGTACCCTCTAAACGTCTGGGGCTGCACTATAGGTAAAGCCACCCATGCAAATGCAAATTAAACTGGGGGTGAGCTGCATTTGTATAAGTGCTGTTAGCTACTGATATGAAATACTGAGCTAATAGATTCTCCAATCAGAGCTTCAAATACAGGTGCTGTGTTTTCTAGCACCCAAAAAAAATAAATGAGGAATCTGTGCTGGCAAAGCCATCCCTCTGTCTGTCTGTCTGTCTGTCTTCTAAATGCTGAATTGTGTATTAACCTCAGAGAGGTTTTATAGAATCATAGAATCATAGAATGGTTTAGGTTGGAAGAGACCTTAAAGATCATCCAGTTCCACCCCCCCTGGGCCACAGGCAGGGACCCCCCCCACTAGATCAGGTCACTCAAGACCTCATCCAGCCTGGCCTTGAACACCTCCAGGGAGGGAGCAGCCACAACCTCCCTGGGCAACCTGTTCCGGTGTCTCACCACCCTCACTGTGAAGAATTTCTTCCTAACATCCAGTTCAAATCTCCCCTCCGCCAATTTGAACCCATTCCCCCTCGTCCTGTCATTACAAGACCTTGTGAACAGTCTCTCCCCAGCCCTCCTGTAGCCCCCCTCAGATACTGGTAGGCTGCTATAAGGTCTCCCCGAAGCCTTTTCTTCTCCAGGCTGAAAAGCCCCAACTCTCTCAGCCTGTCCTCATAGCAGAGGTGCTCCAGCCCTCTGATCACCTTTGTGGCCCTTCTCTGGACTCTCTCCAGCAGTTCCATGTCCTTCCTGTGCTGGGGGCTCCAGAACTGCACAGAGTACTCCAGGTGGGGTCTGAGGAGAGCAGAGTAAAGGGGGAGAATCTCCTCACCTGGAACGTCGCAGCCTGTTGTGGCTCCCCAAGGATATCCGATGTGCCATCAGGCATTCGGAAATCATGAGCTGGGCTTCAAATATAATTAGATTGCCACGGAATCGGGAGGCTTCCTAAATAACAAATAAAAAAGCCAATATGTAACTTGCAGTTCCTTTGATTTGCTTCTCTGGTTTCGAGTTGCTTGTTTGCAGCAAGCTTAACTTTGTAAACACAACGCGGTTGTCTCTGTGAGAGAAGGAGAGAGGGAGGTGGGGAGGAGATCATCACCACAGGAGTTTTGAGTTCTGTACTTTCTGAAAAAAAAAAGTATCATTATATTGGACCTTGCATCAGTTTCAAGGCCAAACGGGAATTTCCTGGTGCTGCAGGAAAGGGTAACTCCTCCTAGAGAGGAATGATTTTGAAAAGCATGCAAAGAGCCATGAGCTTCCCTGCCAAAAGGCAGATAATCAGACCTCCAGTAGCCTTTCTTTTTTTTTTTTTTTTTTTCCTGACTCAGTGACTCCAGGCCATCGAGCAAGTTTCTACTGTGAAAGTCTGGAATAAATCTAAATCTCTTTTGCTTCAGATAGCAAAACTCCCCAAACAGCTTAATATTAAAAACCTGGCATCAGACAGAGTACAATCTGAACATGTCTTCCATCAAACTTTATTACTATTAAGTGTGGAAGGCAGAATAGCTTTAATACAAGCATTACTACTTAGGAGCTGACTTGCTGCCAGGCTGCCTCAGACCTGGCTTTCATATGGCTGGCTTCCCTGAGGTCTCAGCTTTCTTAGACAGCCCCAAGCTGACATCTTAGCAATGGCTGTGCCCTCGATGGCTGGTAATACAGGAAGGATCCTAAGGCTGGCTAGGAGCCCAGCCCTAATGCCGAATATCCATAACTCAGCTGCCATGAATATGTCCCTCTGCATTCCTCCTCTGAAAATTAATGGTGTTTGCATGGCTCAGTACCTGCATGTCTAATACACATTTATATACTAGGGGCCAAAATACTGATATCGCATGAATAATTACCACTGAGCAATCCTAGAGCCTTAGGAGGAGAAAAGAGAGAGAGAAAAAAGAGAAATAATGTCAATGGCAAAAAAGAAAAAAAAAAAAAAAGGAAATTCTGGTAAACTGATAATGCATTTAATAAATCTCCAACCACTTCTGAATAAAATAGCATTAATGAGAAAATGTTTAATATGTGCTGGAACAGTTTATTTCTTAACAATTTCATTACACCTGCAGATCCATTGAGTTTTCTTGTTCTTTGGGGTAAAAATCATTAAAGTAGCAATTAATTCTTGTAACAATTATTGATGGAGAAAACAATGAAGAAAGATTATGGTTTTCCATCCAAATTGTATTGTAGTCCCATATTTGCACTACATTACAATGCATTCTCCTGCCATTTCTGTGTAGATAAAGCTATGCAATAAAACCAATTTAAAAAAAATTAATAAAAACATGTTTTGTTTTAGGTAATAAAAACATTTATTAGTTATAAACAAAAGAAAAAAAAAAAAGCCAGTGTTACCGGTGAATGTAACCCAAGTGCTTGTTAACATTTTAGGATGAATCTGTTACAGGAGAATATTGCAGTTAAAATGCATAATCTTGGGCACACAGTAATAGTTTTGTGTTGTCAGCCATAATGTGGTGTGTGAGAGTTATAATGGAGAGAGAGTCTTTACAAAGGCCTGTACTTGTAGGATGAGGGGCAATGGTTTCAAACTAGAGAAGAGCAGATTTAGATTGGGTGTTAGGAATGAGTTTCTTTACCATGAGGGTGGTGGAGCACTGAAGCAGATTTCCCAGGGAGGTGGTTGAGGCCCCATTGCAGAAGATATTCAAGATGAGGCTTGACAGGACTCTGGGCAACCTGATCTGAACATCCTTGCTTACTGCAGGGAAGGGTTGGACTAGATAACCTTTAGAGGTCACTTCCAACCCTAATCATTCTATTAGTCTATGATCCTATGTCTATGCTGGTAAATAGAATCATAGAATGGTTTAGGTTGGAAGAGACCTCAAAGATCATCCAGTTCCAAGCCCCTGCCATAGGCCATGAAGATGCCCAGAGAGCTGGACCAGCTCTGCTATGAGGACCGGCTATGAGAGTTGGGGCTTGTCATCCTGGAGAAGAGAAGGCTTCTGGGAGACTTTATAGTAGCCTTCCAGTATCTGAAATTGGCCTACAGGAAGGCTGGGGAGGGACTATTGACAAGGTCGAGGTAATGACAGGATGAGGAGGAATGGGTTTAAACTGGCAGAGGGAAGATTGAAACTGGATGTTAGAAAGAAGGTCTTTCCAGTGAGGGTGGTGAGACACTGGCACAGGTTGCCCAGGGAGGTTGTGGCTGCTCCCTCCCTAGAAGTGTTCAAGGTCAGGTTGGATGAGGCCTTGAGCAACCTGTTCTAGTGGGAGATGTCCCTGCCTATGGCAGGGGGTTGGAACTAGATGATCTTTGAGGTCCCTTCCAACCTAAACAATTCTATGATTCTATGAAATATAGCAACTGCAGAAAAGTCCCTTAAAGTTATGAGGAATCCAGATCTGTCAACATTACTTACAGACATAAATATCACAAGTATTCATCTGGCCGAGATGGACCTTTGGAAAAAAACAACAACTTTGTGTCTGCCTTGGGATTTTTAGCAGTTCACATGGGAAGCGTCTTCAAATTCCACACGGGAAAAGATCTTCATGTTGGTTTAAAATCTACAGAATTGCTGCTGACTTCTAATTGATATACTACTTCAGTCTGGAATTTTAAAAGGAACACCACCCAATGCATTGGGGGGGGGTTGATATCATGTTTCTTTTAAAGCAGAATGTGCTCGCATCATTTGGGTACAGTTTTTATGGATTCATTGATCCATGGAATGGTTTGTGTTGAAAGGGATATTGAAGATCACCTAGTCCCAATGCTTCCTACCCCCTGGCCAATGTAATGCAAAGAACTATCACAGAATCACCGAGTTAACCAGGTTGGAAAAGACCTCTAAGATCTTCGAGTCCAGCCTATCACCTAACCCTTCTAATCAACTAAACCATGGCACTAAGTGCTTCATCCAGTCTCCTTTTAAGCACCTCCAGGGGCGGTGACTCCACCACCTCTGCAGGCAGCCCATTCCAATGGCAAATCACTCCTTGTGTGAAGAACTTCTGCCTAACATCCAGCCTAAACTTGCCCTGGCACAGTCTTCATCCCTGCAACTTGATGGAGACCATTCTATGATGGAGTTCAAGAACATCTGTTTGGCACATTTACCACAGTGTCTTCCATAGATTTATGATTCCTCATGCTGCCACCATGAACCTATACCCAGACATGTTCAGACACACAGTCCAAGGGTTAAGTGCACTTTTTACTACATCCACCAGTTTTGTAAATGGTGTTTTTTTGTGGAACCATTCAATCTTACAGCCTGCATAAATATTTTAATGAAGATTTCACTCTGCTTTATTTATATTCTGCACCGGTTCTATAGCACGATTTCAACAACGATTCTCCAAATCATTTCTTTCTGCACTGTTAAGTGCACTTGTGAAAAGATGATACCATTTTTGCTCACTTAAATGTGTCAGGGGCATCAAGGGGTAATTTTTCAGACTGTTAGTATTTTGCTGCTTCTACAGACGCGATTAATTACAGAAATGTTTTCAAACACTGAAGTTCTAGTTCGATTACAGTTAGACAAATGTACGGTGAGAGTGCCTTAATGTTTTTATTTAATTAATGGCTGCATTAAACTATCTGATTTCCTAACTGCTGTCATATGCGATCCTTCGCATTGACATTTAGAGAAGTGTTGATGGAGACTAATCTCCCTGCACTTCCTCTGCAGGCACTGGAAAGAAAGGAGCTCCTTCAGAGGTACAATTTAGAGTGTCTGAAGCAGAGCTCCTGCTCTAAATCACCCTCCAAAATCCCCTGTTGTTGAAGTGAACCTTTGTCAGTTTCTCCTTTGTAATTGAAATATGAAATAGGTGTACCCTATACAGCCAGATGCTGAATTTGCCAAAATAGCAAAATGCTGCCATGGAAATTTCACAAAAAAAGCAATGGGTTTTGTTTTGTTCTGTCTCTGAAAATAGTTAGGTGTCTATGGAGAATGCTGGAGTCAAACATGCAAAGTAATTTCTGGATTTTTAGGTCTTTCTGATGGCACTAAGGCCTATCACAGTCTCTGTGAATGTGCTAGTGATCATCACCTAGAAAATTCATTCTCAAAAAAGAGCAGGACTAAGAACTTACAGCCTACAATAGTCCTGGTGAAGAAGGAGAAAAGCAAAACCTCCATCCCTGGAAGTTCCCCATCTCTAGAGATGTTTAAGGCCAGGCTGGATGAGGCTTTGGCCAGCCATATCTAGGGTAGAGTGTCCCTGCCCATGGCAAGGTGGGGTGGAACTAGATGATCCTTGTGGTCCCTTCCAACCCTGACTGATTCTATGATTCTATATAGGCAAAGATGGCTTGAAGTAATTTTCACTTTTTAAATTTGAGGGAAATTCAAAATATGGTAAACCTAAGAAAGTAATCAAGCAGGAACTGGCAATATTCCCCAGGATTCCTACTGTGTCCAATACTGTTCAACATCTTCATGTTGACCTGGATGATGGGGCAGAGTGCACCCTAAGCAAGATCTCTAATGTTACAAAACAGAGACAAGTAAAAACTGGAAAGAGCTGTAGACAAGAAATCCCTTAGAATTCAAGCTGCAGCCACTAAATGAGAACTAGGATAGGTGACTGATCAGAGGTCCAACTTTGCATCTTGATTCTATGGTCTTTCATAGCTGTGCTTTGGGATCAAGAGTTTAATCTACTGCTGCTCTGTGATCTTCTTCAGGGGAGTTTTTGACAAGTGGCATCTCAAAAGCTGAAAAACACAGAGCAGTTCACCAGGAAATTAAATGCAGTCAATCAAGTCACAGGGCTTTAGAAGCCCTCTGCTTTTAAGTGAAGGCAAAGAGGGATGGTTAGTATTGGGCTTGTGTTTTAGGACAAGGTGATGTGCCGTTAAAAGATACAGACAGAGAAATCCTTGCTGAGTGCCATTAACTACCACAACCCTGGCAGAAGACAATCTACAACTGTGGATACAATCCAAATGTCTCCTGTATTCCATCAGAAACTTGGAGGCTCAAGGCATTTCCTCACTAGCACTGCTCTTTTGTTCAAAAGTAAACCAAAAATTTGGTCCCCAGCTGAACAAGTATTTAATACTGAGATCAACAGTAGTTTCTTTAAACCTCCAGACAAATTATTACAGAATGGGAAGGCAAGTATAAAAATAATCCAGATTCTCTACTCATTTGAAGCATATTCATAAGGTTCTGTGTTATTTTTCTTCTTAAATATGACCACTTTGTGGCCCTTGTTAAATTGACCATTAAAGGGAGTTCCAGTTCTAACTGCAAGTAATTTCTTTACATGTTACAGGTAACTTTTGTGGGTAGCTGGAGAACATCAGTAGAGGTGTTGGAGACAAGTGCTAATAGCTCAGTGATAGATTTTACCAGCATGTACTTTGTTTCAGAAACTGGAAACTTGCCAGTTAATGAGAACACTCTAATTTTGGAAAATACTTATGAAAGCTGAGAGTCTGAGACCTCTTATACTAAGAAGCTGGCAAAATGCTCCACTAAATGCCTTTAAATGTGAAAGCCAAGTTCTTGAAGGAGGCTAGCAACAGATGGAGATTGATATCACTACTGATAGCTGCTGTAAGATCTTTAGTGATCTCTTCTAAAGGCATCAAAATACATACACCAGTGAGATAGTTGAAGTTTGTCAGTTGGAAGAAAACACACCTTTTTTCTTAAATAGCACATCAAAGTGGTTCTCTTTCTTCTGAATAGTCTTCCAGAACTCTGCCTTGCTACAATATGTTTTAAATCGTCTGTAGTTTCTTCTTGGTTATAATAAGAAAATTAAAACATGTTAAAAAAAAAAGAGACTTGATTTGAATCCAGATCGCTTACAGATGAAATGGTTAAGAAGAAAAGAGCCAGAGCCCACACTGATCCTATAGTTCAAGCCAAGAATAATTTCGTCTGTGACCTTCAGGATCCAATTCAGAAAGGCATAAAAATGCTGCCCCTGGAGATCACAGACAACCTACAGATTTGCAAATGCTTCACATTGACTTTAGTCTGCACCTACATTTTTTATTGTGCAAACTGAAGTAATCTCTTTAGAGAATAAGTTCATAACTTTTCTGTGCTGCCCTGTTCTTGCTGACTACCCACATCTCTGTTCCTCCTTATGCCCCCTCTGCCCTCCACCCACACAGTCTTCTATTCAATTTGCCACCTAGAGCTAGGGCAGCTCTTGCCTGAAGGCCATTCAGTTCCTTGCCTCTGAGAAGTCACAGAAATGCCTTCTGAATATTTTGTTCTGTAAAAAACTCTTTCAAACAGGAAAACTTTTTAAAAAGCAGTTTATTGCACAGAGCACTTTGAGCATCTGCCCTGCCAGATGCTCTCTCTCCAATCCTGTCCTAGGAGAACATCACACCACAGAACACAGAAACCACCATGTTCTGCTGTGGTTCATGCACTCCATCCTCACCGTGCTGCATTGCCCCAAGACAGCCTGTAAGGTTGCTCTATAGCTGCTACAGCTGTTCTCAAAGGTCTCAGTCACATCGGTGATTCTTTGAAGGGCTGTGGATTTACTGCAGGTCAGCAGCTGCAGGATTAGTTGAACTATTTAGCCTGCCGAGTGTCCACTGTTGCTGTCTACTTTGTAGGGAAAGATAGCTAAGCCTTTCTAGAGTTTAATCTACTGCAGAGAGTTTAAACCATATGTTTTCAAGTTGGCTTTAAGGTTTGTGTTTTGTTTTTTTCCCCGTTTTGTGTCTGGAGATACACAGTAAGTAGAACTAAAATGTAAGGCACAGCCAGCTCCTCTTTCAAAAGCAAGATCTTAGGGACTTCCCTGTTTCCTCCCTTATTTTCTTTCTAATCTACCCTAATCTAGGGTAGGGTGTCCCTGCCCATGGCAGGGGGTTTGGAACTTGATGATCCTTGTGGTCCCTTCCAACCCTGACTGATTCTATGATTCTATGATTTGCACACTGAAAACAGGATTTTGATTCATTTTCCAAGGACCAGTATACTAAACCAATCTAGAACAGGTAATTCTTCTATATGTATTGGTCTTGCAGCAAACCAAAACTAAAAATTCCCCAAAGAAATCCAAATCACTTTGCCTAAATGATTTAGTTTCATTTCAGTGATGCAGATGTGATATTCATCAAGCCTTAATACTTGCAACATAATTTTTAAAGCCTAAATGTTGCTGTATGTAATGGCCTCAGAGGAGGTAGTCTGGGATTTTAACCAAAGCAGCTAAATAAATAAAAGCAAATGCTTAGTAACTTTCCAAGCCATATCTTTTAAACACAAAATAAAGAGGTAGTAAAACAACAAATCCTAATCCAATATCTCTGCTTTCCCTCGTCGCATTACATCATATCAGTCAATCTGCAAACTGCTAAATACATTTAGGATAATTATTGCTGGAGTAGCTCTTTCTCAGGAAGAAAATCTTGCTTTTATTGTGGTCATGGTTAAATTAAAAATGCAGATGCCTGCTCTGGAAAGCATAGAACTGGTTTCAAGCTTGCTGCTTAGACAAAACTCTGTGAAAAGAAAACTTGGTGAAACCATCTGTGCATAGCACATAGGCAGCATAGGCCTCCTGAATATCTGATGCTAGTTCTGGCTAGATACATGTATGTGCAAACATGTATGTGGACGGGTGTGCATTTTGTCATCCTTAGATTCTCCTTTTCTCTTTTTATTTCCCCCCCCTCCCCCCCAGAATATAAACCTCGATGTATGCTCGTTCTGCAGTTCCACTGCCAAGCAACTCGATTGTGTGTACCAATCTCTCTGAGTTCAGAGAAGCTTAAATCCAGTAGGATTTTGTTTGGGTAGTCAAATACAATAGAAATTAACTCCTCTTCTGAATTCTTGAAGAAGTGATTTTCAATAGGAGACAATCCTGCAAATTAGGAAATGGCAGAACAATTGCTTATTGTCACCAGTGATATGACTTTTCAAATTTACATTTTTAAATATCTTTTGTGGTTGTCCATTTAGTCAAAATCTGTGCTTTAGATTTTATTATGGTCCTGCTTATTTTCACAGCCTTTGTAATCCTAATGTGTTAAATAAACACTTGTCCAGCCACTGAAAAAACTAACATGCCAAGTGATTTGTAGCTTTCCACCTGAACTACTGCTTGTGAAATTGGGGTTATATGCTTGCAGACCCATGCATGGTAACCCAGGCTTTTCTTGGATTGCCTACTGTGCTTCCAGGACCTTTACAGCAGCAGCTGAGGCTTCCAAGAGGAGCCCAAGTAGCAAAAATGCCTGCACGGTTAACACTTTGAAGTGCAATTTAGTAGCTTAATTTTTACCTTTGTATTTCTTTCTCATTCTTTCACCCTGCGAAGTGGATGTGAGCTGAGCTTCTCACCTCAACTACCTACGTACACAGATGCAACTTAATCAATTAGATTGCTCACATATACCAAGAAAAATAGCACAGTCCTTACTTTGCAGTCTCTGGTTGAGGTAAACATGTAAGCAAATATGTAGCAAAGAATTTCCTGAAAGAGACAGAACTAATTATCCTCTCACCATAACTGTCAAACTCTGTGCAAGTTACCTGCTATGTCATTTAAACTGGAATGCAAATTACGTCCAAGGACCTTCCTTGTGCTCTGAATCAGCTATGTCTGTAGATCCGCAGCACGAAACCACCTTGACACTCTGCAGTATGAAATAAGTTTTTCACAGGCATTTCTGTAAAATAATAGTTAATGATTACATGATCCAGTTCTGAATGATAAGCACACAAAAAAAAAGTAGTATTTGCCCCAGCCTAGTTCACTGATGTGGCTTTCTTCACAGAAAAATCAACAAAATCCTCTTCTCACCTCCCCCCTCCAAGATCGTTAGCGCATTTATTTAAAGTTGATGGCTTTAACTAACTTCAAACATGTTCTCCATGACCTCAGTTTAGTTTTGAAGCTTCACATTCCCCCCCAGTTAATTGCTGAATCACCAGGGACTCCTCGGTCTTTGAACAAGACTGGGATGCAGCTGACAGCATCGCGACACACAACACAAGGGTAGCTACAATGGACGGCCTATGAAGTGTGTTCAGAACACAGCATGCCCTGCCACTGCTATGTGCAGAATGAAGAACTGCTGCATTCATTTCAGCTGGTGAGGGTCACACTGGACAGGCACCAACCGCTGGTGTATGGAAAAGAGCTGAGANAAAAAAAAAAAAAAAAAAAGGGAGCTTTTAATAGCACAATTTTCCTTTTCATAGAAATATGTAGCAGCAAATAAAAAAGGGTCTTTATATTGCCCAGTGTTTGCAGCTGACACAAAATAGATATTGCCAGCATTGACTACGAGTCAATGGTTAGTTCTCTGAGGCAAGCTGTGGAGAGAGTACATCTGTACTGCATGCTCTTCCCTAGGGAGGGCAGGATCCTTTTCCCTTGCAGTAACTCTTGCAAAAAGCAGAGGCAAAGGACAATAAATGATCCTTTTCCAATGCTGATGTAGGAAGCCAACAAAGGAAACACACTTGTTTTATTCATCAAAAGTTGGCCACGTTAAACGGTACAATTGGTTTAGATTTTACAGTGATGTCTGACCGGTCAGGATGTTGTTTCATCTTTTCAGGCTGAGCACATGGGTTGGTTCACATTAAATTCTCACTTTGTTACTGTGAAGGCATTGTAGAAGGTTCAGGGTATACTCTTAAGACAAAAGTAATTGCTATAGTTATATTTAATTTAAAGTTTAAGTTGAAGGAATCATTCCACATTTCTGGAATCTTCCATACTGTTTTATCTAAAAATAAGTTTTCATAGTTTGTGTAAGCAAATAATGCACAAAATGTGGTCGAAAAGCCTTAACATTTGAATTAGGTGATGCTGATATTTATTAATTTGGTCTGGTACTCCATAGCTACTGGGAACCACAGATGAGACTATAAGCCAAGACACCCATTTTCCTTATTCAGAGCTATTTCAAAATCAATCTAAGGCTCTTAGATCTTCACCCACCAGACGGCTCTTGATCATCTTTCACCTCACATTGAGTCTCTCGATTTCCTGTAGTTGCTAGCCATCTGCAGGAAGAGTGAGGCTGTCTCTCTCCAGCATTCCCTGTGAATGGCAGGTTCCCCTTTGAGTTTTGGAGCAGAGCTCGCTGCTTCCACAGCACATCCCAGCCAGGGAACAGCAATTCCACATCAGGAAACCAGCTGCTCTCCCAAATGACATTGCACTGCATTACCACAAAGCCACAGAGCTGCTCAAAATGCCCACTATCAGCCAACTCCATTCCCCTGCCACAGATCAGAAAACAAGAACACTACTTGGCCTTCCCCACTTAGTGCTTCTAGCAGCTCACCCACCTAATTTTGCTGGGGTCTGTCCACATCTGCTTTGCAGCACTCCTCTCACTGGCTTAATTGTACACGCTTACTGATATGCTAGACAAACCACAAGCCACCACTTGTGTAAAGCCAGCTAATGAAGAAAAGAGAATACAAAGAAATATCAGCACTTTAACAGCAATAAATGTAAACTCGTCTTTATTTCTGCATCAGAGAAACAGATAGGACAGAAATCCTCTCTTTGCAGATGTTGCTGATTACACACACAAGGTTTTTTTTTTTTTTTTACTCAAAACCCCTGCAGTCTTCACTCTAAATCTCTAACTTGCTGTTAGCAATGACCTTTTTACTTTTTCTTTCCTTTTTTTTTTTTTTTTTCTTCTTCTTTGAGGAAAGGAAGTATGTCAGTGAGAGCTAAAACCTACTGCCTCTTTAATCTTTCATTCTCTAATAATATCCTTTAGGGAGACTGGCTACTTCCACTGATTGTTTTAGCATTTATTCTAAACAATAGACTTACCCATTTAGTAAATTAGGTTAAACTTAGAACTCATCACTTGCGGCACATTGACTGTTGCTCATTTCAGATGTAGGACAATGCTTGCTCCGTGTTGAGAAGATTCAGTGCAGGAAAACACCTTTCCTCCAGCTCTGTTATGTACAGTGCTGCAGAAGTGCCCAGGAGGACCTTCCAAGACCTTCCTTTCAGCCACCAGAGTCAGTGTTAGGATTCAGTCCATTGCTGAGCACAGTAAATAGCAGTAGTGTTTATGTCCATCATGATCTTGGTATCTCTGCAGAAGTTACTTTGTGGAGACCTGATCACTCTTCACTAGAGCAGCACTGATCACAGCAACAATTAACCCAACCCTGCCAAGTCCACCACTAAACAATGTCTCTAAGCACCACAACTAGACATATTGTATGTTCCTCCAGGGATGGTGACTCAGCTACTTCCCTGGGCAGCCTGTTCAAATGCTTGGCAACGCTTTCAGTGAAGAAACTTTTCCTAACATCCAATCTAAACTTCCCCTGGCACAATTTGACACCACCTCCTCTCATCCTGTCCCTTGCTGCTAGGGAGAAGAGACTGACACCCACCTTGCAACAACCTCCTTTCAGGTAATCGTAGAGAGCAATAGACATCTCCTTACCCTCTTTTCCTCTGGGTTAAATCACCCAGTTTCCTCAGCTGCTTGTCTCAAGACTTGTGCTCTGGACTCTCTCCCAGCTTTGTTGCTTGTCTCTGGACATGCTCCATCACCTCAAAGTCTTTCCTGTAGTGAGGGCCCCAAACCAGCACTGGCACAGCCTCACCAGTGGTGGGCATCCCCCTGTGTATCCCCCCTGGCCACTCTTCCTGCTCATCCTATTTCTAACGCAATCAGACAGGGTAGCTGCATCCTCCAGCCAGTGTGCTTCTCACCAGCAACACAAAGGTCAAGGAGCAAGCTTGGGTGACAGACAATGTAAACAGGGACACTACCTCCCAGCGCTGCCCTGGTGTTTTATGAGCGTGCCAAGTGCAGCCAAAGCACGAAGGTTCTGTTTGGGAGACCCTCTCCAGGCAGTCCTTTGTAGCAGAGCCTGGAGCAGGAGGGCTGCAGATGTTTACCCGAGTGACTGAGCCAGCTATTGTCTCTTGCCTCAAGTTCCTGCAGGCTGCTAATTAAGGCAGAAATCTGGAAATCCACAGTGCAGTTAGCAGCTTCTGGTCATGGTGGTGATTGGATTAGGGGAGAGAAGGCTGTCTGGAAGGATACAGCACTGGCCACTCTGGGGATTCAAACCGATGCCCCAGCCAAAGTAAAATGAGTGTGGTGGCTGTGGTTTTATTTCCATTAACATTATCTTACAGCTTGTGCCCTAAAAAAAAATCGGCATAGCCAGCAAATCCTGGGAGCAAGGCCCAAAACTGATTTAGCATGAAGCCTGAACTTTCTTTCACCCTTTGAAGTCCAGGTTTTCCTACTTTGCCAAGGTGAGGAGGCAGAGTAATGAAGCAAAGTTTCTCTTTCCTGTGTTTTCTTCTCGTTTCATGTGCGTGTCAGAAATCCCAAAACTTAGAAATTGAAAAATAAATCTACCAATCTTCTCGTAGGAATAATCACACATTTTAAACACCTCTTCACAAAAGAGAATCTCATACCCTAGAATGTCAGATACAGGCATTTTCTTCTTGGAATTTAATTAAACAGGTAAAATGAGCTGGACAGAAATAATTGATTTTATTTTTTTTTTTAAAGGTGAACTTCATGACTTGAAAGTAAAAGCCTGAATTAAAATATCATGCCAAAATACAGCAAAACCATGCAAATGAGACAGAATTTAACACATCTTTAATTTAATTTAATTTAATTCAGAATTTAACTGAACTGCCTTCAGTTTTGGGCTCCCCAGTTTAAGAGGGACAGGGATCTGCTAAAGAAGGGCCAGCAGGGGGCTATAAGGATGATTAAGGGACTGGAGCACTGCCTGATAAGGAGAGCTTGAGGGGACCTGAAGCTGCTTAGTCTGGAGAAGAGAAGACTAAGAGGGGATTGAATCAATGTTTATCAATCTCTGAGGGCTGGGGGTCAGGAGAGGGGGGACAGGCTCTGCTCACTTGCTGCCTGGGATAGGACAAGGAGCAATGGATTGAAGCTGCAGCACAGGATGTTCCACCTCAACAAATGGGGAACTTCTTGACTGTAAGGGTCACAGAGCAGTGGCACAGGCTCCCCAGAGAGATTGTAGTCTCCTTTTCTGGAGACTCTGAAGGCCTGTCTGGATGTGTTTCTGTGTGACCTGAGCTAGATTGTCTGGTCCTGCTCTGGCAGGGGAGTTGGACTCAATGATCTCTTTGGGTCCCTTCCAACCCCTGACATCCTGTGAGCCTCTGATCCTATGAAACGTTGATGGACAAGAGCAAATCTAAGAGGTTAAAGGAAAATTGTCATTCTGTAATGTAAATCAGATTTTTCCTTATTTTATTTTACTGCAGTGAGTTTTACTTTATTTCCTTATTTGTGTTGGGGTTTTTGTTTGTTTGTTTGTTTAACCCATGATTAGCTAAGGGACCTCCTTGTTCTTGTTTATACACAGTTGGAAGGATTGCTCAGATGTCATTCAATACTGGATGCTTCTAGTTGTGCTGAAGCTTTATGCAATCTAATACATAGCTAACTGCACTCAGTTTTCAACATGATTAATCCATTCCCATTTTCTGACAGAGGAAATGACACACAAATAATGAGTTCACAAGTGTCTATTTGCTGAAGTGTAGGTTTAAAAAAAAATATATAAATAATATGAGAAGAACTTTTCAAATCCTATTCTCAGAAGCAAGCTGGATACATAATTCACTTATTGAAAAAGAAGGAAAAAAGCAAAGAAAAAGAAAACACTCAGAAGCCTCTTTCAGCTTTTCTATTGTTTAAAGGCACTTGAAACCATTTTCCTAATTGCCACTTCAAAATTCCCTGCCAGCCAGTCCAAGGAACTCAGAAACTTCAACCATGCCCTTTGTGTGCTCTATGGTGTTTTGGAGGTAAGCAAAATTTGCTCTGTACTTCATTGGGCTGCAAAAGACATACTCAGTGCTACACACTAAAAAGCAGCTCAGCAGGAAGAATTACTTATTGAATCAGAAGGATTCTGCCTCTGATTAACACCGAAGGAGTGTCTCTGCATGAAGTGAGGAGGCACTGAATTACTCACTAATCCCTGACACAGTGTACGGATTGTGTCTATGCTCCTGAGCAAAGCGATTGCAGGAGAGGACTGGATTTCAGCCCAGGATGGATGGAAGAGTTTGGCTTAGTGAAGATGGGGCAATCAAGGCGTGTTTAGCGTTGCTACAGCCAGCTGACTGCACTTACCTGTGGAATTCAAGAGGTTTTATGCTGAACATTTCCCGAAAGGGTGTAGCATGAGAACCTGAGCTGATAAAATCCGGTGAGCTGCAATCTGTGCAGCTGTAGAGAGGCACCTTAATTCGGGCTGGGCGGGTAGCTGTTTGCAGATGCCTTTACCACAGTCCTGGGTAGGCAGGCAATGCTGGCTTGCAAACCCAAGTTGCTACAGAGCCTGGAAAAATTGTCAAGTGCTGCTTGAAGTAGAGATTAACAGTGACACTAATCCACTGTCCCCTGAAGTGTTAAGAAGACTTCAGGCTTAATGAGGGATCAGAGTTGCCCAATATAAACTCGATTTCTTGCTGAGTCTACAAAAAGCCACTGAGGACTAGGGCAACAGAGATGTAGCTACTACTGGACTTCAGAGGAGTCATTGCTTTTATCTTAGGCTAAGGGTCAGCACTACCTTCAAATGTGATCCAAAATCCTAACCAGATCCATGAGCTAACTTCGAGAATTTTAGGAATCACCTAACCATGCCTAAGCTGTGAGTTTTGAGGGAAGCAGCAGCCTCTTCCTGAGCTTCAGCCTTTAAGGTTAATACAAAGGCTGGCTCTTACAGCAGCAAAAGATCTTTTGCACACCATTTGTAACCAGGAGCATTTCTCCCGCTTTATATATTCACATGATGTGGGTCTTTCATGAAGAATTTGTACTGGCAAGGCTGTCCCTCTGTCTCCTAAATGTTTGGTTGTGTATTAACCTAATTCCAGTTGGGTGTAGGACAACATTCCACAGCCAACTTTCTATGGCCAATTCTCAATGGGACAAATCTACATGGGCAAGTAACTCTATTTGGTGACAACTCTACATAGGTGAGCAGATTCTGCTGATCCTCCTTGGTGTCCAGTGCCATGCCCAGTCTACTCTTCAATATTTTACATTTAACTTTTTGGCCTCTGTGTTACATGGAGCATCAGGGAACTTATTTCTCACACTCTACTGATGGACTGCCAAATCCACCTTACCTAGTTACTAAAGCGAAAGAAAATATAGAGAAATATAGGCAAGATTCAAACAACAGAAGACTTGAATAAGCTTCTAAATCCACAGTTATTTTCTTAAGATTTTCATATACCAAACATTTTTTTCTTTTTCTTTCTTCTTTTTTTTTTTTTTTTTTTTAACAGTTTACACTGTTATTGTCAAATAGCATGAAACAAGACTCTGTACCCCCTTTATTTACAGGAAACAAAAGCTGATTCTGAACAAACCTGACAAAGCAACATGTGTGGTCAAGACCAGAGTTGAGACCAAGCAGCAAAGCTTCTCTGGATAGAATGTGCATTAACAGAACATCATTTGCAGATGTTCTTTATCCAGTTGGATTCGCTGGCTTTTTGCTATCTCTGCTCACATGAGCCACAGCCAAAACAAACAAGTTGTCCTCTCCTCAGCAAAGTGCATTTGATGGTGCCGTGTGGATGGGAGGCCTCCAAAGCAATGGTTCTCAGCATTCCAGCTGATTAGTAGTCCTAACTGGCTCTACATCTCCCTATCCCTGGATCTTCTTACAGTAAATCCAGCCATGAAAAGTTGCATAAAATGCAGTATCAAGGAAGTACCAGGGAGATGATGTGACAGTACTATTCCTATGCTACATTCCTAGCATAGAAGACCAAGGGTTTATTTCCTCTTGGCAGACGGAGAATGTAAACAAACTTCCTTGTCATTTTGCAGCTTGATCATCTCTTTTTGTGTGGTTTATATCCTGTCCCATTATTAGCAAGTATTAGGATGGAAAGCACAAGAAGAAATAAACCAAGCTGAGCTGTGCTGGTGCTCCACAAAGTTTTAGAACTTCTCAAGGACAGCCTATTCTGCCTTGCCTGTATGCCCACTTAAACAAGTCATAAAATCATAGAATCAGCCAGGTTGGAAGAGACCTCCAAGCTCATCCAGTCCAACCTAGCACCCAGCCCTAGCCAATCAACTAGACCATGGCACTAAGTGCCCCATCCAGTCTTTTCTTCAATGCCTCTAGAAGTCACCTGTTTTAGGAAAACTCAATGCTTCAGATAAACTGAAGAGTCTCAGGTATTTGGAGTGAAATTACCTGAGATTATGATGAGGTGGCCTAAGTGCAAAGTTTAATATAGCTCTGGAACCCTGACCCACCACAGCTGCCTCCTAGATTAAAGCTTTACATATCTAAGTTTCTTGCCTGTTTCAATGAGATCAAGAAGCCTTCCACTTCAGAATGGCTTCAGTTAAATCAGACACACTTATCTGATGCAGCAGAAGAAAAGGAAATTACTGTCAACCAGCTGTGAAGAGGCTGAACCAGTCTAATTCATCCTCTAAAGTCCTTCCTGCAATATAAATGCATGATCTCAATAAAAGTTTGCGGTCGATTTTCAAATAAGAACCCTTATTCATTAGCCTTAAATATTTATACCCAAACTAACTTGAATGATAAATCACACATTTTTTGAACCTGAGAAATCAAGAATTGTGTTAGATGTAGCACTACACAAACCACGTGGGTCATTCCTGTGGAACCTAGAACAAATTTACCTATAGGAATCTCCAAGGAGCAATACTGTCTGAGATGAAATTTCCACACTTCTCCCTCTTTAAACCAATTCCCTTTAAACACATTATGTTTCCCAAAGTGATTCAGCTGTGGATGTAGCTGTCAATTACTGCAAACCTCTTAAAATGACTATTTTGGACAGAATTTATTTCACGGAACTCCATCTTTGTTACATCCATTCCTAACAAGGCATAATGATTGCACATAACCTTGGTGTAAGGAGCTGAGAGCCTGCATTTTTAATTTCCTGTACTTCCCTGGTGTTTTGCACTTGGTTATTTGGAAAGCTGATACACGTAAATATTGAATGACTTAGCATGGAAAGTGAATCAAATTCAGTAGTATCTAAGTTTCAGAAAGATGGAACAGACATGGGTTTGAAAAAAACCCAAACTTCTATGTAGGGCATTTGAAATACTTCTGCAGTTCTCTTCTTGAATAAGAAAAATGCAATGATTAGTCTGTAAAATCCCTTCCCCACTTCACCGATCCCTAATTTTCCCGATTTTCAGCATGCAGACAAAGAGCAGGGATAAAGCAAGGGCTGAAAAAAAAAAAAAGTTTCATGAAGCAGGAAAGGATATTTAGAAATATAAGTGTCAGATGAAAGTCAAAGAGCTGTTTGTCACACTTATGCATTCTGTTCATGCAGCTTGGTAACTGTGGAGCAAGTACTTCACCAAAAAAAAAAAAAATCAAATCCTCTCTCTATTTGAGTTTCCAAGCTTGGGAGTTGGCATGACAACTGTAAGCAAGTAGCCAAGTCAGGCACTGGCTGAGAGTAAGAAGATGAAAGAAACCAACAGAAACACATAAGAGTACAGAGAAGTGCTAGGAAAAGAAATGATAAAGTGTGGACATTAGAGAGCTTCAGAGGTGTGGGCGCTAGCACAAACACCGAGTAACTATGTCCCTGCAGAGCAGCAGGCAGAGTATCATATAGCTGAGGTGGTGACTAGCTGCTTCTCCATCCAGTAAAAAGATTGTGCTACTCTAGGCAAAACTCCAGCTCTGTTGTGTGCCAACAGAAATAGCTGATCAAGCTGCACAAGAGCACTTTCAGAGTGAACTGCAAGTAGTGATGCATAAAGAGCTTATTAATCTTCCTTTACTGGCGAAGCGAGTTTAGATTTCAGAAAATAAGGGTTTAAATCAAAAGCATTAAGAAGAGTGTAAAAATTAGACCATCTGACATCTTTTAATGGATAACTCTAAATCAGGTAAAGAAGTAAGAGTGAATAAAAAAAGAAAAACAAAGAAAAGGGGATAAAGGGACAGGTTTGTGACTAAGAGGAGATGTTGATGCACATGCTGGTGTAGGTCATTCTACAACTTCCTCTGCAATGTTTTCTGTTTGTTATTCTCTCAGTATTCTGACACTATGAATTCCATTCTGTCTCCTACTCCACCACACTGCACATATAGCCTTGGATTAACCTCAGAAACCATTCTCTTCTTATATACAACCATCACAGTCACACATGAGGAAAATGTAGACCAGATTAGTCTAGAACAGAAGTCTTCACTACAGTTGTAAAAATATCATAACTGTAATAATCCATTTCAATTAAACTCATGACCTAGCAATGTCTATGCACAATTAAAATGTTATTCCTTGCAATTTTCATTCAGAAGCCTGGTTGTTATTGTCATATTTGTCAGCTGAATGCAGGCTGCATGTTTTCATTCCGTCTACATCTATTTTAAACACACATAGAGCAGTGGGACTGATGTGTATTCTGTTCTCAACCCTACCAAAGCCATTGGTATTTTGCTGCCAGGAGCATGCCTTAATTTAAAATAGGAGCAAGTTCAAAGACTCTCTCACTTATTATTAAGCCAGAAAGCAGACTAATCCCACTGCCACTGGCATTTTCTACTTGAGATCCCTAAAGCTGGGCAAAAAAGAGTCCCAAGTGTATTCTAAGCTTCCTCCCAAGCAGTCCATTTTGTGTTTACTCTGCTACTGGACTTGACAACTCTGAAACTGGAAACAAAAACAAATTTTCACTGAGATGGAGATGTCTGAATGCTTCCCACATTGTTACAGCCTTTATGCCAAAGTGCTAGAGGATTGGAATTCTTCCATTCCTTCTGTTTCTGTATTAATTCAATTATTTTTTTGAGAACTGATATATCAGTTTGCTAATTGTAGAATAGAATAGAATAGAATAGAATAGAATAGAATAGAATAGAATAGAATAGAATAGAATAGAATAGAATAGAATAGAATAGAATAGAACCGAACCGAACCAGGTTGGAAGAGACCTCCAAGCTCATCCAGTCCAACCTAGCACCCAGCCCTAGCCAATCAACTAGACCATGGCACTAAGTGCCCCATCCAGTCTTTTCTTGAACACCTTCAGGGATGGTGACTCCACCACCTCCCTGGGCAGCTCATTCCAATGCCAATCACTCTCTCTCTGGGAAGAACTTCCTTAGCGTATTCAGACTAGACCCCCCTTGGCACAACTTGAGACTGTGTCCCCTTGTTCTGTTGCTGGTTGCCTGGGAGAAGAGGACCAACTTCACCTGGCTACGACCTCCCTTTAGGTAGTTGTAGACAGCAATGAGGTCACTCCTGAGTCTCCTCTTCTCCAGGCTGCACACCCCCAGTTCCCTCAGCCTCTCCTCACAGGGCTGTGCTCCAGGCCCCTCCCCAGCCTTGCTGCCCTTCTCTGGACACGTTCCAGATTCTATCCTTGTCTCTATCACAGATCAACCCACAAGCCCCACAATATTGGAGTCCTTCATTTCATGGCTGCATAATTGGGAACATCTGGGAAGCCTGATTTTAAAAAGAAGTGACCTCTACATTAAAAATGCAAGTTTAGTCAGCAGAAGCTATCTAGTAAATATGTAAATACAGCATGGATTTTTGATCACTATAAAAGTTGATGAGCCTCTTAAATTAGACACTCGAAAATTACTGAGCTCTTTTCCTCAGTTAACCACTCCAAAACAAAAAGCAATACTTCCTTGCCTCATCAACATGTTTATAGGACTTGTTACTCACAGTGGTGAAAACAACTGACAAGCAGAACACGCCAGCCTATGCATCCTCTCCCACCCCTGAAACTGCTGTGACACTCATCATCCTTGCTGCCCTCCCTGCCTACATTCTCCTCTTTACCATATCCTTTTTGGGATTATGAATTACCTTCTTCCCAACCATTTAGCTGTCAAGTTGATTTTGAACTCTGACCCTAAGCTCCAATATCTGCAGCTTCTCCTCTGTGTAGCATTGCCAGCAAATAAAATGAACATGTTCTATTCCATCAGCCAGAGTTTTTAACGATGGGTAACAACACACAGCAGACACAGGATAAATCCTTGCAGAACTAAAGCTGATAAACCTGGATGGGCAACAACACACAGCAGACACAGGATAAATCCTTGCAGAACCAAAGCTGATAAACCTGACAAGGTTTAGCATACTTACCAACACAGATGAGGGGTAAGTTTTGCAGCCACTTTTAGCCCTGCCTTAGGACTGTTATCACATAGTCTACATGTTCTTAGTATCAGAGTAACTGATTATTTATATTCTGTGCTTTTATAACAATTCCTTCACCAGCACTATACATTAAGTTACATGTCATAGCAAACCTCTCTCTTGTCCAGAGTGCTGGACAATATCATGCACTCTTCTTTGGAGCTGACTGGAAGATATTCAGCTGAAGTCATAGAATCAGATTATGCTAGGATGTCTGCAAATACAAATGTTTTGTGACTCAAACAATACATCAAGTAAAATAACACAGTATTGAGGGCTATACCTGACGAAATGCTTCTAACTTTCAGATAGTCATAGAATCAGAATGTCAGGGGCTGGAAGGGACCTCGAAAGCTCATCTGGTCCAGTCCTCCTGCCAGAGCAGGATCACCCAGAGCAGATCACACTGGAGCATTCATGAATATCTCCAGAGAGGGAGACTCCACAGCCCCTCTGGGCAGCCTGTTCCAGTGCTCTGTCACCCTCACAGGGAAAAAATTCTTCCTCAGGTTCACATTGAGCTTCCTATGCCTCAACTTCCACCCACTGCCCCTTGTCCTGTCACTGGGCATCACCCAGAAGAACCTGGCTCCATCCTCCTGGCATTCACCCTTCACATATTTATAAACACTGATGAAGTTACCCCTTAGTCTCCTCCTCTCCAAGCTCCAAGCCCCAGCTCCCTCAGGCTCTCCTCCTAAGGAAGATGTTCAACTTCCTTAATCAAGTAATCAGTAACCCAATACTGTGAAGTACAATGGAATACTACCAATAAATCAGCCTTTTTAAACAAGTCACAGCTACAGCATATTCAACAGCTTTGATCCAATACCACATTTCATCATGTGGTATTAAGTACAGTTTAATCAAAATGCAAATATTTATAAAAACAAAAGAATGCAAGGGCTACAATGGGTTTGTTTCTACTTCATTTTTCTACGTCCTCTCATTTTAATTAGTAAATGTTTTGATAAAACTCTACAAACACTTTACCAAGGTACTTGTATAAATGAAGTGGCTGCACAGAGTGATTCCCAATACAAGACTAAAACCTTGCACTTCTCTGCTTCAAAGGCTCACTGTCTGCAGCATTAAAAGAAAGAAAGTATGTTTATGTCTGCCCTCCTACATACATATATATCCACAGGTCAATTTATATAGAAATGTTCAATGCTAAGACTGAAGGATTAGCTAATGCTGCCTTACTGCCCACTTTCACTAAAAAATATGATTCTTAGTAACATATCACCATATATGGCCAAAAAAAAAAAAGTGGTATTAAGAAGCAGTGACATTTTATGAAAAATCACATTTAGAGATGTCACTGTTGACATATAACACAAATCTAAAAGTTAGTGAAAAGGGTCAAATTAAATAGCCTGAAGGGATTTAAAACCAGGCACCATTTTAAGCATATGAAACTCTTCAGACACTAAAGAGACTCTGTCTGGAGTTGGGTATAGATTTCTTTCACTCACATCCAAGAAAGAATAATTAAAAGAGATGAGACACATTGGTATATACAGGGGAATCAAGAGTTCATGCCTATGGCAGCTTGAAACCAGCTTGGATTGTTTATTACAGCAAAACAGACTGAAGGGTTAGGACTGGGGTCTTTGGGAGTACCTGAACACTAAATAGCATTTACACTTTACATTAAAGGATAATTCAAATCCTAGAAGAAGAAGTTACATCAGAAATGGGAAGGCTGCCTATTATACAAAGAACATTTTCCAAGAGGGCTGGAGCACCTCTGCTATGAGGACAGGCTATGAGAGATGGGGCTCTGCAGCCTGGAGAAGAGAAGGCTTCCAGGAGACCTTATAGCAGCCTTCCAGTCTCTGAAAGGGAGCTACAGGAAGGCTGAGGAGGGACTATTGACAAGGTCTTGTAATGACAGGATGAGGAATAATGGGTTTAAACTGGCAGAGAGAGATTTAAACTGGATGTTAGAAAGAAGTTCTTTCCCATGAGGGTGGTGAGACACTGGCACAGGTTGCCCAGGGAGGTTGTGGCTGCTCCCTTCCTGGAGGTGTTCAAGGTCAGGTTGGATGAGGCCTTGAGTGACCTGTTCTAGCAGGAGGTGTCCCTGTCTATGGCACAGGGGGGTGGAACTGGATGAGCTTTGAGCTCCCTTCCAACCTAAACCATTCTATGATTCTATGATTTAACAATATCTCATCCTTGTAGCCACAAAGGGAGCAAAATACCCTGAACAGACTCATATGATATGACATACATTGATAGTAGATGACTAAAACTGATGATCCGCTCAGTCTTTTCAATCAGAACTTAGTCATGTGCTGAAATGGCTTCTCAAAGAACGTCCAGAACTTGAGGTCAGCTCCTCAGGTGGAAACACATGAGCATATGGCTGTATTAATGTCAAAGGTATGCTGAGTCACTCCTGCTGGGTCCAGCACGAAGTTTTAGGTTGTTTAAGATTCACTTATACTAATTAGGAAAGAGGAGTTGGGAGCATGTTTGTTGTTGTGTGTTTTGATACAAGTGACTGACAAGCTAAGCAGGTGATCTGTAGGACCTGCTGTCATGAACAATCAAGAATCAGCTGGGAGTGTGAAAGCAGAGGGGAAGCTTAGCTGCAATGACCGTAACACTGTGGAGTTTAAAATCCTAAATCAAGTGAACAAGATAAATTACAAAAATTACAGCAGTGGCCTTCAGGAAAGTAGATCTTGCCTTATTCAGGGATCAGCTTGGCAGGACCCATGAGACACGGTGAGGAAAGACAACAGGGCTCAGAAGAGCTGATTTCCAAAGGCAACCGTATCAAAGCACAGGAACAGTCCCTTCTGACACTTAGGAAAACAAGTATAGCAGAAAATCATAGAAGATGGACACAGAAATGGCCTTTTTGGAGAAAGGGAGAGATTGCCTGAGCGTGCAGGGATGCAGACACGAGGGCCAAAGTTCAGCTGAATCCAGAACTAGCTATAGATACGAAATAAAAGGATTTGTTCAGCTGTAAGACAGCTTTGCTGTCTTCAGCTACCTAATAGGAGGCACTGTGGTACTTCCATCCCCAGAGAGCTGACAGAGCCCTAAGCAATCAGACCTAATTGGGAGACTGGTTTAAAAGACATTGAGTGATCCCTTCTAACCTGACATAGGTTAATTGCATCACACAGGGAGTGTTGACTCTTTTTCTGCATATCTATCAGAACACATTTTACCAATTAGTAATAGACGTCCTGGTCCAAGTGGTATTTTGTTTTAGGGGTTTTCTGCTACAGACTCTCCCAATTATGGGATGAGAGGAACAAGAAAAAAGAGCATCTATCAGACTGAAAACAGGGCAAGACAGTATTGCTCATTATGAAGGATATTGCTCGAAGTACACATATCCTTTTATGGAGAAAGAAAAGTAGAAAACGTTTGCAAGAACACTTGCCCAGTTTGTTAGCCCATTATGGAAAAACTGCTCTAACAATCCTGCAAAGATCTAGTATATAAAAAGATTATCACGCAAAAAACTGCAGACTCTGCAACAGCTAACTGGCCCTGCATCAGCTACAAGCCTTTGTTTTGCATAAATTACACCACTCTTACTCTGACCCGAGTAAGGTCCTCTCCTTTCTTACTATCACAGACGCTAAACTACTGTCCTGGTAGGGCATAAATCCTGCCAAATTAGTTCAAATCTCTGCTCTCCTCCTCCTGTAGCAAGGTCTGGGGGTTGACGGATGTGAGCAAAACACTGAGAGTTTGGCCCAGTAAGGCCCCATGGCACATGACCAAGTCAGGTGTCTTCTGCTGACCTTCAAGTGCAAGGGTGGACACCTAGGCACAGGACTTTGAATTCATTGGCCAAGACATTGGCCAGTTTCACCCTTCAAAATAGTGTATTTAAGGGGGTGATTTAGAGCCATCGCTTTCTTTTCCCTGCTGCCTTTCACCGGGACTGGAGGTCTATTTGCATCTCTTTCACAGTGGCCATGTGTTTGCAGCCTGCATTGCACTTTGCACCAGCAGCGGCAAGGCAAATCTTGCCTCCTCTTCTACCAGGCCACTCTGTATCTATCGCATCTCTGAGTAAGGCAGGGTTAGAACTTCCAGGTATCAGGTCCCCGTTTACCAAGTTCTGACTGTTTATACTGTTACTGTTTAAACTCTCTAATTATGCGTTTATAAATAACCTTTGTGTAATTGCCTCTTGTTGACCAAACATCCAAAGAATCTCAGGGAATGTTCCCGAATTTTTTAACATTATTAATATTTTAAAAATTAAATTAAAATATTAATAATCCATAACATATTATTAATATAAAAATAGCATGGCCTTCCATTCAGGAGTTTCTCCCTCAGGATGTAAGTGTTGAATCATCAGTTAAGACTTTTGCAAGTCAGATTCTAGCTGATGAAAGCTAATCTGCCAGTGATCCATACTGGCAGAGACCACTTCACAGAAGAAAGCAGATATCAAATTCTCCATTTATTGTTATGGAATACTACTAGGAAAGCAACATCATCATTACTTGATTTGCATTTAATTGTACAGATTGAGCTAGCTGACTTCCACTTGCAGACAGAACACACGAATACACTGATAATCTGTGGATACAGCTACCACTTGCTTCGTACAGCCTACACAGGAAACCTCAAAAAGCAAATTTGAAATTGCTTGGGCAGTAAACTAATACGTGCAAAGGAACCAATTGCTGCAATCCTGGAAGCCCTGGAACTGCCTGCCCAGAGGAAGTCTAAGATGCACAGCCTATGCTACGTGAAATTCAGTGTGCTTTGATTGCATGACAGAGCATGCACACAACGGTAAAAGCATGTCTAGACTAGCACCATCGTCAAAAAACCACAAATACTTTACTCAGATGTTTAATTCTGAAAAGATTTAAAGATCTGTGCAATCAGCAGAGCCTTGTTAGCCTCAGACCTCTATAGATGATGGGACCAGATATCTAACATCTGGTAGCTTTTGTCCTGTGGAGCAGAATAGGAATGTAACATTAACTGCAGGCCCTGGAGTCCTGTTTTCTGGTGAACAGGATGTGGCACTTCATTACAAACGAATATGAACCATCATATCAGGAAAAAGTTTTATTTTCAATGTTTATTACTACAGTAAGTGCAACCAACGTAAATTATACAACACAGGCCAACTGTTTGTGCAGTTTCAAGGGGGAAAAATTGGTATGTTTGGCAGTAGAATTCTATCTTCCAATGCTACAGTATCTGCACACCCGGCAGTGACATACAGAATAGCACTGAAAATGGTGAGCACTTGAAAGATGCTTTAACCCATGAGCTGAAGGAGCTGCCACCAATGACACTGATGGTGTATGAACTTGTCTGTTACTACTTTGCAATTCTCCACAGTATTTTTCTCTCTTCAAAACCAAAGATAGCTACAAAAGTGTAAGTCCATGCAGTGACACTTTATCAGCTAAACCTCAGGAACGGTGCAGTATGTTTTTGCTTCTCTTCACCAGGAAGGAACTTACTCATAGAGTAATGATGTACACCATCACTCCCACTGACAGTGTAAGCCAAAAAAACCCTACATTGTTTTTATATTGTAACCAACTGAACATGTTCATATATTGACTTACAGACGCTTTTTGCCTTCTTTTAAATGAGAATTCTGACACGAAGGTTAAATAAAGTGAAGCTTGCTGGCTCAGTGAGAAACAAAAGTCCAAAGCCAACACTTTTAGAAACATTTTGTACAAATTCTGATGAAGACACTTGTGATATGCACTCAGATGAAGAATTGTACAGAACAAAGAAAAGTTCCTTGTATGAAATGAAGCTCCAGTTCCATACAACTAGTTTCCCTTCCTGGTAACTACAAATACCTATGAGACATCACCCCTTCAACTTACCAGTTCAGCATGAATTCTCTTATTCTGGAATCAAGAAAGCGTAATTTTGTTTAATAGAAGTTTATCACGAGGATATTGCCACAGTCCCAGGATACACAAGAAGAGGCCACTGAGTCTGACACTTCTTTCACTCCATTTCGCATTCTGCCTACAAACGTCTGCGCACCACTTTCAACCACCAGCGTCTAGATAACATCTTTTGAAACAGTAACAAGAAGGAGAAAAATCACAGAGGTATTTGGTCTTGGGTATAACAAACATATGGATACTATTTAGTCATGAAACAAAACCTTTTTGAAGGTAATTTCTCTCCTAATCTTCACAGGAATAGATGAGTATCGGTGGAAAGGCAGAATTTCTGGTTCTGCTCTTTGTTCTCGGCCCTTGAAAGTCCTCCTCATACTTCAAATCTTAATCACGAAGGTGTACTTTAAGATAACCTTTAAAGGTTTAAAAAATAATCTACTTTTAAATCCTCCCCTCAGCTTTTCATAGTTGGATTTATACATTTTATAAGTTTGAGGCAAAAATAAGATTATGGTTTCTCAATCGCACATGAAACATTTTATTGTGCGCTTGGATAAAGAAACAAGAACTACTGCAGCTGGAAAGTTCCTATTCCAAAACAGGAAAACAAACGTGGCACCTTTTATCTTAACAGATGTTTTCCTAATGTATTATGAATAATAACATCCTATTTGTATCTTTTAAACCCACAAAAACAAGCAAAACCCCCACTGTATTTGTTTATTTTGGTAGGAAATATTTCCATTGTGAACACAAGTGTATGATGAGTTTTCTTCTAAACAATCACCAGTAAAAGTTTAAAAATTAAATTCCCATCACCTACAATTCCCCAAACCCAGCAAAAAATAATAATGTTGGCTAATTGTCAGAAATCATAAATCAAGAGTAATACATAAACCGAATTTGACTTAAGTCTCTAATATCTGCAATGACACGTGACTGGAAACAGATTTACAGGAAGGACAGTTCATGAGTTGCCCTTAAAAGCTTAAGTGTGTTGCAAAAGAAAAACCCAAAGGAACAGAAAATAAGCATATGATTATACAGAACTCTTTTTAAAAGATTTCAGTATTTAAAAGACATCAGAGCAAGGCAAATTTGTTGAGGGGAAAAGCCACAAGTCAATTAGGCCTTGCTCAGAGTTAAAGAAAAACTTGGAGAGCCATGTCTTCTCTTGAACTGTAGTGTCTTTGAGAAGGAGGAAAGGAACACACAGTCTTTGTAAGGCAAAAAATATCCCTCTACTTAGTCCTGAAAACAAAAAGCTGGCAAATTAAGCATATCCAATACGGAAAAGCCTGAGCTAAAAGGTCTTCAGCCCATGGACATGACAATCGTGAATGAGTGCTGGATGGGTTTCTTTCATAACCTGGGAAAAGAAGAAAAAATGGCTAGCAGAAAGTTCTTCCTGAGAAATTTCCTTGGATTTATTTCAGGAGAAAAAAAAAACCCCAAAAACTCACTAATCAACCATGTACTGCTCAAAATAAAGCAGTTACAAACAACCCAAACAGAAACTTACCATTTCATTCAAGAAACAGACAAACTTCTGTCCACTCTCAGAAAACAATGCAGTGACAATTTAGGACACTTTTCACTGTTTGATGACAAGACAGTGCACACCTGCTGCAGACAGGAAGTTCTAGAATATAACAAATCTGATTTTCACCATTTTTGCTTAGAGTTTTGATGCAACATATTCTGACCCCTTCCCCTGTAAGTTGATTTTTGGGTGGAAGTACCTAATCTTTCAGTCACTTTCTAGCATATCAACAGTACCTATGCAATTGCCATTTCTCACTACAAAAAAAAATCTCTAGCTTCAAACTTTCTTATGCCCTTTAACCAGCTCTTCTTGCCATAACCACATCCCAGCACATTATCGTTTACACCTAGTTTTCCCAATGAGCAAGTTATAATTCAGAGTTGCTAACTTTCAGATTATATTTGCTAAATTCATCCAGATTACTTAAAATACCACTCTCCTGCCCTAAATACTACTATCCACACCAGCACAATGCAGTTACTACCACAAAAATGTTCTTTAAGGTCCAGCCTTAGCTAGCTACAGGACCTAAGAATCAAGATGCTCATAGTGATGTTCCTTTGACTGAGTGAAGCCTTATCCCTTCTCTCCAAGATTTCTTCAGACTGGCAGTGTGATTTCAAAGCAGATCTGTTGATCACTTCCATGTAGAACAGTGCTTCATTCTCCAGAACAGGTCTGGAGCACACTTCATATTCTCCAACAGCTAAGAAGCAGAACTATATTAGAGTTAGCTGGAAGTAACACCTCTCCATGAAAGTGAACAGGGACCTAGCACAAACTACTATGCCATGCTACCTGCCACTAAAAACCAAGCTTCCATCAAAGCTTCTGCCATCTGGTGAAAGAAAGAGCATGGCTGGTAAGCTGCTTTAGTCCAGAGCATATGTAAAGTGTGTGTAGTTGAATACAACTTCATGTCAATGTATCAATTACATTTGCAACACAGTATCTTTGGTTATTATCGTCTTTCTTGTATTACCCTAGACCGCCTTCATATACTTTTCCATTTCAATACTCTTGCCCACAGACGCTTATTTAGCCCATTGGCAACACCTCAGAAAAACAAAAAAGTCAACTTAAAAGAAAATATTTTAATGAACAGGTACACAGTCTATTTCCTTTCACTCTGAATTTGCTTGCTGCTGAGAGGGTTACATGAGAATTATTCTTGACGAGCATCTCAATCACGCTGACAAACCCCTCACGGAGTTGAAGCAATACTCAACTGGATCTTCACTGACAGCGTTGTCTGGGCAGAAGAGTGCAGAGAAAGAAGGAAGATTCATTCGTATTCATCATGTATTATAGGTGGTCACCGCTTCCTTAAAACAAAACAAAGTCCTTAAATCGCAGTAAACCATAACTATTGTGGGGGTTTGGCAGATGCAAGCGAAAAGCAAACTAAAACAACCTCCTCCTCAAACCTACTAAGGGAGAAGGGGCAGACGACGACCACTTTACTTTTCTTCCCTTCCCCCTCCCCAAAGCGCAGCTCTATCTGCAGCCCATGTGGCTGAGAGGCAGCCACAGCCGGTTCCAATTCCTACTTTCCCACTTTGCGCCCCTGCTCGCCGCCGGGGCTGAGCCAAGCCAGGACCGGCCGCGGGCTTCCTTCCCCCCCGCCGCGTCGTCCTCCCTCTCCCCCGCTCCATCCGATCCTCCGGTCCCCCAGGGCACAGTGTGGGAAGTACGAATTTCCGCTGAGTTTTTCGGCAACTTTCGGAGCTCGTCTTCCTCCAGCTCCCCGCTCCGCCCGCCGTTCTCCCCCCTCCGCGCTCCGCCCCTGGGAGAGCCGGCGGACCAGCGGGCAGCCGCTCCGCAGCCCGCCGGCCGCACGCATCCCCGCCCGCCCCCCGCGGCAGCGGCAGCAGCAGGACCAGGACCAGGACCGGCCCCGCCACCGCAGACTGCAGGCCGCGAGGGGCGGCAGAAACCGGGAGCAGCCTGCAGCCCTCTCGGCCGCTCCGCGTCCCGCCCGCGCCTCAGCTGAGCCCACGGTGCCGGACACGGCCACCTTCAGCCGCCGCGCCTGCCTGCCCGGCGCGGAGCTCAGCCCAAAGCGCAAGAGAGGAGGGGCCGATTAGCAGCTGCAGAGAAGGGGGGATGCCGGAGAGACACAAAGCCAGCGGGGGATGCAGCCTGCGGCTTGTCCCGGGATGGGGGCGCCGCGCCGGGTCCGACTGATGGTGCTGCCGCGAGTGCTCTGGGGCTCTGTCTCCCTCTTTCTGCTGCTCCTGCCCCCGGCCGAGCCCATCTGCCCCGAGCCATGCGACTGCCAACAGCACCAGCACCTCCTCTGCACCAACCGGGGCCTGCGCTCGGTACCCAAGGCTGCCGACCCTCAGGATATCCTCACCTACAGCCTCGGGGGCAACTTCATTGCCAACATCTCTGCCTTCGACTTCCACCGCCTGGCAAGACTCCAGCGCCTGGACCTGCAGTACAACCGGATCCGCTCACTGCATCCCAAGGCCTTCGAGCGCCTGGCTCGGTTGGAGGAGCTCTACCTGGGCAACAACCTCCTGCCAGCACTGGCCCCTGGCACCCTCAGTGCCCTAGCCAAGCTGCGCATCCTCTATGTGAATGCCAACGAGATCGCCCGCCTAAGCGCTGCTTCCTTTTCCGGCCTCAGCAGCCTTGTCAAGCTGCGGCTGGACGGCAACGAGCTGGGCTCGCTGGGTGACTCCACTTTCTCAGATCTGCCAAACTTACTCTACCTGCACCTGGAATCCAACCGCATCCGTTGGCTGAGCCGTGGTGCCTTCACTGGCCTGTCTAAGCTGCGCTTCCTCGACCTCTCAGGGAACAAGCAGAGCTCTCTTCGCCATGCAGACATCTTTGGGCCACTGCGCTCCCTCCACACCCTCCTGCTGGCAAGCAACAGCCTGCAGCAGCTCACCGGGGGGCTCTTCCAGCACCTGCCCAGCTTGGCAAAGCTCTCACTCAGTGGCAACAGACTGGCTCACCTGGCCCCGGATGCCTTCATGGGGCTGAGTTCACTGAAGGAGCTACGCCTGGAGGGAAACCTGCTGAGCCACCTGCCTGCTGCCCTGCTGGAACCACTAAGCAGCCTAGAAGTGCTGGATCTGAGCCGTAATGTGCTGACTGCCTTGCATCCCACCACCTTCAGCCGCCTCAGCTACTTGCGAGAGCTCAGTCTGCGGGAGAACGCGCTGGCCACCCTCCCCGGTGAGCTTTTTGCCTCCAGCCCGGCTCTCTACCGCCTGGAGCTAGAAGGGAACGCCTGGAGCTGCGACTGCCGCCTCCGCGGCCTCAAGCACTGGTTGGGGTCCTGGCACTCCCAGGGCCGCTTGCTCACTGTCTTCGTGCAGTGCCGCCTGCCGCCCACCCTGGCCGGCAAGTACCTCGACTACCTGCAGGACGCCCAGCTGCCGGCGCCGGAAGACGGCAGTCCCTGCCACGATAGTGCCTTCCCATCCTCCGCGTCTCCCCCGCCGACGGCTGAGATGCAGCGGCGACAGCCGTCGGCCGCCGCCGGGCTCGGCAGCAACAGCAGCGGCGGCGGTGCGGGGCTGTCCCGTGTGCCGCCGCCGGCT